>JAOSBN010000177.1:32158290-32183695 GCA_027563595.1 Erythroxylum suave | reverse complement strand
TTGTAATTTGAATATTTTAGTTAATTTCATTTATGAATATGCTTTGTGAAATTATTTTTTGAATTAATTTTGAATTTGTCGGAAGTCTTTGCTGCCAGTTCATCGTTATCCAATCAGCCTCGGCTCTAAAAAATTCTTGGCTCTACCCCTGCCAGCTAGGTCAGGTCGTGTCGGTTCGGGTGTGCAAAGACTTCAGCACAGGACAGTCTCTCGGTTATGGTTATGTTAACTATAGCATCACCCACGATGGTTGGCCTCTGTTACCTTTTGTAGTTGATACTCGTAGTTGTTCAAGATAATTCATGTGTGAGGCGTGAGGAATGGATGACTTTCAGTTTGATTATAAAATCTTTATCTTTAGGTATGCGATGGGTGACTTTGGGCTGTTTGATTTTGCTTGGGCATGGTGGCATTCCCCATTTTTGTGCTCACACCTGTTGTCGCTATTGTTTAATGTTTGAAATTGTTGAAACGAAATGACCTTCGCTTGGCTTTGATTGGCTTGATTTTTAAACTTTTATTTGATTTAGAAAGTGCAGGACTTTAAGATCGATTTGGTGAATTGATGGTCTCATATTCTCATCATTTTTCATTTTCATGGCCTCACTTGTTACTGAATTTGTATGCTGTTTATGTTGTGCTTCGAGTAACTTCTTGTTGTTGCTATTTTTGTTGGGGATGACAGCGGCCCGTGCTCTAGAAATGCTGAATTTCACACCTCTGAACGGGAAACAAATTAGGATTATGTATTCTCATCGTGATCCAACTATGCGTAAAAGTGGTGCAGGAAATATATTTATCAAGGTGCTAAATTTTTATTGTTGTAGATCATGTTGTTATGCAAAGATGTTTGGATCAACTCTTTTAGTTGATGAGCTATGTATATATATATATTTTGTAGAATTTGTACAAGGCAATCGACAACAAAGCTCTACATGACACCTTTCCAACATTTGGCAACATTTTATCTTGCAAGAAAAGGACTGATTCTTCGAGTCAGTCTACGGGATATAGTTTCGTACAATTTGATAATGAAGAGTCTGCTAAAAGTGCAATTGAGAAACTCAATGGCTTGTTATTGAATGACAAGCAAGTTTTTGTTGGACCTTACCTCCGTAAACAGGAAAGAGATTCTACTATAGATAAAACTAAATTCAACAATGTTTATATAAAAAATCTGTCTGATTGAATATGACTTAAAGAAAAATTTGGTGAATATGGAATTATTTCCAGTGTTTTGGTTATAAGAGATGGAGACGGAAAGTCCAAATGCTTTGGATTTGTCAGCTTTGAGAACTCCGATGATGCAGCTACATCTCTTGAGGCTCTTAATGGGAAGACATCTGGTGATAAAGAGTGGTATGTTGGTAAAGCACAGAAAAAATAAGAGATAGAGGTTGAACTAAAGGGGCACATTGGACAAACCCTGAAGGAGACAACAGAAAAAAATGGAGGTTCGAATCTCTGTGTTAAAAATCTAGATGATAGCATCAGTGATGATAAGCTGAGGTAATTATTTTCGAAATTTGGTACCTTTACTTCATGCAAGGTGTGTTATCATTTCTTCTTTTGAATTCATACTGCCAATAGAATTACTATCAAAATTGCAGTTTCTGAAATGCTTGTCTTTTATCCCTTGGACACTGATTTTCATTTTAATTTTATAAGATTATGCGGGACACAAATGGTGTTAGCCGAGGATCAGGTTTTGTTGCCTTTACAACTGCCGAAGAAGCTTCACGAGCAGTAAGTTGGTGCTGATGAACCAAACTATGAATGTTAATGATTCTACATTTGTTGCTTCCCTTGATATTATTTGTCTTAGAAAATTGTAAATGCTTTTCTTTTCCTTGTATCTTTCTGATATGTCTGGTAAAATGATCATTAGCAAACCACTGTATGTTGCTCATGCACAGAAGAAGGAAGATAGAAGAGCAAGGCTGCAGGTGCTTTTTATTTTATTGTTTTTGATTTGTATTGTTTTGTTGGTTCCAAAATGAAAAGGGTTTTGAATCAAGACCCTTTAAGGAAACATTGGAGAAAACTTGGGCTTTTCTGCAATTCTGTGCATGTTCTTATATACAAATACCTCTTCTATATAGCTTCCCCCCTCTCCCGAAAGAACAACTGAGGAGAAGGGGAGGGAGGGGAGTACCAAAAGTCTAAAGTTGTAACTTAAGCGGAGATATTTCCTTTTTCCCCCTTATTTCACAGGCACAGGTTTTGCAAATGCACCCTGCAGTAACACCTGCAGTTGGCCCTCGTATGTCCATCTATCCTCCTGGTGCTCCAGGCCTTGGGCAACAACTCTTCTACGGCCGTGGCCCTCCTGCTATCATTCATCCCCAGTTGAGAACAACTTACTTTTAAGTGCTTTTTATCATCATTCTGAGCTTGACTGTACTGTGTTTTCAATCATGTTCATTTGCATATTGTTAAGCTTGTTGACTTGGTATAATGCAAGCAATTTCCGGACATGATTTGCCATATCTGGACTGCTGTTTGTGATCTGTCATCCATTATATAGGCATTCTATTTGAAATCGTGGTTTTAAATGTTCTGGTAATATGTTTAACTTTTCAAATGTTAACAACAGCCTGATAGCAATTGGCCGTTTCCTGAAACATGACAGCCTGGGTTTGGATATCAGCAGCAATTAGTTGCTGGAATGAGCCCAACCTTTTTTGTCTCAATGGTGCAACCAAGTCAGAACACCCAGCGTTTAGGAGGCAGACGATCTACTGGAGGACAAGAGCAACAGACTCAACAATCCCTCCCAGTGGTTCACCAACAGGTGGATGGCTGTCTGACATTAGATATTGTGCATCTTGAAATATTATTCCACTTTACCCTTGTGAAATCTTACGGACTGTTCTCGTGATTACCATTTTCCTGCTGGCCATAACATGCCTGATGCTTCAATGACTGGTGCTCCTGGAGGAGTGGTTCCTTTTCCTTATGACGTGGGTGGATTGCCATTCAGACATGCTGCGCATTCACAGGTAATGCAATCTGGGGCTTTAGCCACTGCCCTCGCTAATGCAACGCCTGAACAGCAGAGAACTGTAAGTTTATTCTTAAGTCTAATGTAATGCGAGACACATTTAACGCTGTCATACACTATTATCTGTAGTATCCTTAATATAGTTTTGGGGTAGTTTTAGTTCTCATGGTTTGAATGGCAGTCTGAGTAACAATATCTGACCTGTGGATGTTTCACTGGATGCAGTTACTTGGGGAAAGCTTTGTTTCCTCTCGTAGACAAGTTGGAGCATGAAAATGCTGCTAAGGTGACTGACATGCTTATGGAGATGGACCAGACTGAGGTTCTACACTTGCTGGAGTGCCCGGAAGCATTGAAAGCGAAAGTTGGCGAGGCAATGGAGGTCTTAAGAAACGTTCAACAGCAGAGGCAGCAGGTTAACAGCCCAACTGATCCGACGGCCTCACTATCATTAAATGACAAACACGTTCATTGACCCTTTTGTTATCATAATTGTACATTACTTCAAATAGTAAAAGGATTCTTGGTACGACTTTAAACCATTTATTGATGGAAGTAGCTTGGTTGTAGAAAAATATTAGTTTGATGTTCGTTCATCATCTTGCGACCAGTTATATTGGCTGCCTAGCTGACGCTGGCCTTGTTGACCATTCATCAATTTTGATGCTTGCAAAGTGCATTTGTATGCCTCTAAAACAACTCTTAACAAAAAATTTGCCCCAATCCTTGATAGTTTGCTATTACGAGATGTTCTTTTAGATTATTCTTTAATTGTGTACATTATTTATTAAAATTTGATCAGAAAGTATGTTTGGGTACGCCAGTTGGTATTCAAGCACAAACGATCAGGGTAGAGCTGATTTTTGTTCCCTAATCATCCTAAAGGTAGCAGCAGACAGCATTCATAGTCCCCTCCCCAAGAAGTGGCATAAAGAATTAAAGATACCTTGTTCATTGAAGTAGTCTGTCCCAAAGTAGGTGAAATGACTACTTCCAAGCTTTATGTCCAGGCCTATTTAGATGCTACCAGTGTCTATATTTAATGTCAAGGTTGGAATACTACTTTCGTCAGATACAGAAAGTCATTTTACTAATTCAAGAACATGGGCTGGATTTCATAAGTAGGGCCTATCCTTTCCTTTGTACATTTGTGGAAATGTACCATCTTTTTAAAACCGGCAACCAAGCTAATTGCTGCTGGGAATGGCATCTTTTCATTATCTTTAGCGTAGCGATGACACTCGTTATCAAATCAATTCTGGAAGCCACGCAAATGGGTTGGATAGATAAGGTTTTTAATGATCATCTGTCAAACTCTTATTGTCAATGCTTCATTCATTATATCACCATTGGCAGCCACTTTTGCTTCACCTCAAAAACCGTAAAGTTAAAGTTTGTGTTCTTTTCGTTACATTACCTTGTAATATAATTAAAAGAAAGACTGTGTATATCGATGACTCTCTTTTCATCTTTGTAAAACGGAGAGCCTTTGAGACGGATTGCCGAGGAAAGGAGTGTGTATGACTATCTGACCCATTGCTTTCAAATTGAACCCAATTGCCCCAAATATTTGGAACTATACAAGGAAGACCGCTGCCAACCTTCATGTACTTGAAAGAATCCATCTGAGATTTTCTGATGATCTCGTGGTTTGGAAAAGTTCAGATGAACAACTAAATGACAAGAAGAAGAGAAATATTCCTTTAATCATACGTTAAAAAACAGGAAAATGAAATGATGGGAAAAGAAGAAGAAATCCAACTTGTGGCATCCAAGGTAGAAAGTTCTGCAAGTAGGGCTGCTGCTGCCAATCCAACTTGAAGTGATAGATGAGGATGAAGAGAGTCCACATGCATTGCATTGATTAGTTTATTATTATTTTAAGTCTGAATCCAGTGCATGGCTTGTACTTTCCCATGTTTTTTACTAGGAACCAAACAACATCTCCCAATAAGGGAAACTTTCTGAAGTCGGCCATTGAATTGAGCACCAACCAATTTCTTAATTACAAGGGAACCATCCCCATCTTGATATTATTGCTTTAAACCCATTATCACTAACAGCGATGTACCCTTAAGTACTGTCATGTCCTGTTGCAATAAGAAGCAGGTTACTGTACATGACCTTAATTTTATCTTAACCCACCATTGGGCTAAGTAATCCAGCTATAGTTCCCACTGAAAACAAAACACATGCATGATGTGAAGGTTTTATCAGAAAAATATCAGCAATGTGTCCCAATTTGTCTGGAGACCACTAATATCTCAAAATTTGTAGCACTTAAAAATAGGGATGACACTAAATCTTTTTGGTTAATTAATTTTTTAATTTGATGGGGCTAACAAAGTGCACCCTCCCCTACAACAAAAACAAAAACATTAACATTTAGTAAGAATTATGCTAAAATGTAAATTTTGAGAACATCTAATAGTACATAATACATAGTCTTATTTTTCTTACACATAAATGATAAAATAAGGCAAAGATACTTTTTTTTTTTTGGAGTTAGCCTACAAGGTATTCTAAGAGAGTCCTAATTATGAGAAGGGATTTCTAAGTCATCCACATCAAGATTATTCTTCGCTTACACCGGGTCAATCTATAAAAGGTAAAGTACTGATCAAACAGATTTTTTTATTTCCATTACTTAAATTCGAAACTTCTAATTAAGGGATGAGAATACTCAACTGCTCACATTAACCATATTGTTTGATTGATGATAAGAGATGTCTATTTTTACGACTCAGGCTATAAAATCTCTACTCGAGCAAAGGCTTATTTGGATTTTGGTGCGAGTGGCAAAGTAAAACAGCCATTTCTTTTTCAGGGTTGTTCTGGACTTGTGTCCACCCAAAAAAGAAAGCTTCTTTGGTGTCCAACGGTGGGTGGTTTGCGTTTGACAAGTCGTGAAATAATTGTTAAGGTAAGATAAGATATATGTTGGCAGGACTATAAATGGACCCCATATCCCATCATGTGACTCTCGTTTAGGCATACAGGCGATTTCCTCGTATGAATCCAGTATGACTAAGGTGCAATCATGAATATTACAAGGTTTTAGCTCTTTCTTTTCTCATTAATAGAGATGAGATTGTGAAAAGTTTTCAAAAGGTAAAAGAGGACTACTTTTGTGATTTTATTTATTTTTAATTATTTTAAAAGGACTTAATTAATAAATAATTTCTTCTTAGAATATTTTAACATATTTACGAAATTACATAAGAAATGTGTGTTTTTAAAATAATATAATTAAAAAAAATATGAAAATAGTTGGTAGCTACACTCATGACCCTGCGATATGGTAATCATCATTGAGAGTATACAAATGGTCCGTTTCTTGTTCTTCACTTTTTCTAAGTTGACAAAAACGGTGTTACAAAGGGGAAATTTCATATAAAGCAAGCAACCTCTAGCTTATATTTCTGGCCTTTCCCAATTGAGAAGGATACAGTTACGTTCATGTCGGTATCTAAACGTTAAAGATAACTTACAAGTGTCGCCCTAAAAGGAGCGCAAATCAATGGCTGAAACCATGATCTTAATTTATCTCTTACAGAAACATGAACATGTACCTCCTTCAAGCTAGTGGTTTCTGGAGCTCCTTGGGAGAATCTGGAGAGATAGGTTTTCTAGGGTTTTGGGACCATGGAGTTTGATAAAAGTAGGATTTTGGGACCACTTAAAGGACACCACTTGAAGGGTACGAAGAGATTTTAAGGTAATGGCGGAAATTTTCTAACATGTTAACTTCAAACAAAGTGTGTGAAGGAAGTGTTAAAAGGAATATCGAAGATGAAGTCCAAATTTAGGAGATGGGTTTTTTTATAGCACGATTCCCCTTCAATTGGCATACAATTTGACTCATAAATCTTCCAAAATCCATTTGAATGGACACCAGTGTTCGGTCTGGTATTAGGTTGTCTCTTAGCGACAAATATCTCAACTATTCCATGTTTGGGACTGATAATGAAGTCCTAGGACAGAAGGGAAATGATTAATAGCTTTCCCTGACTTTAAGTTTGGCAGTTGAAAAATGGTTTTCAAGGCAAATTAGGGTTAACTTTACAAACAACATCTTAAGTTTAAAGAGAACACCTTCATGTCTTTGTATTACAAAAATAGTTTCAGGTTCAAATTTTGTTTTCATGCATCACCACACCTTTTCTCTAGTTTTAGATTCCAATGTTTTTTTCAGGATATTTATGGACTTTATTGTTATGTTTATACTTATTAGGTTTACATTTGATAATACTTGTCATGTTGGGATTATTTTAATTAAAACTATTAAACTGTGTTAGCGTTAAAATCTTGCAAATGTCTTCGTAAAATTTTAATTTTAACACGCGCTTCCCATTTCTATTATTTTGAAATTTTTAATATGGAGCTTCTATTGTAATATTTAGTGGATTAGTTTGTAATATGTATATTCATTTATAATTTTATAGTATCTTCATATTATATTATATGTGAGTGTATCGGAAGCAATCTTTTTACCAAGTAAAGATAAAGCTGCATTTTAGTGAGACTTTCACGGTGTGTTGTTGCTTATTATATGCTCCCTTGTAATAATGATCATTAATCAATGTATTATATCAAAACCATTTAGGTCTTAGGATTATTTTATATAAAAAAAAGATAATTTTGTTACGAGAATAGGGTTAATTATATAACTATTTAAAGCAAAAAGACCAATAAATTTTTTAAATAATTATTTATACTCTATTAACCAAATATAATAAATTAAATTGTTTAGAACTGAAAAAAAAAGGTAGATAAATGAAAGAGGAGAGAAAACAATCGAATCATGTTAAAACTACGACGTATATGGTATGTCCACAGTCCAACATGACAAAGGAATAACGTTGTTGTAACTCAAAAAACCATTATAATCATATTGATGTGGGTCTCTCTGAGCTACTCTACTGTCTTGGCTTTGCCAAAACCTGGTATATCTACCGCTACTACAGTCGATTCCGTCCGATGTTTCTACTCTGTTGTTCATATGATCGTGATATTAAATTACATATGGTCCAGCTCATGTGCAGATCGAGGTCCATGGATATCTCATGCTTTAAACTGCATAATCATAAAAATCCAATTATAACATGTGTTGGCAACTTGGCATGTTGTGTACTGTACAAGTTGCGGCCAACCATAACTTCCCAACACAACCTACCTACCAATTCCATGGTTACGGTTAAGTCACGAACAATTGTCTCGAAGAAAAATTAGCAATCTCTATTTTCGTAAGGCATAACATCAAGAACGACAACAATAACGACAATAATAATACTTCAGTATATAAAATTTTCCGTCATATAAAAATTGAGAGATGACATTAATTATACATAACTTTTCTTTTATATTTTGCGAAGAGATTAATTTTATGATTCAAATCTATGATTTTTGTAAACAAATAAATATTTCATAACTTGTATTCTCTAATTAAATTATGTAGTGAATTAAGTGATAAGTCTAAATTAAATAGCTACCTAGTCAACTACACATTTTTTTAGTTAAATATTTCAAAAAGTTATCAAAATTTTAATTCAAGACTTCAAATAAGTAAAAATTAAAAATAATTTTGACTCGTCTTACGAAAAGACAAATAATAAATATTGAGTAGTGGAAGAAATGGTTCAAATAGTTATAAAATCTCTTTAAAATTTTAAATTATTAAAAATAATATTAGAATTTCATGATTATATGGGTACTTTTAAATATTAGAAAATTAGGATTGCATTGTAAAACAAAAACCTATTTGAACTAAACTTATTATATGAATATGAATCGTTCATTCGTTAAATATTACATCTAAATTACATAATTCATAATCTTCATTTAAGAAATTCTATAAAATTTATCTAAAATATAATTTATTACTACCTTTGTATGTATAGATAATATGTATATTACAATTTAAGCATTAAAATGATTGGAAACTTTACTTTATTAATGACACAATTATCAAGCTATTGTAAATTTATTATTCCGCTTCAAATTAATTAATTTTATTAATTTGTGAAAAGGATAAAAAACACGAATTCATCTCAAAATTTGACAAAACAATCTCTTTATAATTATTTTAAAATAAGGTTATGTATTATTAGATTTTTTGGAGTTAATTTTGTGAAAGATTTTCTAAAATAAATATCTTGAGTCGCTGCTTACTCAACAATTCGACATTCAATGCTGAACCAAATTTGTCCACCTATCACTTTCCTGCATTAATTACATGACAGCTAAACTTAAGAGAATTCTGATTCTATTGTAAAATGAATATATATATATATATATATGATACATAGGACTAAAATTTAAAAAAAAACTTTATATCCATTGAAATTTTCAAAATTTTACTATTTAGTTAAGTTATACTTTTTATTTGTTGTATATATATATATAAATACATTGAATCATTGACAAAAACATAATGAAAAACTTGTAAGCATATATATGTTTATAATTAAAAGATTATTTCAATAAAATAAAATAGAACAACGTGTTAAAACAAAATTTTAAGTAGAATATAATTTTTGGAAATGTTATGTAAAATTAAAAATTACAATAAAAAGAGTCTTTATCGATTCTTATGATCGTGCACCTTCTCTTCCCTTCTTTTCAAACCTAATTATGGCTGCAGGCGATAAAGCTTGTCTTCTTTGTTATTGTCCATTACTATCTTCTTTGTTTTGGTCAATCTCATCCTCTTCGTTGTGATGAATTGCTAAATATTATATATTTTTTCAGACATGTTTGTCTTCGAAGTCCTAATCTAGGAACTCCTTTCCTTCTTTAACATGAATTGTTTATCCTATTTATGGAGATATTAATATTTTACCAACTCCCTACGTGGAGTATTCATACTTATAATGTTATTCGTCATTAAAAATATCAATCAGGTTTTAATTTACCTTCACATGCTATTAAATGAAGTGTGCTTCGTGTTAATGAAATGTAGTTATCTATCCCTTTTTTATTACTTATTATGATTTGGAAGTGCATTAGTTGTAGCATGTTTAACTTAATTCAAAGGACGTTTACAATTAAAGTAAAGGTCAAATCTTGCCTCCATTTCTCCAGTTCCAATCCCACCCCATTCAAACCCCCGCCCCCAATGTCTCCTTGAAATTGACTGATGCGAACATGAAGATCTTCGAAAGATATTCAGATACTTGATCGCTTGATAATGGTGGAACAATCCACACGCACAATCTTAGACGTGTATAATATACCAAGAGCTGTCTAGTCAGGGGAGTTTCTTCCCTGTGAAGATCAGGGAGAAGATTATCAATTTTATGCAGTATTTTTAAAATTTTTATTTTACAAGAAATTAGTTTTTTTTAGCTCAAATTTATAACTTTTCGATTACAAAGAAATAATTTTTTCAGTAATTATATAACATATTACAATTAGGGTCGTTTCAAGTATTTTATAATTGCTGAGCAAAATAAAAAAAGGCCTCTATTTTTACTTATCTTTTTTATTCTTGTAAAGAATAAAAAGAAGAAAAGTATGAATTTTTTGTTATTTTTTATAAAGTTAAAAATAAGCTTTATTTTACTACATTTTATTTTTTATAAGAGTAAAAGTAAATCTTATTTTATTACTTATAAAGATAGGTCTTAGGTAGGTGTCCTGACCACCGCTATCTAGAGTTAGCCCTGACTACAATAATATAAATAACAAGAATAAAAGCATGCACTTTTTATGATTTGTCTTTCCTTTATTGTTATTAAATTTTTTTTGAAAGTCTTTATGATTGTTAAAATGGTCATGAAAGTCCCTTTTTAATTTTAATGTAAATTTTGAAAGAAATATTGTATGCTTTTATTTAAAGAATTATGATAAAATTTTGAAAAACATTGATTTATTATTTCTTTGAAATGTCTCAAAATAATTTTAAAAAAAAAGATGCATGACTTTTACTTTAAATAATATAAAAACCCTATTCTTCGCATTCAAAAGATGGAATTGCTCACCCTAGGTGCCCCTACACTTTGGCCAGTCAAAATGACAAAAAGATAAATGACGATTTAATCTCACTCAATTTCTTAAAGAGGCGGTCCGTGCTCGGTATATGTAAGAAACCACCACATTAGATGAAAATTACACACTACCACTGTCAAAACTCGAACCTGAAACTCTTGCAATCTACAACCTCCCCAAGGACCATTCTAATTTTATCATTTATGTCATTACCCTGATAAGAAATGCACGAAAGTGGAGATAAACGAGTCCATTATTGGCATGGGGTCACACCGATCATTTCCCATTTATGGTAAGCAGACACATAGGACCGCACACCCGTATATCTTATCACAACATCTCTTCCTAAGTCTCCTCCTTACTCTCCAACGGGAAAATGGTTGTATCCTTCAAATTTATGATTTCTAGATTTCATACTTTCTTGCTCTAGCGTGTGCAACGTGTATATAATATTTATATGTATATATACTTAGGTACATGATAAGCCTCAAAAGTGGTTGTGCCTCATGTCATTGCCGTCTTTCTACAATCGTGTCAACTTCCAATATAATGGGTAGATATTTTAGTATTTCTCTCATTTCTTGACGTACTAAAATACTTGCTAATCGATTTTAATACAGCTATTAGCAAAGTACTTATATTAAGCAAGGTTATAAGGAGGAAACCCTTTTTAAGAAGTTCCCAACTTGTACCTATTGGAACCAGGAGTTAGTCTTAATTAACTATTCTCGGAGCTCATGAAAGTTAAATAAAAAGCTCCGCTAGGTTCACTCAACTTTAAAGAGTGGATCATTTGTTTCCTTTATCTTATATTTACTCTGTTTTATGTATATTCAAATTCATCCATCAAATAGATGAGATAGAGCGACGAGAGCAACCGATCTAAATCCTCAACTTTTTAAACCTGAGTGAGATATAGAATTCGTGATATAACTACTGACTACTTCCAACTCTACAGTTTTCTATATCATTTGTAACTTAATAAGGAAAGCTTCTATTTCTAGGCTAAGTGAAGTTTGTAATTGATTAAGAAAAGTACAATTCAAGTTAAGCTCCTTTATCTCTTCGTATGATATCTAATGTCCAGATTCCGAATAGATCATGATGTTTATTGAGAAACGTCTTGTGCTTTGTGCAAATTTAACCCAAAACTTAACTTGCTGCTGAAATAGAGTTAAACGTCCAAAATAAACTCACGCAATTATGGAAAAGTTTCTTGTTATCTGGGATTACAGTAGCTGTTGCGTAAAGCCTTGTAATTAAACATGTGATCTATCAGCTAAAGCTAAAGGTCTAGAATTTCTCTTTTCTTTTTTGGTTGTCTAATCTTATCTTTCTTTTGGTAGCATGAGAAGTAAAAGGGATTAAGTATTTAACGGATGAGATCTTCTGATATAAGATTGACACAAAATCTCGTTTCTTTGACTAAGGGCTGTGCAATGGTTGCAATTTGATAGCCATGAAGATGATCTATGAAGTCCATCAAATAATTAAAAAGTCAACCCAAGTAATTAAGTTTAGGATCCATTTTCGGGTGGTCCATGCCTCTTTCATTCTTTTTTTTTTGGATAGTGTAACCTAAAAATAAAAATTAATTTGAAATGTGTAGTCGAGTTTGTGGAATAAGGAGTATAGGGTCAAAAGGTTTTATGTTCGAATCTCCCTATCTACACTCTCTCGATTAAACTTGTCATATAGGACTTACCTAGTATAAAGTATCTAACTGACGTAATTTATAGGCTATTGTATCAATAAGGAGATTTATCCAATAAATATTTAAATGATTGCAACTACATATTTCTCTGTTAAAACAAAATTATAGGTTAAATAAATGAAAGGAGAGGTAAGTACTTTATTAATAATTGAGCTTTTAGGATGTTTCTTCTTTAAATAAGAAATTAGATTATCCTTAAATGGATGGTTGAGAGTTACAATAAACAAATTTTAATTATCATTATCTGTAATAAAAATTTGAATTTCATTATCTTAATGATTATTTGGTCAAGCTATTACTTGTCATATTAAGTATGCTTATTACAAGTTAATAGATACATGTGATATTATTTGTTACAATTTATTTTAAAAAATAGAAATTCACATATTTGCAACCAAGTCAAAGGAAGAGTTCAAATTTCTTTATTTTACATGTTATTAGTTGATTTCATATAATAAGTGTCAAATTCTAACGCACAAGACTCTTCATTTAGCTCGACTCGAAAGTCGTCAATTGTACATTATTTTTTTTATTTTTTAAAAAACTATTTTTGTAATTTAAACTTGTATCATTTCAATTAAAAAATATTTTATCAGTTATTCTAAGATCTAAAAAATAAGCCAAGAATTAAATTTAAAAATCAAATCTTCTTTGCTTATAATCTTATACTAATCTTACTTTAGGTAATCCCATTTATACAAATATATATAACTTAAAAAATTATATGAATCGTAGGATCTGGTTATTTATATGAAAATGCAAAGTAAGTTGGACCCATCTTTCGTTTTCATAGTACTTACTGTTTCCACTAGAGGAAACCCAGCTTCCTCCAGCCACAGCCTCGTCTCACTTCCATTATTGGTATTTTTTTTGTAAATATTTTCAAAAAAACCAACGATTAAAACTTTCAATTTTTTTCATAAACCCGTCGATTAGATTGATTGATTGATCGATAGTTGGTTTTGATGACTGTGCGTATTTTCTATTTTTATTTATTCGAGATTATTGGGAGGTTTGCTTGTTCGCCTTCCTCGGCTGGTTGGTGCCTAACGACGTGGCGTTCTTACAGGTGTGGGACCCACTTATTCTCGTGTTCACAACTCCAACCTTAAATTAATTACATTTAATACGCACATTAAAAAAACAATAAACCAGAAAATATCTTCGATTTGTTCTTTTAAGTGTGTTATTAAAATATAATAGGGTAATTAAAATATATAATTGATGATGTCAAGCATGATGATATCTAAGAATCTGTCTAACCAATCTATCCCATTGGGTTGAGTTGGCTTTTAGCATTGAAGTCAGATATGTTAGACCACAGACTTCACGTCCACCGTCAACCTCACGCGCCGTTAATTTCCCCAACCAATTGTTCGTTTTTAGTAAATTGTTCTATGAATTTTCAAACAATTATCATTTTAATTAATATAAAAAACTTATTAAAATGTATAGCTACCCTTTTATCATAAGATTAAGAACAATATTTATTTTAAACGAGATTTGAAAATAAAATTAATTTATTTAAAAAATATTAATTTTTAGATTCACGCACATGTTCATTTATTACTTGTATTAAAATTTTAATAGCTACATTCTATAAGTATTGGAATAGTTAAGAAAGTTCGAGTTCAAAGTTTTGCCTTTAGCTATATACTTATTTTCTGATTTTAAGAAAAATATTATATTTAACTTAGAATATGTTAAATAAAATAATCATACTCTTGTGTGGATAAAATAATTTATGAAAATACATATGAAATAAGAATTTAGTATAATTATAGAATTATTATTAATACGTAAGATCTAAAAGAATCTAATAATATATAATCTTAATTACAATTAATTAAAATATTATTTTTAAATGATTGATATGATAAAAAATTAATTAAAGATAATTAAAAAAAGTAGTTGATTACGAGAGGTAAAAGAGTGGGGGGGTGGGGGGGGGGGGGGGAAAAAGTAACGCGCTAAATGGAGAGAGTAGAAAAGGGAGAGGGAGGTCATAAATACGAGGTACAGAGAGAGAGGAACAAAACGAGTAACGAAAGAGGCAAAGGTGGCCCTCTTCCCGTACTCTTGGATTGGACTTTTGTGGAAACATTTTCCTTTTTCTACCATTATTCTCTTTTCCTTTTCTGATCGATCCATTCCCTAAACACCAATCCCCTCCTCTCCTTGTTTAAAATCACCTCGCCTTCTCTTCTTCTTTTTTCCCATTGTTATACACCGCTTACTTTTAGTTCTTGCCTCTTATTTACTTCCCATGTTCGTTATGTGGTTAAAACTCAAAACTCCCAGTGGACACAGTTCTATATACACCACCATAACAGTGGTTTGATGAGATGTATACTCTGACGAGAGTTTGTGGATGATGATAATTAATAGCTGATAAAAGCAATTGAGTGATTAGCCATCTTTTGGAGTCTTTGGACTGTTTATTTCCGGTTTTAGTTAATATATATGAGGTAGAGAGAGAAAGGGAGAGACATAACAGAGGAGAGGAGGAGATGATGATGCTTTTCGATTTGGTTAATGTGGAAAAGTTGGGAGTAAGAAAGAGACGCTTCTTTCACCCCCCGTTTTTTTTTTTTTCCTTCCCTGTCTCCCCACCAATACAATAACTTAAAAGATTGTTAGTTTATAGGCACCAAAAAGCAGTAAAGTTCTTGTTCTACTTATTAACAAAAAGAAAGGGTTTATAATGCAAACTGAAATATACAGAGATCATCAAATTTACCATCCTGAAGCATTTGACAAAAATGGGTCTCTGAAAAGAGAAATTGAGAGAGATACTACGCATCATGAGCCGTTGAAAAATAATAATAAAGAGAAGCCAACAGGCAAGTTGATAGAGAAAGAGAGAGGTCATAAGGTGGGTGAGTGAGGATGCTTTCGGCTACCCTATAGCTTGAAGCCTCAAACCTTGGCCTCGTCTATGCTGTATTGGGCAGTTAGGGATAGAAGATCTTGAAACATCTTGTTATAATACTACTACTACTACCTTTTTGCAACATCAAACACGCCTCTCTCTCTCTCTTTCTCTCTCTCTGAGTCGTAGGTTTTTTCTTTCCTTTGAATGCTCGAAACTCTCTCTCTCTCTTTTATTATATGTTTAGTTCGTGATTCATGACTCTTGATAACTTATTTTATTCAACCAAGTCCAAAGGGAATAAGGTCGTTTGCTTTTAACTTTGCCATACCCACCGCTCTCTCAATTTATTGTCTTTCATGTTGAAGACTGTGTTTTTTGGCAAAATCTGATCCAGAACAATACTCTTCAGCTTGAAATTTTCTTGCTTCACTTCGACCCTGGAACCAAAAACAAATGTGGGACTTAAATGACTCGCCTGATCAGAGAAGAAATGACGAATCCGAGGAATGTTCGTCTCAGAAGGCCTCCGCCGATGGAGAAGATGAGAAAGGTAAACGGGTCGGATCCATGTCCAATTCGAGCTCATCTGCTGTAGTTATAGAGGATGGATCCGAAGTAGAAGAAGAAGATGGAAGTTGCGAGAGAGCAAGAGCAGTGATCAAGAAGCGTAGCAGCAAAATATTCGGGTTCTCGGTGCCGCATGAGGAAAGTATGGATAGTGACCCGCCGGTGACCCGCCAGTTCTTTCCCGTCGACGACCAGGAAATGGGGGCGACCTCCGGCAGTGGAGGCGGTGGGGGAGCTGGGTTCCCTCGGGCTCACTGGGTCGGAGTTAAGTTTTGCCAATCCGAGTCCCTTGCTTCTCAAAAATCTGTGGAAGCATCACAACCTTTGAAGAAGAGTCGACGAGGCCCGAGGTCTAGAAGCTCTCAGTACCGTGGTGTCACCTATTACCGAAGGACGGGTCGTTGGGAGTCTCATATATGGTCGGTGTTTTCGTTAAGCATTCTATAACTCAATTTTAAGATATCATTTCCAATGGCTTGTCGGATGTCAGTTTTTAGTTTTACCAATCAGAATTTGATCGTTTTCGGTTGATGCAGGGACTGTGGAAAGCAAGTTTATCTGGGTATGGGTCTATTCTGATCTTTCATTTGCTTTGACAGAAAAAAAAAATAAAGTTTCTTTGTCACCGATTGTTCAGACAAATATCTGATATGGTTATTTTGGTACTCTTCTTTTCTGGGATGTTTCTTACAGGTGGATTTGACACTGCCCTTGCAGCTGCTCGGTAACATCTCCGATCATATATTTTTACCCAGCTTTCCAAGATTTGCATATTCTTTTAGAAAGAAATAATCAAGAAAACCTATAGTTGCAGAGCTTGAGAAAGAGGATAATTTTTCTTTTCCTGCAGTGCATATGATAGAGCGGCAATCAAGTTTCGAGGAGTTGAAGCAGACATTAATTTTAGTATTGAAGATTATGAGGAAGACTTGAAACAGGTAAAATTATGGGGAGAAAAGAGAGTATTTATTTTGTGTGGCCTTTATCTTCAGGACTCGGACTCGGACCTTATCCTTTGGCAGTCATGCGGTGCTTCATATGTGCTTTTTCTTTTTCTTTCTTTCTTTCTTTCTTTCTTTCTTTAATTCGTTACAACTGAGAAGGCAAAAACATGGTTAACGTGAGAAAGATTCTTGGCGTTCACAGATGAGCAACCTCACTAAGGAGGAATTTGTTCACGTACTTCGCCGACAAAGCACCGGTTTTCCCAGAGGAAGCTCTAAGTATCGAGGTGTAACTTTGCACAAGTGTGGACGATGGGAGGCTAGAATGGGCCAATTTCTTGGCAAAAAGTAATCATTTGGCTTGATGACCTTAGTTTCTCATTTTGTTTCAATCCTGATCGTTTATGGATTCGGTTTTCCTCAGGTATGTCTATCTGGGGTTGTTTGATACCGAGATCGAAGCTGCTAGGTGAGTCTACTATAGTTTCAGACTTGGATTGTATTATCAGGATTATATAAGCCAACAGATATTAGTTGGTAAGATTCTTGTTTGGTCATGGAGCTTTGTGGTTCTGATTCTTCCTGTAGGGCTTATGACAAAGCTGCAATTAAGTTCAATGGCAAAGAGGCGGTGACCAATTTTGATCCAAGCATTTACGAAAACGAACTCAACTCCAGTGGTAAGATAATCATGGTATTCTGCATAAATGGTTTCTGCTCTAAAATTTCGGTCGTAGCTACGTTCACTAATAATGTAGGAATGTTTTCAGAATCTGCAGGTAATACAGCAGATCACAACCTTGATTTGAGTTTGGGAAGTTCGGCCTCGAAGCAAATTAACAATATAGAATACCGCGATGATCGTCAAAATGCGGCAATGAATCAACATCCAGCATCAGTACCGGGTCAGGGTGATTGGAGAAATTGGGGTCCTCAGGTATTGCATCTACCACAAAAATTCGCACGTTTCAATGTAATCATTCAGGTTTTTTCATTCTTGGTTGTTTGATTTGACAACTTTGAACAGCTTAATCTTTACAAAAATGATAATGAGGGCCACAGAAGAGATGGTTGCAATGAGATCGAAACGATGCAGCGTCTTAGCCAAACTCGTATCCAGTCTTCAGCTTCGATCAAGTCTAATGAATCGCACAGATATGGACAACTAAGAAGACCTGGAGAGAACCAAATGGTTCATGTTCTTCCACCATCAAATTATCAAGTAGGTGTTTTAATTTACCGTAAAAGGGTCAGTTTTGGCTTAAAAATAACAATCGAGTGAACTTGTATATTGAATGGCTGTAGGTTCAGTTTCAAAGCAGCAGCAATGGAGGTCGAATCGGGAATGATCTTACACTGTCACAAAGTGATCATAATCAGCAACAGCAACAACAATGGCAATCCCGTCCTCACCTATTTGCAAATGCTGCAGCATCATCAGGATTCCCACAGCAGATTAGGACTCCGCAAAACTGGCTGCAGAAAAATGGGTTCCCATCTCTTTTGAGGCCCTCTTAACCCATGTGTAAAAAGTAGCCATTTCTTCTCCTCAAGTATTATTTACTTATTGATTACTAATTCGTCTCCATCATTCGTTCGCAAGCTTGTAAAGGACAGTGCTTTTGAGACTGCACCTGCTTTTCTCGTTACTCAACCCTACGGAGAGCTCTTTATCACCCTCACGGGAGGGAGAGGGAGAGAGAGAGAGAGGGGGGGGGATAGATATATGTCGAAATCCAAATCTCTGGGAAGTGTTGGTTTAGTCATATGGCTATGAGTTAAAAAAAACTAACGAAGGCATGAAATGAAATCTCCAACAAGATATGCGTTCTGGGTTCTGACTAAAACTGCTGTTTTCTGTTTTTTAATCTTCTGGTATTTTGCTTTTCCGTCCTATGTAAATCGTAGCTGTCATTGCAGCAGCTACGTAGCCTGCTAGTGGGCTAGTGCTAGTGTTTATTTAGCCATTGTAGTTACTGAGTATAAATCATGTGGTTGCCTGACCTCATTTTTGGGTACAACATCTTATTAAATTCTTGTTCAGAACATGAAGCTGTGCTTGTGTGGTGGTATTTTTGGCGTTTCTTTTTTATCCGTTTCCCCATTCTCTACGATGGCCTGTAAACAACTCTGGGAGACTGAATCTTTGGTTACCCAATTGAGAAAATGCCACTCCAAAAACAAGTACATAAAATGCCATTACAAAAATATATAAAATCTTTATAGCCTTCAAGTCTCTCTCTGCTCACAGGATAGTGAATAGTGCAGTGTGTGAAATGGGGTCTTGTTTTGTCTTGGAAATATCACCGGATGGAGATGAATAGTCACTATCCCTTGCGTCCTTTGAATCAGTTCTCTCGCCCCAAAAGCAGTCAGACATGGCTTTTATTACCAGTAGGGACTCGTCGCATTCACCCCAAAGGAAAGGACACCACAGGTTTGGATTATATATACAATCATACATACATACAAACATGCACAAGTTACATGTCTACACACCTATGGAGCTGAGATCTGTGGTAAACGAAAGGTTTGGCAGAATGTCACAATTTTCATAATAATTTATTCGAAGAGTCGTAATTAACTTCGAGGGTTAGAAACCCTACAAGAAGTGTACGAGGAAATGCCGTCCAGGTTCTCAAAGTACCCATGAACCTGGACAACCCCAAATAAAGTATGTTCATTTGATTAGCCCCATTGGATTAAATTAAAGATTGAAATCCAAGATACTACAGAAAGACAGGATTTGCATAAAGTACGAGTGATTGTTTCGTCATCAGGGTCGTCACCTGCATGGTTTTTTTTTCTTCTTTATTGTATTCAAAGGTTGCACTAAGGATTTTTTTAATTATGTTTTCAATTTGTTTCATTATTTTATGCTTTGCAGACACGCATAATATATTGGCACCACGTGAATTTCAACTTCCTTTTCTTGTTTATGTTTAGCCCTTTTGTTATTAAAAGAAGCTTCAGGGGGGCTGAACACGCTAGTCAAAATTGTTGTTTATGTCGCAGATTGAAATGCCATATTCGTAAGAATGTGCTTCCCAGTGAAATTATGTGCACACCTTTGCATGTTTTCCACTCATCACATTCAAGTCAATCTGTTAAAAACAACCACTCTACTAACTAAAAATAAGGCCTGACTCTTCTCAAGTTTCATACATCGTTGTCATTGTTGCGTTCGTGTTCAATTTGTACCATTAATCAGGTCCTAGGCAAGGAATATTTACCATCTCTTTAGACCTTAGCCACACCTATTTTTATCTATTCCTCCATTTTTGACAACTAAAGAGAGTCTACTTCAACCTCTCCAAGTGAAAAGAGAAGCTGCGAGTGCTCACATACAACGTGACTCTGTCTCATTGGAGTTCAAAGTCTATCCTTTCAGATCCCTTTCCTTTGCATCGGATCTACGAAACACTGCCATTGCCATATCCTCAGACGCAAAGATTCATCACCTCTTTTCATTTAACCTTCACATGTAAGCTCTTGATGTTCATAGAAAGTAGAAAACAGACACAGAAAGAGACATACGAGGGAATCCACATTTAACCTAGTCAAAAAACTTGCAAAGATATAAATAGCCAACCAGGGTTTGACATGTATATTTAAAAAGTGGGAATCAAGAAGAAAATAAATCGTAAAGCAAGAACAAAAACCCTTTCTCTTTTCTTCTTTAGCTTTTGGAGATACGATTATATAAGACCAGTCGAAATTGAACAATGACTTTTGATGTAACGAATAAACAATAAAGAAAAGAGGACCAAAGCATATGCAGATTGTCGTGGTGGTGGTGGACTTTGATTGTGAATGAATGAATGAGGTGTTTCTTTTCCATGTCCTTTTTTTTCTATTAATTATGAATTTATAATCACATAACATTAATTATTTAGGTTTAAATTTTAATAATAAATTCACAAATTTAAACCAATCAAATCATTCAATTTAATTAATATAGATCAAATTCAATTTTTAAAATGTTTTTTTAAAATTTCAAATATTTATTTTTTTGGTACATGGGTTATGAGTTATAAATCATTATTAGATTTTATTCATAAGAGATTTTTTACAAATAAATATATAAATATTAAGAAATTAAAATTTTATAATAACCTTAAAATTGGATTTTTACTATAAACTTTTCATCATTACTCGCGTGTCAATATCCCGTTTTCACTTTCTCGTTCACCGACCATTTCTTGCCATCTCTCCATCATGCACTTTCCTTTTCCGGTAGTCTTTTGGGTATTCTTCACATATATAATATATTGCTTGCCTTTCCAACTTTTTGCACGTTCTCCCATCCTACTTGCTAGAACTAGCGCGTGTGTTCGACGGATTTAGCAATAATGTAATGTATTTATGGCCAGAAACTCCCAAGATTATGTTTGGTAAAACCAGATAAAGAGTTGTTGAATTCAATAGCTTGTAATTAATTAATTGCAAATATGAATAAATTAATTTGTTTTGGAACGGAAAAAACTTGTTATGGATATTCTTTAGATGCGCATTAGGTAAATCTTCGGATTAATGCAATATTTTACAAATTATGTCAACTAGGTACCCTACACTAAGCAAGCCATTTACGATAGACTCGATCGAGAAAATGTAAGCGAGGGGATTTGAACAGAGGATATTTTGACTCTATGCTCCCCAACTCCACCAACTCGATCGCTCCATAGGAGCTTAATAAACTAAGATGTTTAGTTTTATAATTTAGATTATGAGGCTTTCTTATAGTTTAATTAATTTTAAAATTTTCAAAATTTTGTAGATTTTTAATTTTATAAAAATGATCTTCTTTTAAACTTTTGTTAAAGATAACAATAAAATAAATGTGGATTAATTAAATATTATCTTATATAAAAAAAACCCAAATCAATTATTAAACCTGTTGTAAACTAAAATTTGTTATAATTATCTTCAATTATTAAATTAAATATGGTTTATGTTTATGTGTTTTATTATTTTTTTAATGAAAGTATAAGTAAAAGAACTTTTTTTGAAAAATTTAAATCATAAAAAATAGTTTTTTAAGGAATTATGATTTTTTAAAAAAACTTTAACCACATAGAATCATCATGTATTCCACTTGTAACAAAATTATTAATAATAAATGTTTATATAATATTATTTTTCTTTAATTTTATTCCTTAATTCTATATATAATTTGTGCATAAATACACTCCACCAATATAGCTTCTAAAACTTGTATTACTTGCCTTATTAGATGAGGTCAGGAGTTGGATATATGGAAGCTTGCTTCTTTGATCATATTAGATGTCTCAAAGTCTATCAACCCCAAAGATAGACACTGGTTATTACTATGAAGAGGCAAGTCATCAACCATCATCTCATTTTAGCAATGTATGAAAAGGACAAAGAAAATCTTCTGCTGGATATTTTCTGCCATGGGTTTGTAAGAAGAGAGAATCTAGTCCACAATAAAGTGATCATACCAAAACACATTAAGGACACGAATCACTCCATCAAAAGTTACCAGGAAGCTTACTATATCTTCTTCCCTAGTAAAGGTTTTGTTCTGTAAGTATATATGTTTCCGCAGAGACAGCGAGAGATCATCGACATCAGCCATACGTTGTCCTGTCTCGACCTAACAGGTCTCTAACGTAGTTAATGGCCCAAGCATCAATCCAGTGGTGATGATAAGGTATATCATAGATTAGTGTTAGGTCCATTGAAAGTGAGTTAATGTCTCATTCCTAAATAGGAAAGCCAGCTCTTGTCCGATTGGTCTTTGGTTAAGCAAACAGGACCACATTGATTCGAGAAGTCCTTGTAAATACAGCAGCATCCAGATATAGCAGAAGGTGGGCTTATGGTCCCCTCACTCAAAAAAAAAAACAAAAACAAGAAACCTACGCCTCCTACTGACACGCTTTTAGCTCTGGAGAGTGTAGTGTAGATAGGCATCTCCTTCAATTGCTTCAAGTTGGGTGAGTGTTGGATTGGTGATTGGTCCTGAAAATTATTTTTGTTTGGTCGCCATCATTTTGATGATTGACATCAATAGTTCTTGCCGTATGTCCCCTGTAGATGAGTTGCAAGAAAACGAGAGTGTTTCCTATTTTGGATTTCTTGGCAATTTTAGGGTACCATTCACTTGAGTAATAAAAGTACAAACATTAATTATATGGTTTCAATTTTCATGCTAATCTTGTGTAATGGTAGTAAAAATAGTACTTAGATTCTTATTCACTACTTTAGTATCTATGTGTGAAGATAGAGTTAGCTACATTTTTCAAATAGCCAAGTTCTTAAATTTAAGGATGATGTTCTAATTGCCTTATTTTAAATATATGGTCCATGCTTTCTAATTAAAATTATCACAATCAACTATTATAATATGAAATTTTTGTAACTCGTAGTATAGGATTTACTACGCACTCAGGATCGTCTGTGAATGGATTAAAAATAAAGAAATGCAGAATACCTGATTTTGACTCCATCTGAACTTTGGATGCATTTTTCTACTGTCAGATGTGCTCGAAATCTCCTGGTTCCTTTGTTGAGATTAATCACTAGCTCGAATTCTAGGTCTTTCTGTAGTTTCTTAGCACACGGGCACTTTTAACGAGTCGGAGCTTTGAAATGCTCGTGAATTACCTTAGCCACCATACGAGACTCCCCTTTACATATATAGGCTTCTATATCGGGCTTCCTCATCACAAGGTCGATACGATCCAGGTCCACACTGAAATAGATTCATTTTCTACGCGAACTTTGACCCATTAATTTAGATCATTTATTGGGCCACCTTATTACCTTTAATTGAATGAAATTACGTTACTTAACTGATAATTTATTGAAAAACGAAATCACAATTAATAACTATCCATTAATGAGAAAAATGACAAAATTATCCTTAGTGATAAAATTGTATCATAATATTATTTATCATTCGAAAATAATCTCTTTATTAATTAAAAGTAAAGTTATATAAACTGAATCTTTCGGCACCTTAAGTTCAAATAAGAATTTTACCATTTCTTATTATAAAAAAATAAAGAAGAGATAAATATGTTACATGTGTGTAAGAGGTTAACAACTTCACGAGCTTGCAAGTCGCGTGGAATAAAGAGAGAGGCCAAGGAAAAGGAAAGAAGTGGGATAAGGATTGATAGGCACAGGAAGAAGATAAAACTCAATTATTTGGTTGGTTGGGTCATTGGGTTTGTGTTAGAATTCTATTGGGCTATATACAATATTAATATGAACTTCAGATAAATATGTTGATAAAATTTAATAAAATATAGTAAGAATTGGTCAATTGAAATAGAGGATTTATTCCTGTTTGTATTTAAGTGTGATTTTTTATTTTTAATTAATGGGTTTTTGATTTGTTGAATTTTGAAGTTGAAAGGTACGTGACAAAGACTTTCCATATTGGGAAAGATATTGAAAGTGGGGCAATTGGAATGATAAATAAATAAGGAATTTTGAGAGTGGCCACCTCAACTCCTCCATCTACCATTCGTTCCTTTTAAGGTGGCATTATTTAAGTTAGTGCGGTATAAGATGCTTACACGTTATGTTACATGAGTTGGTACCTATTTTTTTAGGGGAAAATTATATTTATTTTTGATAATAAGTCAAAAATTTTAATATCTGATTGATATTTTTTATTCTTTTGATTAATATTAAAAATTAAATAAATTATAAATTTAATAGATAATTGACCCTTTTAAATATATTTTTCAAAAATAAAATTTAAATATTGAAGTTCATGACAAATTATACTCATAAATATTATTATTATATCCTTCTTAACTTAAATTATGAAAATTTGAATAATTTTTTTAAAAAAATTATTACAATAAAAATACTTTTGCAAAATATTTCACAGGAAAATGTAACGTTCAAGTCCTTTGAATGTTCTTGAGAAGTATAAATGTATTAAGAAACTCTTATGCCAACGGATTTAAATAAAAAAATGCAACTCCACTTCCTTCACTATATTATATAAATTTGCACCTACATCTTTCTTATTTCACTTGGTATGGTAGTTTGTCAGAATTTACTCGTTTTGTTTTCTCCATTGAAAAAGGTAAATGAATACCATTAGCATGAATTTAGATAAAAGAGGCTAGCTCCAATTTTCCCAGAATCACACTCCTCGTTTTCCAAAACTCAGAGCTCTGTTTTCTAACATTTGCAAAATGATAATCTCTATATATGTATATATTGGTTACGGCAATCCCAATTTCCCAAATCGGTGTCGAAGGACCATATACAATTTAATATTGTCCTGATGTTTTGACCATGTTGGTTTATCAATTTACACGTCA
>JAOSBN010000177.1:32110145-32126431 GCA_027563595.1 Erythroxylum suave | reverse complement strand
TCAGGTATATCTATTTTACTTTTTTCTTACTAATTTTGTCTTTTAAACTTGCATCTCTTAAATAAAGTTTGGTAGCTGTAAGTGTTATAATTCTATTTTACTTATTTATTATTACTTTATCCTACTTATTTATTTATTTATTTACTAGGTATCTAGTTATTTTATCACATTTTTATTTATCTATTTATTTCCTAAAATCTTCTTGTCACATTTGCAAAGCTTTTTTACGTTTTTAATCTTTTAACCCTATTTATTTATGTATTTATTGAAATTTTAGTTACATAGATTTTTTTTCCATGCTAGTTTTATCTTTTCTCTGTAACCTGCATCATTCATATATTGTCTCATTTGCATCTGGGTCCACAGGAAACAGCATCTCTACTGAGTAGGGGTAAGGCTGCGTACTATCGGACCTCCCCAGATCCCGCTTCATTGTGGGATTTCAGACTGGGTGATGATGATGATGATGATGATATGTGCCTTATTATGTCATGTGATATATACGAAATAATGTGATCTATTAACATATTTTAAAAATAATAAAAAGTGTCACGATGCTTATTCACGTTAAGTTTTTTTAATTTATTTAGAGTTTATTTTGAATATTTTAAAATTGTTAAATTTTAAATTATATAATGATAAAAATATTAGAGTTTAAATTGTAATTTTAACTTTATTAAGGAAACATTATAAAGGTAAGTGCAGAAGTTAGCTTTCTCATATTGCGGATTTTACTCGCGAAACAAGAAAGTTATGTGTCCTTTGTTTGCTTAAGATTAAGCTGACGAGAAATTAATACTTTTCACGATAATACAGCTAATAAAAAAAGCCATTTATTAGTTAATATTAATTTTGTCTTCTCCCCTAACTAACAATTAAGGATTTACTATCCATCCAAATGAAAAAATGCGGGTGAACAGAATGTTTTCATATCTCCTATACTAACTTATCTTTCGTTTACGATTTTTCACAAAAAAATATCCGATGCAACTCTTGGATCACAGATTTGAGTATCATACACTAATTTGGTGTCAAAATCGTGTGTTATTGCCCTAAAGAATAGAGATATGTTGGGGTTTTTTTTAATGCTAATTTAATTAAATTTGTCGATTAATTTTAAATTATTAATTTAAAAATTATTCATATTTAAGAGAATATATATATATATATATAGTTAAAAAATTTTATATCTAAATAAGAATTATAAATTATCTTACAATTATAAAAATAATATTAGTGCATTTTTTAAGAAGTGAGTGTCAGTTTTTTGTTGCTCGCTATGCAAAATTGTATATCAACTCAGTGATAAATTTGTGTGCTTTATGACCTATTTAATATTTGGAAACTTTTGATCAAATTACGAGTAATTAAAATATTATGTTATAATTTTCTCTCAAAAATTTTAATTAAATAATTTTAAAAATACAAATTAGTTTTAAAAGGTTAAATTGTATTAAATTTGGCTTCCTAAAAAGGAAATTCTCGAATTGTCAACCACAAGTTATTCGCATATTTAACTCCTAACGATATTACATAATGAAAAAAAAATAACTCAAACATTTTTTAGAGGAATAGGAAGGAGTGCTATCTTTATGATATTTTTCTTATTTATAAAAAGCACATTATGTTTTCTTTCTAATTAAAATTAAATTCTTAATTATAATTAAAGTCTAACCTTAAATATAATTATAATTTTTTAAAACTTTACAATTAAGTTCATCTTAATATAAAATAATCATTTTCTTTTAGCAGTTCTTTATGTGTGACGCATTATTAGGCTCTTAATATATTAGTAATGATTATAAATTATAATTAGGATTAAATAAATTTAATTTTTTTCATTTAGCCTTAATTCTCCAATTAAAGCAGCTTATAATCATATATCAAGATTGACATCTAATAATATGTCATAACTATTGTATATTAGAAATGTCAAAGTTGTTTGAATTAGATTGACCATGTATTGTTATAACACAAAATTTAATCATTTTATTATCTAATATTCTGATTGGACATAAAATATGGAAATAATTTCTATTTTATTTAAATTTAATTGTGTTCATACATGCTAATTATTAATTTATTATATTGATATTTGAAAACAACACTTTCAAATGTTAATTTACTCTGATATGAGATTAACTTAAATCTCCATATAATTTATACAATATTCAAGTATTACTTATTGAACTACTCTAAATAGAATATGTCATAATTAGGATCAAAATAGTAATTTTTACATGAAATATATTGGTAATATCTAGTTCAAGAATCAATTATACTACTATCGAAATGAGAAAATTTACAGACATTTTATAGCTATTTCATCAAGAATATAAGCATTTGGGCAATTGACTCCAGACTAATTCAAATCTGATTTCACAGCATTGGATCAGAATGGTGAATCTATTAGCTTATGGCATGACAATTGGCTATCAATGAAGCTGCAAACCTCAGATCATTAATTCAACAAAATGCTTAAGTCTCAACAGCCTTAGCTGACAAGGAAATATTCCAGCACTGTTAGGCTTTGTTGATGATTTTAGGCAAGAAATCTAACTTCCGCTTTTGATTATGACTTGTGGCTGTATACCAGCTGTTCAGTCTTTCTCCAGCGAACAGAAATGTGCCGCTTATCACAGAATTGTGCATTATTGTCCTCTGTCCTTATTTCACTTTTTCCATCAGCAGGTCTAAATCCACAGAGGTATCTTTTTTGCTACATCGATAAAATTAGACGGTTTGACCAACTATAGAAAAGAACGAGTGATGAAGAGCGCATTAATTTGAACGTCTGTAACAAACCATACAGTTCAATGATAGTTATGGTTTATTAAAAGAAAAGAAAAGTAAAAGATGTAGATTTTCCGCGTTTCTTGTATGCTTCTTTCCTATTTATATAGCTTGTTAATGTATTATGTTCCAGGTGGCTAGTACAATAGATGCGTAGTTTGCAAGAACAGGTGAGAATATGGTGAGCATAAGGTTCATCTCTAGTAGTACAGTCCGATCACAAAATCACCAATCCAATGAATCAACACCCTCCAAGGTGGAGCTAACTCCATGGGACCTCCAGCTCCTTGCAGTAGGTCCTATTCAGAAAGGCCTTCTTTTCCGCAAACCCAAATTCTCAAAAGATATTAACTTCATTATCCGCCATTTAGAAACCTCGCTTTCTCGTACATTAGACTTCTTCGCCCCACTTGCTGGTCGCCTGGCCACCATCCAGCACGGTAGTGGTACCGCGTCCTTTTTCATCGATTGTAACAATGCTGGTGCTCTTTTTGTTCAGGCCGTAGCTGATCGTGTAACAATCGCTGATATCACGGAGTCTTTATATGTTCCCGAGATTGTCCACTCATTCTTTGCTCTGAATGAGACAAAAAACCACGAAGGGATATCCAGGCCATTGCTCGGAGTCCAAGTCACCGAGCTCGTGGATGGTATTTTCGTCGGTTGCACTATCAACCATGTAGTTGTTGATGGAACGTCTTTCTGGCATTTCTTCAACTCTTGGTCTGAAATCAGTAGCGGGATGGTTAAGCTTTCCAAGCTTCCTGTCCTCCAACGTTGGTTTCCTGATAGGGTTGATTGTCCTGTTCGTATCCCGAGCTCGATAAGCAAGATGAAGCCTGATGAGAAGTTAAGTTCACCCATATTGAAAGAAAGGATTTTCCATTTTACACGACAGAGAATCGCAGCACTTAAAGCCAAGGTCAATTCAGAAATTGGCACGAACAAGATATCATCTCTCCAAGCACTGCTATCCCATGTATGGAGGTGCATAGTTCGTTGTCAATCCCTTAGTCCTGATCAAGAGATCAACTTCAAGTTGCTGATTGGTGTAAGACCAAGATTGAACCCACCGTTACCAGAAGGATATTTTGGAAATGCTGTTCAAACTGGTACCGTAACAATGACAGCAAAGGAGCTACACGAGCCCGGACATGCCCATGCAGCTTGGTTGATGAACAAGACTGTAGCTTGGCACACAGAAGATAAGTTGACCAACTTCTACAAGGCTTGGACTGAAGAACCCAAGGTACTAACAATGAAAAACATGACAACTAATGCTTTGGTGACCAGTAGTTCGCCACGGTTCGATGTCTACGGCAACGACTTTGGATGGGGAAAGCCAGTTGCTGTAAGAAGCGGACAAGGAAATAAACACAATGGGAAGATCACTCTCTTTGCTGGAGTTGAAGAAGGCAGTGTGGATGTTGAGGTTTGCCTCGTTCCAGAGACTCTTGAGGCTTTAGGAAGTGATTCTGAGTTCATGGCAACTATGTTTAACAAGTAGGGGAAGTGATCCCGGTAAAAAGTTACCTGGTTAATGATTGACCGGCATGGGAACTCCCTAATATACTTACAAACAGTAAAAGTAATAAATTCTTAAAAATAATTCTTATTTAATAATAATAATCAATTATAAACTACGAATTGATAATTTATAATTGTGTCACGGTACAATCTTAGTTTTACTAACAAGAAATTTTTATAATTTAAAATTATTAAAAAATATTTTAACATTAAATATGTGTAAAGTTATTTTAATAGAGTTTATTACTAATCAGATCACAATAATCATATTGTGTATTTAACAGTTCCATCACATAATATTATTTTCGAATAATCAATAGAAACTCATTAAAAGCTATATTTTAGTGTTTTTAGTACTACAAAATAAAAAGGCCACACCTTTTATTCCTTTAAAAATAAATAAATAAAAAATAATTCCATGATATGCTTTCTTGGATAAACATAATTAAATTTTGATATCCATTAAATTAAAGAAAATGGGAATAATTACAAGCCATTGTCATAGAAAATGCTACAAAGCTTTGCTGTTACTAAATCATCGTCATCAGCAATACCCATGACTCTTACTTATCAAGCATACATCTAAGCTATCACTGTCTCCGGGACTCAATAAAATTGCCCTACAATCTCTGACTCCCTTTTAATTCTCCATGATTGGCCATGTTGAAGTGACACTTTGTCCATTGGAGAACACCCGCTGCTCGGGGTTCTCCTATCCTTTGAAACACTACTATCCTGGACACTTTGTCCATTGGAGAACACCAGTTGCTCGGGGTTTCTTTGAAACACTCACTATATCCTCTCCTTGCATATCTTGCAGACACGTAAACGAAAGCTTATTGTTTACATAAGACATCCAAGTTACGTCTTGAGATTGAATAGTCTTCCTGAAACCAATTTATGAAGTCTGCATGGTCCATGCCATATTTGTGGAGGTGACATAGTTCCTAGATAGATTTCTTATTCCTGCTGAGAATTTATAATAAACAAAGAGATGCATAAATTTTTTTATCACGGATAATAATTATTTATTAAATAAAATTTAAAGATAAATTTTTTATTAAATAAATTTATTTAATCTCTAATATAATATTTATTAATAAATTAGTAATAAAAATTATTTTATTTTATTAAAATAAATAATTTAAAATTAACTTTTATTCATAAATTAATATTTATTTTAAATATACTTTAATTATTAAATCAAATATTATTTGAAATTTATATATTTTGAAGGTATTTTGAACTTAATTATATTTATTAATAATTATTAAATTAAATTTATTACATTTAATTAAAAATCATTAAGTAAAATTAAATTATTCATAATTCGTAATAATTATTAATTTAATTTAGTTAAATATAATATTCACTTATTAAATAACACATATTTAATTAATAGTAAATCATATTATGAAAAAAGAAATGAAAAAATAGTTTTCATGATTTTCATAATTTTTGATAACAATTAACAGGTAGAAATCAAAACTAACAACAGAAATAAAAAAACTCAAACAAACAAAATTTTTTACTGAATTTAAAAACAAAAATAAAAAACCAAAAATAAAAGGGAAACAAACAACTGTTACTTTACTCCATCTTACCTTTGCTTATCCTTTCCAATTTTCTCTGCTAATCCATAAGAAATTCCTCTTTAGTTTCTCTACTAATTTGATTAAGCCCTTTAAGAGGAATATATAAGAGGTCTAGTGTATAAGGAGTGAGTTAAGAACTAATTTTATCAATAGTACCCTTCCTCATAAGATAAATTCTTGTTATACTAATTCCTGAATTATAAACTTTCTTTATATGAAAGGTATGCATTCCCTTAATTAAAATTTCTAATTAATGGAGGAACCCCAAAACAAGTGAAAGGATTTTTCTTAATATGTAACCTATATAAGTTTGACAGCCAAACACCTAAATGGAAGCACTATTTAAGATAGTTATGTGACTTTTATAGTAGTTTATACTTAAACTTGATAATACTTTAAAGGTACGAAGAAGGTCATTAGGATGCTCACTTTTTGTCATTTGCCTTAGAGAATAGGAATAAGTCTTCTGCAAAAGCTAACTTGAATAAACCAATTTTTTTGCATCTAGGGTGCTACTTAAAACTTAGATCCTCAATTATATTGTGCTTAATAAGTATGATCAAAGCCTCCATACATAAAATAAAAAGATAACGAAATATAGGTCCCTTTGCTTAAAGCCTTTACAATCCTTGAACAAATTTAAAGGCTCTCTATTGAATAAAACATTAAAGTAAGTGATAATAAACATAGCTTTAACCATTTCCTAAAGTTTTTAGAGAATCTGGACATATTTGAAGAATGAAATCCTAACTTCATAACACAATTCTTAGGGGATTTTCTTCTTATATACCCCGTAAACAATTCTTAAGTAGTCAACGCATTGTCACCAATTTGTCTTCCTCATAAGAATGCACCTTGAGTATCATTGATCACAAGTTCAACGTTTTCATTAGTCTTATTGCCATAAGTTAAGAAATGATCTTGTATATAAAATTACAATAAAAAATAGGCTTATATATTGTAGTTTTTGGAGTTAAATAGATGAAAGCCTTGTTGATCTCCTTTAAGATTTTGCCTTAAAAAAAAAAACTCCAATGTAGCTTCTTAACTAAATCTTTAATCATTGGCCATGCTTTCTGATATACATATCCATTAAAACCATCTGATCTAAGGAATTTGGTTGCACATTGACTACCTTTTTAACATCTTGAGAATTGAAGTGACTATTAAGGAATTCCAATTCTTCATCTTTAAATTGATTGTTGATGAAAGATCACAATAGTTGAGTTAAGGATCTATTGCCAGTAGTTACACCGGTAACATTTTAAAGTATTTGTATGCTTCTTCCTTGAGATCCCCTTGCTTTGTAAGTTCCAGCCTATCTTGCTTAGTTAAGGACCAATTCTGTTATACTTCCTTCTTGTCAGTATCAAATTAAGGAAGAACTTTGTATTTTGATCCCATTCTTTTAGCCATTATATTCTATCTCTTTGTTTAAGAAAGAAACTATGGTTCCATATAGTTGTGGTATATGCAGTCACTATTATTTTCTTTTCCTTAATCAAACTTGTTTCCCTAGGTTTTTGGTTCAAGGCCTCATGAACTATATTTAGTTTTATCTTGATATCAAGCACTATCTTTTCGGTGTCTATCATTCTCCTAGCATTAAGTTTTTTAATGTCCTGTCTGATGTGTTTCAAATTTTCTACACAAATAAAAACTTGATTTCCTTTAACCTGCTGTGATAATCCTTTTAGGATTGCCTCATCAAAACCATCTTCTTATGTTAAAATCTTATTGAATAATGAACCTGATGGACTTTTTCACTTGCATCTGTTGATCATAAGGATTTCCAAATATAGCTTTACTCATTAGGAATTTCATCAACTAGTCTTCATTTTCTAAATCCCTGTCAATTTTCTTTCAAATGAGCCATATAGAACCCTATTTGTTTTTACAAGTAAAGAAAAAACCTTCAAAATTTAAATTAGTCACTTCTATCTTCTCTACATGCTCTCTAAATCACTAAAGAAATTCTTCAAGTTTACATTCTCTTCAACATTTGATCTATAAAGAGTGTTATTAAAATCACCAATTAGAATTCATAGACCTGAATCATTAAGTGAATGTTGGATAATTTATCTTATAGACATTTCCTAGATCAGATCCATACACAAAAGTTGCAATAACGATAATGTTCTCCTACAGAAACCAAGTTAAGAGGTTAATAAATTGTTCAATTGACTTAAACACATTTACCTTAATCCTCCTTTAGTCATAAGCCAAGATTATACAACCATAATGGTGTTGCTGGTGATTTGATATAAAAGATCAATGCTTATCCAATAAGCTTATTTTAAAGAAGTTTTCCTAGTTGAGTTTGGTTTCTAACAATCTTATAAGCAAAGGATTGATATCCTTAGCAAAATCTCTTAACACTTACTGCTTTTTGGCATAATTAATGCCCTTAATGTTCTAAGAAATAATAAACATTACTATATGTTTTTAATTTTTTTATCCTTTGGATTTATTTTTCCTCCCCTATGTCTTTCAGCTTACACTTTTATCTTCCTGCAAACATGTACTTGGAAGGATTAAAAGGTTTAATCCCTTGTAGTTGAAGTGACATCTCTTGTTGCTTTATATCCTTTTATTTCACCAAATTACATATATTAACAATATTTATTTTTCCTCCCCGATCTTTTTCTACGTACACTTTTATCTTCCTGCAAACCTTTATTTGGAAGGATATTAAAAGGATTAATCCCTTTTAGTTGAAGGGACATCTCTTGTTGCTTTATATCCTTTTGTTTCACCAAATTACATATATTAACAATGTTTTCTTCTACTACTACCAAAGAAGTTATATTTTTATCTCTGGCTTCCGAAATTTCTTTATCTCCTAAAATCTTGCTCTTACTATCAACATCTTTTTCTAACAATACCAATTCACTAATAATTTTATCCTTAATTTTAATTATTTCCTTCTCTTTTGATATTATATTCACTTCTTCATTTCCTAATCTTGTTACTTATACTATACTTCCCACATGAATTTCTTCTAGTTGTTTTGCAGTGTGTTGAGGTTGAAGCCCCATCAGCTCTATATAATCCCTTCTTGAGAGTATTCTTCTAGTAGCTCTCCATATGTTACCTGCTTGTTTCAATATTGGTTTCGATTGATAAGAAATCATTATGGAATCTTCATATAATATGTCCTCCTCTTCCAATCTCATTAGGGGAAAAACCATCTAGTGATTGCCTTTCCATTTCAACACTTACGCACAATATGACATATCCAATTATCTTCCTTATGGTTATTGTCTAATCCCTATATATTGGCTCACTAATATAACTAGCTATCATACTCAACCCTTTAGTTGACCTACATTTTAAAGGAAAATTATGTATATCTATCAAAATGGGAACACTTTCGTGTTTGATAGTCTTGATTGATCTATTGGTCGACCAATGTGTCATTGGTTAACGAATATATGTACTAGTTGATTAGTGTCCAACGACTAGTAAATTTAGTTTTCTAAGTGTATATCAATCAACTAGTATTTTATACTAGACAACTAGTGGAATGTATGTAGTCATTGCAACGACTATTTCTTTGCACTAACAGCTATTTTAGATCTCAAAACACTACGAATAGGCATTTTCTCATTTGTTTTAGTATGAAAAAGTTTTTGGGTGTTATATACAGACATCTCAAAGAGTTTTTTAATCAATTGAGGATCATTGTTTCATATTTGTGTGAATGAAGCCATTTTGGAGTTATTAAGTGATAGAGTAAGGTATTTTGTGTTGAAATATTTGGTTAGTGTAATATATTATTGTATTTTGGGGTAACTGACAAGTGAGACTTTCTCTTTACATTAGAAGCAGATTATAAGAAAGTTTCCTCCTTACCAAGAAAGATTGTACAAAGGTTATTCTTCACCTTGAATTAAGAATGTAGTGGAATTCCAAAAAAGAGTCTTGGAAGTGGATATAGGCAATGCTTATTTGTCAAACCACTATAAAAATCATATCCTCCCTATCTTCTTTAAATTATTGTTTAATTGTTTGATTAATTTATACTGAGCAATTTCCTTATAGTTATTTATATTGACTATTGTTAATTAATTGTATTGGTTAGAAAAATTGCTTAATTTTGTGAACATCCAATTCACCCTCCCCCTTCCCCTTTTAGGTGACATTAGGGATTAATATAAGCATACCCAAAATATTGTTCAATTTATACAAATCCATTTTATATTAATGTATATGATAGGGAAAATCAGTACCAATTTCATATTAACTTAAATAACATGTTAATCTTACTTTTTATTAACTTAAATAACATGATAATCTTACTCTTTATGTAGTTAAAAGTTTTATAGAACATAATGCGCATTAAATAAAACTAATCGATATAGGTAATGATCAATATGCAGTCCCCGCCTTGGGTAGGGGCATCCAGGGCACCTACCCAGCACCTCACCCCATTGGGGGCCCACTTACTCTAACATTCCAACGTTCTTTTAGTATATGAAGAGCATTAAATGCTAATTAATGGTTGTAGAGAAGGAATGAAACAATTTTGGTGAAGATCATAAAAATTATGTAGTCTTTTCATCTTCCAAATTAATCTTTTCAGCTTCTAAACTAACGTTAACTCTCTTTTAATTGATGAAGAGCATTAATTGCTAATTAATGGTTGCTATAAAGAAGGAATGAAATAATTCTAGGTGGACATCATTTTCATAATACTATGTAATATTTTTAGCTTCCAAACTAATGTTAACTTTTTAGCTTCTTATAAATTCATTTGAAGCATCTTACACTCTAATTTTTTTTAATGTCTATCAACATATAAATATAAGATAGTCCAACTCAAAATTTACAGCAAAGAATTTTCACAGTTCTGAGCGATAATTTAAAGATAAAGTTTCCAAATTTTTTTTATGTTTTTGTAGCTTACTATATATTTGAATATATTACAATTAATTTGTAATTTATCATTCACATGGATGCTATATTGGCATTTTAAATTAGAAAATTAATATTAAATAATATTGTGTTTATTTGTGATTCTCCTTTTTTATTTTTAGATTACTTATTATTTATAAAAATATGATTAAACATTAATAAATAATTTTTTATAATTGTAATTTTCATTATACTTTGCCACAATTATCATGATAATTGTTAGATTTTTGTTCTTGTAGAGGTTCATATAAGTTTAGTAATAATATGACTAAAGTCAAATTTGAGGATTTAATAGGTAATGTGAGGATTTGATAAGTTAATATATGAATAATTAATAATATAGTAATACTACATTTAATATTATTTTATAGTTGAAAATTAAATAATACCATAAATAGATGATAATACTACATTTACTATTATGTTGATTCCCATAAAAGAAAATTATTTATTACTTAAAATTTAATAAATTGTATTTGATTATTAAATAATATCGTAAATAGTTGATATGATTTGCTACATTTACCATATGTCAATTACCATAAAAGAAAATTTTTTATTACTTAAAATTTAATATAAGTTATTAATAATTTGGATCTTTATCTAATTGTTTGACAAAACGATATCCAATCATTTCCACAACTTGCAGAATAGGATAATATTTGGCTTGGCAAACTTAGAATAGTTAAAAGTCATAATAGTAAATAAATTATAATATAATTTACTCATAAGTATGTTAATTTCTTGTATTTTTAGAACTTGATGTTTATCTATTAAAATTTGCTATTTATCTTTCCCTTTGTCACATAATAATACCACTGATATATCTTTGTAATATATTGTCAAGCTATTGGTGTTCTATTGTTCCTGTATACTTCTTCCAATTCCATACAGGTGTTTTTGTTCGTTTTCTAATTCAATTGTGTTATAATTGGTTTACATTATGTTGCCTAAAAAGCATTTGTCTGGAAGTGAAAAAAGGAAGAAAAAAAGAAAATAAGTGGAACAGTTAATAGAATCCCTAAAATGAAGCAATTAATAAATTTATTAAAAGAGTAGGCTCCTTAGTGAGAATAATGAGGAATTAGGTAAAGGTAGTTTTCAACAACATAAAAAAAATTTAAGTGATGAGATTCATATTCATGAGAATATTAGAAATTTGAATGAGTATGATCATATATCAAATGCATCTACTTTAGAAAATTAAAAGGCAAATGAGCAAGTAAGCCCTATATTGGATATTTATGATCCTAAAAATTGGAATAATCTTGATAATTAAGCAAGGGACATTTTAGTTGAAAAAAGGCTTGTAAGAGAATTGAATCTTATGTTTCCTTTAGACAATACCTCTCGACATTTTTCATAATCTTATTATTATAGAAATTTGAGTAATGGAGAGACTAGCGATAGAAAATGGTTTGTTTATTATAAACATATAGATAAAGTATATTGTTTTTGTTGCAAGTTGTTCAAATCTAATAGCAAATGATGGATTTAGATATTGAAAGCATCTTAGTGAGATACTCAAGAACACGAGAATTGCATTGAGCATATGACTAATATGAGAACCTGGAATGAATTAAAAGTAAGATTAATCAAAAATCAAACACTTGATAAATATTTGCAACAAGAAGTTGTAAAAGAGAAAGAATGTTGGAGATAAGTTTTGATAAGAATAGTTTTGTTGTGAAATATCTTGCCAAATATAATTTAGCTTTTCGATGATCCAATGAAAAACTTTATCAAGATAGTACTGGTAATTTTTTAGGAATAATTGAGATGATTGCTGGATTTAATGTAATAATGCAAGATCACGTTAGACATATTCAAAATCATGAAATTCATTATCATTATCATGGTTACAAAATTCAAAATGAGTTGATTTCTCTATTGGCCCATAGTCTTAGAAGTTCTATCCAATGTTTTAAAAACCGAACCGGACATCGAACTGGTCGAAGGAAAGGTTTAAGGTTTAGAGATTTAACCGGTAGTGAACCACTATAAAATCGGTATATAATAAATAAGAAGTAAAACTTATAATAGTAAGCAAGATGGTTGTTTTCTTAGTTTTATTTATAATTCATAATCTATAAATAATTAATGATTAATTTAATTGATCGATTATTTTTAATAAATAAAACTCTAATACTTAATATTATTTTATTATATTTACATCTCATTAGTTTTATAAATTGTAAATAAATCATTTTATCAATAATTAAAAATACACTAATTATATCAATACGATAGTAAATTAAATATTATATTATATTATTTATTAATATTGACAAATATGTACAAGTAATTGATAATTGATTTATTTTATTGCTAATAAGTATAATTATAAAACTTTTATTATTTTATTGATTAATCATATTTTTACTTATATTGATAGAATGGTGACTGCAAACTGAACTTAGGCCTAATGTAAATGGGTTTTATGTGTTTGATCAGATTTATTGTTGCCGTCTAGATTGAGACCAGACTTGTAGCAGTTGGAATAGTGCACTCATTTCTTGGCCGAAATCTTTCATGACACTTTTGAATCTTGCGAAATGTGGTCCAAGTATGAATTCAAATGGCATTTAATATCATTCTCTAAATGACTAGATTTTGAACAATAATTCTGATCAGATCACATCATTTATGAAAGTTTTGGGAGTATAAACTTTTCAGAATTCGAGCATCGAGTTGGTAACTAAGACTCGTGTGCATACATTATTGGTTTGCACAAGACTTAAATAGAGATGAAAAGTTATTTGATCAATATCAGTTCAAGTGTAACCAAATTGGAAATGGTCATAACAGCCTACAACTTTATCCTTAAATCAAAGATAGAAAGTGGGAGAAATGCCATCAGATACCCAATAAAAAAAGAAGGCCCAGATGACCGTATTTATAAAGTGAGAAATATTTTACCCTTTGATGACCTAGAAGATAACAAGAGATAAGGAGTCTTATGAAAGTGATGTCTCAACTCCCTTTTTTGCTTAATGTCTTTGAGCCTAATAAAGAAACTATGTTTATGGGTCCAGTTAGTTATCCAAAACTTACCCTTCTGTGTCCTAAACCCATCGTTTGGATGACAAGGAAATTACAACAAAGGGAACACATGGAAGCCAAAGACTAAAGAATATTCCTAAATCCTGCCAATTAGTATAGAACTTTTTTTCTTTCCTTCCAAACACATACATACAGACATGTCTTTTCCTCTAAAAGCAAATGTCTTGTGAAGAGTCATCTTTCCCACAACATTCAACCTCCATAGTTAATATCTTTCCTATTCTATTACACTCTACTCATCTCTTTATCACAGATACCCTAAAAGGAACTATCACTAAGGTAGAGAGAGAGAGAGAGAGAGAGCTTGCAAGTAGACATGAAAGCTCTGATATTTCTCAAAATGGAGCTGTTGAAGTCTGATGGAGAGTATGCTTTTTGGAAAGTTGAACAGCTGCACCTACGAATAACCACTTACACTTCAACCCCTTTTCTTCATTGTTGTCAATAAACTTCATAGTTTCATCTTCATGCTTCCTTATATGTGTGTGTGTGAGAGAGAGATGGGTGACGGTTGTAATTTGTTGAAATAAGCAGGCAAAAGGGGTTAGAAATGAGATTTAAGAAAAGAGAAAATGGTGGAGGTGAGGAGAGAGTTTGATTTGTGAAATCTAAACTTTGATTTGAGAAGAGAAGAGAAGGTAATGGAGAGGAGACAAGAAGCCCGAGAGGATTCGATGAAATGAACAAGCTGTAGTTTTGAAGACCGATTGGACCGATTCAACAAAAAGCCAATCGGTTCATTGATAAACCAGCTTGTTTTAATACATAAAAGTTATTAGGTGAAATCGAACCAGACCACTGGCCGGTTCAAACTTTTTTCGGTCGGACCGGTAGATCCAGTCCGGTTTTTAAAACCTTGATTCTATCATAGGGATTACTAAAGAGGTGAAATACTTTTCTCTTATTCTTGATTGTACCCCAAATTTGAGTCATCAAGAATAGAAGAGTTTGTTAGTTCCATGTGTGAATATGTCAAATAAAAAAAGAAGAAGAGTGCTTTTTAGAGTTTTTAAAGGTAGATGACACATCTGAATTGGGGCTTTTCAATAAATATTGAATGCATTTAAGCCTCTTGATCTTAATGTCTATAATGTGAGGGGTCAAGGTTATGACAATGGTTCAATATGAAGGGAAAACAACAAGGAGTTCAAAAATGATTATTTGAAATAAATCTGAGAGCATTATATATGCCATGTACTTGTTATAATCTTAATCTTATTCTTAGTGATATGACAGATTCTTGTGTTAAAGCTGTTTCATTTTTTGGAGCTGTGAAATGCATAAATGCATTATTTTCAAGTTCTCATAAAAGGTGGAAGGTTTTACTCGATAATGTTTTAGGCTTAACCATGAAACCATTGTCTAACACTCGTTGGGAGAGTCGAATAAATTTTTTTTAAAGCTATTAGATTTCAAGTTCCTCAAATATGATTGGCTTTGATGAAATTATCTACATTTTATGATGAAGCCAAGTCAAAGAGTAAAGCGGAAAGTTTGGTTTGTGTACTTGAGAGTTTTAAGTTTTTACTTGGTATGGTTATTTGGTATGATATTTTATTCGCTATTATCATGGTGAGTAAAAAGTCACACTGTAAATCTATGTGCATCGACACTACTGTAAGGCAATTAAAAGGTGTGATGACATTTTTTGAAAAATATAGAGATGAAGAGTTTGACTCTAGTATGAATATTGCCAAAAGTCTTGTATATGAGATAAATATAGAGCCTATATTTCCAACTGGACATTGTATTATTAGGAAAAGACAATTTGATGAAATTGATCATGATGGAGAAATACAATTGGTTGAGGATTCTTTTACAGTTAATTACTTTCTTGTTGTTGTGGATATGACAATTACCTCGTTGAATAATAGATTTGAATAATTAATGACATTTGAAAGTATATTTGGATTCTTATTTGATTAAAAGAATTTGAGGTCATTAGATGATAACCAATTAAGAGAATGTTGCATTAATTTTACAACCTCTTTTTCTTGTGATAATGTAAGGGCCCAGACCACCTGCTTGCAGATATTGTCCGCTTTGGGCCTTAGCCTCTTGGGCCTCGCGCCCTCATGGTTTTGTTTTTCCATGTGCCTTCCCAGGAGGTCACCCATCCTGATACTGCTCTCACCCAAGCACGTTTAACCTCGGAGTTCCGATGGAATCCGGTGCATTAGGCCATGGAAAACGCGTCTGCAAGGGAAAGGTTTCCACATCCTTATAAGGCATGCTTCGTTCTCCTCTCCAGCCGATATAGGATACCCTTAAGTATCCACCCCCCCTCGGGAGGCCCAGCGTCCGCGCTGGCATACCCACAATCTGGACCGGTTCCTCAACATAGCTCAAATTGCTAGTAACCTCAATCTCCTGAACCGGTATCACATGTGT
>JAOSBN010000177.1:32083373-32104524 GCA_027563595.1 Erythroxylum suave | reverse complement strand
TGTGGGAATTATGTGTAAAGCATAAGGGTAAAAGGGACTAAAAAATAGGCTCATTAATTGATATAAAAAATCTACCTTAAAAAGTGCTTTTTTGAAAAGCTCCAAATTTGTGCTTTTAAAAAAGTTGTATTTTAGTTTTTAAAAAAGTTATTTATACTCTAAAAGTGCTTTTGATGTTTAAAGCAAACACTCATTTTTTCATTAAAATAGCTTTTGTTGTTGGAAAAAATACTTTTCTACCTACCAAAAGCTAAACTAAACGCACTCGTAATGTATGCACCTTTTTTTATATTTTTATAAAGAGACTATTTTCGTAAATTAAACCTATAACTTCATTGTAACAAAAGAACAACTTTACAAGTTTCTTGAAAGCTGACCCATCTCAAGAGTCAATACAAACAAACCGTTTGATGTGTATACACATGATCTGCTTCTTGTTAAAAACCAATGCAACGTGTGAGTATGGTAAGGAGAGACAATCGTTATAGTTTATTGTTATGAACTAATGATTGTGTTGTCTGCAGTTACACTTACATTCTAAGGTTAATTTGAAATCGATGGATAAGGTTAAAGTTAAGGAATCCCCTTACGTGTCAGCAACAGTAACCAAGTAAGCTAGAAAAGGAAAGCAACAAAAGCTCAGAACACAGACAAATGTTCCAGACCCTACAGTAAATTCAAAATCGTCTGCCACGTTTTCTTTCCCACCAACTTCTTTCTTTTCCTTTTTTTACAAAAAATTAAAAAACAATATTAAGTAATTTATTTAACAACTCATACAAAACAAGCCATTATTGAGAACTCAAACCGAAGGGATTACAAAAACGGCTCGCCGCACCAGAAAGGTCATACTAAACGTAACCAACCTCTTTGTCGAATCTCTCTGTCAGAGAGATGCGACTTTTAGCTTTAGGGTTCCAAACCCGACCCGGGACAAAAGGATCCGCTCCGTTTCTCCACCCTCACCGTTTCGTTTTCTCCCACGGCATTGTCTCTGAATAATTGGGATCCTCCTGCCGTGACTGTCAATGGCGTCTAAACCGTCGCCGCCCCGCGGATCGGAGCCTCCGGTATGTTTCGCTTAATATTCTTTTTATAATTTTTATTTATGATTGCATGTGGGTCTTGCTTTGGCGATTTGCTTGTATGATCCCCAATGGCTGTTCTCTTCTCTTCTTTTGCCGTTTCTGTCATCATTTGAACGTTTCTTTAATGACTCGCGAGCTTAAAACGCGTTGGCGATCGAACTTGGATTTTGTTAAGTGCTTTAACTGAAAATGTAGATCAGTTTACGTGGTTATTCTGTTATTTTAAACACGTATATAGATTTTCTTTCTAATTCTGTTTTTTTTTTTTTCTGTGAAATCGGAATTGTACGCATGACTTTGTGATGGATTATTTTATTTGTTAGTGTAGTTCACTGAACTTGAAGCTTGGTCAATTCGTCTGTGTGTTGCCCTTCTCTTAATATTTTGTGACTCGTTTTTTACTTTGCTTTCAGTTCTTTTAACTAATTTCTAGTGATTTATTTTCTTGGAAATGCGAACTACTTATGTGCCTAAGCTGTTTCAGTATGTACTTCCTCCTCACACTTGCTTTCTATGTTGTTTGGTTGTGAATTATAACAAGAATGGGTTCTTACTCTGTTTTTCTATTTTTCCTTACAGCTTGTAGTACCTGAGGATATAGCTTTGTCAAATAAAGAAAAAATTCCAGTTATTGAATCCCTAAAAGCGCAAGTTGCAGCTGACCGATGTGTCTATATAATGGTTGGTCTACATGGTTGCGGATATTTCTTTTTACCAATGCATTTGGGTCTGCTCGTAACTCATGAATCAGATTCTTTAAAACTTTTCAGAGAAGAATGGAGGAGAACAAACAAAAGCTGGGTTCCTTCATGAGTCATCTCCTTAACTTGTCAAAAGCAAGGAGAAATAGCTTGATTAGTGTCACTGATAACAGTGTAGATTTACTAACAAAGAGACGAGATGATGCAATTAGTATGCATGGTGGTAGCGGTTCTAGTAATGGAGACGAGGATAGCCACAGCTTTCAAGAAGGCAGTCTCAATTCAGGGGGAGCTCTGGGTTCAAATGTTTTAGTCAAGAATGCAGTTTGGCCTATCAAGCTCCCAGAGGTTAAGAGACTGCCACCCTACACAACATGGATTTTTTTGGACAGGTGTGTTAAAATTACCATGTGCTCTTCCAAAGATTCTTAGAAAACTTCTAGCTTACCCTTAAGCATTTATATGCCATATTTACTTTATATCGGAAAGCTTTTCTGTTTTCTTGTATGCATGTTTGAAGACCTTTAAGATATTGAGGATTCACTTTTGTTACATCATGAAATCAATATTCAAAGAATGAAATGCATGGAAAAGTTCAGTTGGAGATGTCATGATGGCAACCTCAATTACGTACAGTATCAGGCTTTTGGATTCATCTTTCAAAACACTGTTACAAAATCTGTCTTGTTCTTACCATTCTCAGTTCTCTACTTTAGTTTTTCCATATACTTTCGGCATTCTTGGTGCAGGAATCAAAGAATGACTGAGGATCAATCAATAGTTGGTCGAAGGAGAATATATTATGACCAAAACGGTGGTGAAGCACTTATTTGCAGTGATAGTGAGGAGGAAGTAATTGAGGATGAAGAGGACAAGAGAGATTTTATTGAGTCAGAGGACTATATTCTTCGGTTAGTATAATCTTGTTATTTAATTTGATCCATAAGTGCTGGCCATCTCTAAGTTCCTGTTTATATTTGGCGCTATCGTTGGCATATGGCTTGTTGAGTACATATTGATTTTTTGTCTTCTGCTGGTTAAATGGTTTAATAGTTTTCTGTTTGTGTTGTGGACTTGTTTGTCTACTACTACTATTTCTTATCTACTGACAACAGACTTCTATATTAGTACATCAATTCAATTCTCACTTTCTTAGTCCTCCATAGCTGCTGCCTTATGTGAACTGGACTTAAAACAAGTTCTTTTTTTAAGTCTCTTCTTTTGCCACTGCATCACAGCGCTGACCTTATGGTTGTACTCAATTTATGCAACATAACATGAATGCAAGTTACGTATTAACACTACTATTTGGTCGTTAAACCCAAGAAATATTAATAGTTTTACTTGCTTCACTTACATAGATGCCAACCGTACCAACATTTCATGTTTGTTTTTCTGTAGGTGAATTATGTAACTCTTCTAGGGACTTCTTTAATGTGTTGGCCTATGCTCTTTGGATCTAGTGATAAACAGTCTGTAGGAATTAAGTTACATATTAGCAAAGTTTTAAAGACTGAACTGGAAGTTAAATCAGTAAGATAAGATGTTTAAGGTTTAAAAGTTTCTACTAGCATTAGATCGTTATAAAATCGGCTAAAGATCGAATAAAATTAAGGAATTTGAGATATGATTGAAGGAGACTATCTTTACCCATTGAAGAATTTGAAGTTAATTGAAAAAAAGATTGTTAAATGAAGTTAATTAATTTATTTTAGTTTATAAGAACTTATTAATTAATAAACTTAAATTGATTAATTAATAAATTGATCAATTTTTAACAATAAGAGTTATTAAAGTAAATCGAACTGGAAAGTTGGATAGTTTGAGGTTTTTAGGATTGAATCGGTTGAACTGGTTAAATTTTTTAATCATTAGTTATTAGCCTCCTGCCTTTTGATCGAATAAGAGTTTTATTTGTTAGATGGGCTCATAAATGCATTAGTTCAGATTTGATTAGATTTTGTATCAATATAATTTAGTGTTCAAAAATGTATATTTAGCTGTTTATTGCTTGATCTGGTGACCTCTTAATTGTTTTTGTAAACTAGTAAACTTTTTTTTGAAGACAATTAAGTTTTAAACACAAATTTTGTGAGAGTGTGCTATCTCTACCGATGGTCCCTTAATTCAGAAGCATTATGCTTTTGACACATTAAATTTGGCAGTTGTCTTGGAGATTCTCATGTGATTTTATCTGCATTTTCACAAAAGCTGATTGTCCTTGTGGATTATTTTACCAGAATGACTGTTAAAGAAATTGGTTTATCTGATTCTGTGATGGAGTCACTGGCACAGTGTCTTTCAAGAAGCCCTTGCGAAGTCAAGGTATGTATTAATGAGGCGATGTTGATCAACTTTTTTAAATAACTATTCTCCTCTTCAGTTTTAGGAAATATTGATGTTTATACTATCTTTTCTAATATCTGATAGAAGATTGGTCATAAGGTAAACTTTGTCCAGCTGCTTGTATTTTTCTTATGGTGGCTTTTCACAGATATGAAACATAGGCAAACATCTTATGTGCAGGCAAGATATGAAATTCTTGCAAAGCAAGAACAGGCTGCTGAAGATTTTAAGAATGGAGATAACGAAATGCAAACTACAAATTCTCTTCTTAATAAGGATCTTGAAGCTGCTCTAGATTCTTTTGATAATCTGTTTTGTCGTCGATGTCTTGTAAGTAATTCTTTAATTCATATTGATTTTCAGGTCTTTGTGTAGTTAAGATGGTATTCCTTTTGGTTCATATTGGCAGGTTTTCGATTGTAGAATGCATGGTTGTTCACAGGATCTTGTCTTTCCTGTAAGTATATTCTGCAAGACTTATTATCAAGTTAATGGACAAGTGTCTGGTGAGAATCTTATAAGTTTTTTTTGGATACAACATACGGCTAGGTTGAAAAGCAACCCCCATGGAGTCATCTAGTTGAGGAAAATGCACCTTGTGGTCCACACTGCTACAAAGTGGTGAGTTTATAGTTCACTATTCATATTTCTTTCGGTGCTTATTCATCTTAAAAAATTTGATAATCAAGCTACTAAAAGCTTCGTTGTACTCATTTCAGGTTCTTAAGTCAGAAAGAAAGGCTACGGTAAATTCATCTGAGCATGGTGACAATGAAGAACATTCTGTTCATCCATTTGATCATGCAGGTTTTCAAGCTTCGTCTAGGAAGAAGTCTTCTGTTCATTCTGCTGGGAGGAAGGTGAGATCCAACTCAAGTGAAAGTGCTTCAGCAAACTTGAAAAACATTTCAGAGAGTAGTGACTCAGATATAGGAACTCGACAGGACACCACCTCAACCACTCAGCATTCTCCCTCCAAGGCTAAGTTTATTGGGAAAGGAGAGATTTCACAGCCGAACAGTAAGCGAATGGCTGAACATGTCCTTCATTGCATGAAGAAAAGGCAGAAGAAGATGGGAGCTTCTGATTCTGATTCTGTTGCTGGTGGAGATCTTTTGCCAAATAATTTGAAGCTTAGGTCCACTTCACAGAAAGAAAATGAGGATGTTTCTTCTCATAAGAAAATCAAATCTTCAGTTACTGGAAGGTCTAGGAAGAAGGAATTGACAGTTCAGGATGCTGACAACTTAATGCGAGTGAGAATTCATAACAGGGTGATGATTACGGATCCAGCTGTTACTACCAGTGACAGCATTCTGAAGAAAGAAGAATTTTTAGATGAAGGCAAATTTAAAAAGCAGTTGAGTGGAGACATATCTTGGAAAGCTATTGAGAGAAGCCTATTTGAGAAAGGCAATGAGATTTTTGGGAGGAACAGGTCAACTACTGCTTTTGATATTCTTATATTATGCATTTAATTTGTTATTGATATCTTAGATGAGAGATATTCTTTTCATGAAAGAAAAAGAGAAAATAGAGATAGTAAGATGGAATCAACCATTGAAAAAGAAACAAAACTAAATGAAACTTCAGATTGCTCTAATTTATTTTAACTTTTTTTGTTCTCTTAGCACTTTGCCTTGTCAACAATGCTATCCTGTTATCATGGGAATAATTGTTATTGATGTCAGACTTCACTGTATGAAACTAGAGTCTTTTACCTTTGTTAGCTTTTTCCTATTCTTTTATGATGTCATTTTCTTACCTAGTTTTTCTGCCCCTTTGCCTCAAGCAAGATTTTGTACAAAATGAGAAGTCCTATATGCTTAATGTATGTATGGGAGCATTCTTCAACTATAATCATTCTGCTGATGCATTTTGCATGCAGTTTATGAGACATTCTATTTTTTGGGTACTTTATCTGACATTGAGTTTCCTATAAAAGTTGTTTGATTGCGAGAAACCTTTTGACTGGTCTGAAGACATGCTGGGAGGTTTTTCAATACATGACCTTGTCTGAGAATAGGCTAGCTTGTCAGGGAGGTGATGCTAATTTTCATGGTGATGGCTACTCCAAATTTGACATAAGTGGCTCAATGGTTTGTTGACATTTAACTTACTCAATTGTCATGTTTGGAATATTTCCTAACTAGTGAGTAACTTGTCTGTTTCTTCTGTCATTTTGTTTTTCATTTCCTTCTTTGAAATGGGTGTCAGGGTAATAATATGGTCAGAAGAAGATCAAGGTTTTTACGCAGAAGAGGTAGAGTTCGCCGCTTGAAATATTCATGGAAGTCTACTGCTTATCATTCTATTAGGAAGAGGATTAGTGAAAGAAAAGATCAACCCTGCCGTCAGTATAACCCATGTAATTGCCAAACAGCTTGTGGAAAGCAGTGTGCATGCCATCTAAATGGCACATGTTGTGAGAAATACTGTGGGTGAGCCTCCAATTTGTAATTCAAACTAAAGCATGGGTTTTATAGTGCTTTTAGGTCCTTTTGTTCTCTTTTCCTCAATTAAACTCTTCTTCAGGTTAAAATGGTTAGAACTTTTCTCTTTTGGTGAGGGACTCCTATATAATCAAATTATATTGGGTTATAAAATTGAGATATATGTGTTGTGGGTTTCATACTTATCATTTACTGTCGACCTTCTTTTACATCTAGATGTCCTAAAAGTTGCAAGAACCGGTTTAGAGGCTGTCATTGTGCAAAAAGTCAATGTCGCAGTCGTCAGTGCCCATGTTTTGCTGCAGATAGGGAATGTGATCCGGATGTTTGTAGAAATTGTTGGGTCAGGTGAGTCAAAACTGCTGTTCCTTAGATTTCTAAACAGTTTATTTACATCCATTTTCGCCTTCTATACCTGAACAAGATGTGGATTGGAGATAGATTGCGTGATCTTCTTCCATGTAACTGGTGATGGTTGAAATAGGGGCTGTCATTTTGGATTAAATTTGCAGAAAATGTTTTTGGAACCTACATGACCTTGCAAAAAATCCAGCATAAACTTAGTGTTGATAATATCAGCATTGGTTTTTTCACTTATGCTAGTATGATTTGCCTTTGACCAGCTTTGGAATTGTTTTGTCATCCTAGGGAGACTTTTTTAATGTTGAAGATGTACTTATGTTTTGCAGTTGTGGTGATGGCACTCTGGGCATTCCTAGCCAAAGAGGTGATAATTACGAATGCAGAAATATGAAGCTTCTTCTAAAGCAGCAACAAAGGGTAACTCTGTTCAATCATATCTTCTGCTTTCATTCTATTGTGTGGAAAACATGAGAGCATATAAAGACATATGTTTGGGCATAAAAAGTGATGAAATACAAGGATTCTTGTTGGCTTAATATTTTAGTTCTCGGGCATTGAATAAGCATACTGCTTATGCTGTTGAGCTGATTTTTTTTATTTTGGAAGATCTTAGAATGAACCATTCAAATTCCTTTAAGAAAAAAACATGTTCATATGGTTCCTTCTTCTCTAACTTCTCTGGAGTTCTCATGTTGTCAAGTTTCTTATTGTCTGTCCGTAGTCTAGGAATGTAAGATAATGGGGTGCTTGATGGCTATTCTAGGCTGCAAACACTATTCTCATGGGTATTTTCGGATCTTGATTCTATACTTGTGCAGGTGTTGCTTGGGAGATCTGATGTATCTGGCTGGGGAGCTTTCTTGAAGGTGATGGCTTTGATTAGCTCTTGTTTTTCTCTTGGTCTTTTGCTATTGCTGATGTGTGCCAATATCTTTCCCTGCAGAATAGCGCTGGCAAACACGAGTACTTAGGGGAGTATACCGGAGAGATTATCTCTCACAGGGAGGCTGACAAACGTGGGAAAATATATGATCGTGAAAATTCATCATTTCTCTTCAATTTAAATGATCAGGCATGATTCGTCATAGTACTTTGGGACCTTGTGAAACGGTTCAAATTTTCTGTTTGATAGTTCATGTGAGCTTCTGATCTGTATAATGCAGTTTGTTCTTGACGCTTTTCGGAAGGGCGACAAATTGAAGTTTGCCAACCACTCTCCAGACCCTAATTGTTATGCTAAGGTATCAACTTCACTTTTTTTTGCATATGAGCTTTGCAATGCTTATGCTGTTATGCATTTATCATTTGAATATTTGCAGAACATCTGAGCTGCCTGTTTCATGCATTTATCATTTGAATACTTTCAGAACCTTTGAGCTGCCTCTTTCATAATTTTGTTTTCATCATCTTAAACGATTGTATGGCAGGTCATAATGGTTGCAGGGGATCATCGAGTAGGCATATTTGCAAAAGAGAGAATTGCAGCAGGGGAAGAACTTTTCTACGATTATCGTTATGATCCTGACAGAGCTCCTGCCTGGGCAAGGAAACCTGAGGCATCTGTATCTAAAAAAGAGGATGGTGCACATCCAAGTGGTCGAGCGAAAAAAATTGCTTGATATGAAGGTGACTTATTTATTTACATCAAAACGATTGCTGCATTTGTCATTCTTTGACACATAGGATCACCGAATGAGTTTCCCATTAGAGGCTTAGATTTAGACAATAGGTTCTTTGTCATCTTCAAGGTAACCGGAATTTGTTTTCAACATATGTTTATTCTAGAGTAGACGAATCAAAAAACCAGGAAAGAAAAATTACAAATTCACGGATCAATAAGATACAATTTTCACGTTTAATGTAAAGACACAATTGGTTGAGAAAGCTAACCAAACATTCTTTTTGACCAATTTTTTCGTCGAAAGGTTGTATGTGGAAGTTACCATGGGCTGGGATCTTTCCTTATAGATTTTGTTGACGCTCAAATTGTTCAACATGAACAGTGTCTTGGTGACAATCCATTTGTTTATTTACTGCCAAGTTTCATTGATATATCTCACCTGCTATTATGTATCATATCTTCAGTTCCTTGTGTTACCTGTTTGTACATTGATAATGTTAGCAAATCGTTCAAGACGATTGAGATGCGAAGGCATTACGTTAATTCAAAGGGAAGCAGTCCTTGATTTGTCAATTTCTTTTAATCCACAGGTGCAAGGCGAAGTTAATGTTTGTTTTATAATATTGTTGCTTGCTAGAACCAATTCCGGCAAAGAAATCATCAAGCCATATTACTTCGCTTGAACAATATAAGATTTGCTAATAAGTAGGAACCTTTTTTATTTTTATGCATGGATAAATTTTTAATGTACATAAGAACTTGTAAAACATTTTTAAATATAATAATTTATTATATTATTTCGAATTATTTATTTGATAATTAATAATTTAAAATTAGGTATTAAATTCAATTTAATTTATTGACATTGGTAAGTTGGATTTTTGAGGTAGTCAAGCCACTTATCAATTCCAACCCTCAGACCTCTTAGAGGCGCGAGGCAATTAAGGAGTATTCTAGGTCCACACCAGGAAGCAATTAGCAAATATTTATTATCTATTAAATCGACGCTTCATGTGCTAAATGCCTAAATATGCCGATGTATTGCTTACATTTGTCGAAGAAAATGAGCAGACTCAGCCGCCCACTCGCCAACCTACAATTACTATTTACGTTGCATTAAATTACTTGTCATGCGTGATAAGGCTTTACAAAGGTTAACTAGTATAATGCGCTGAAACCAATGAGAAAGGAAAATAAGTACTCAAAAGAAAATATTATTCAAAATACATCTTCCTCTACTTCATCTCATACTTATGGAATGAAAATAAACTTCTACAGTTTGTTTTACCTTCGTTAGCTTACAATAACAAATCAATTGGTTGTTTGTTTTTTGTTTTCTTTTCCAAATTTGGTAAAAAATATGTTTGTTTGAGTTTTTAATTTTTTTAATTTTAGTTTATTTTAGTGTTGAACAATCTACACACCCATTGGAGTACACTTCTCTGTTTTTCTTTATAAAGAAAATCAACAAAGAAATGGAAAAATGCATCGAAAATTTTCTATGGTCTGGAAAAGTTGAAAATTCCAGAGGACCTAAGATTAAATGGGAACAATTATGCGGGAGAAAATAGGAAGGTAGTGTAGGATTTGTTTCTATTCACATATGATTCAAAATATCCAGGTGGCCAGAAAAATATAGAGGCTTTTTAACGATAAGGAGGCTCTTTGGAGCAAATGAACGGATGAATATTATCTAAAGGAATCTAGCTTGTGGAACATTCATGGCCTTTCATACAAATGCTCAGAAAAAGACAGATTATATATCTCTTTACCATAATTCAAGTTGGGAATGGCCAATAGATATCTCCATCTTCATTACTAGAATTCCAATCCAAGCTTGAGTCAAGAAGGTCATAATTTAGAACACATGGCTAGTAAATGCCAAGGGTGCTGAAACATTGCCGAATTACTTCTGCAATTACTTGTCCAACCCCTCCTTGACTGATAAACCCATATGGTCCATCAATAGAAATGGAGAATTCTCTAACTCCTCATGTTTTAAAGCTCTCAGGCCTCACACTTTTCTCATTCCTTACTACAACATTGTTTGGAAAGATTCTTTAATTCCTAAAGCAATTTTATCACCAGCTAGAAGAGGCTGAAAACTAAGGAAACAGTTAAGGGGTCTAATGATAAGCTCTGTACATTATACTGCATAGAAGTTGAAACTATTGATCTTTACTTCCAATGCAATTACATAGCCACAATTTGGGCCAGAATGCAACGCACAATGAATTTGTTTTGCCAAGCTGCTGATTGGGAAAACATATTGGTGGAGGAAGACTAAAAAATGTCTAAACCTGAACTCCTTAATGTATGCAAAATGGATGGAAAGGAATCATAGATTGTTCAACAATTGTTAAACTAAAAATTATGCCTCCGCTCACAAGATATACTACTGGATCAGAGAAATCATTATTGCTCGCTAAGCTGCTGAAAAAAAAGTCACTCTCTTAGAAGAAGAAGTAATCTTTAACATGTTACCTTATGATTTCTAGTAGTCCTTGTATAAAATAGTTGTAAAGATTGATGTAATCTCATCAAACTAGTTTGGCACAGCCTTGTCATGTCTTCTTTTGATGCCTTTCATGGCTTATCGATGAATTCTTTTAATTTTCAAAAAAACCTTTGAGTTATTGACACGACAAATGAATTATATGTGATTTGCAGGTTATTATATGCAAATATGTTAAGCCTATAAAAAAACAATTATATTGACCCTGTCACTTGACTCTAAATTGTCGGCTCACCAAATTAATACATCAAATTTCATACCAGTATCAACTATATTACCTAAAAATTGCTACCAAATTTCTTTATACTATAACAAATTCAAGTACTAGATTGTAACAAAAATTTTTATTTGTATTCACTGTTGATGTACGATTAAATACCAAAAATATCGAGTCAAATTTATAGATAAGACAATACTAAATTGAAAATTATATTTAATATTTAATATAAAAATATTTTTCAATTTTTTGATTAATCGAAATGCTTTAAAAATAATTATTATTTTTGAAAATTATTTTTATGTTAATTTTACTAAATTGAATTATTGAGTTAAAACTAAATTTATTTTTCAATTTTAATTATAATATAAATTTTAAGAAAGAAATAAAATTTTATATAATTAAAAAATTATGTTCAGTAACCACTTTCATCCTTTTTTTTTAAAATTTAATTTATTTTAATAGTATTTTTGAATAGTTATTTTTTGTTTTCTAATATAGACATGTAGGTCTAATTAGATAATGAAATAATCAAATCATATGTTATAACTATGCATTGATAGGTCAAGTTAAACTACTATGATATTCTCAATATTTAAGTGAACATTATGTATTGTCATACATCAATTATGATCTATAGTAATAAATTATTTAATTAAAAATGAACGACCAATTAAAAAGACTTATAATTTGTCTCATTCCAAATATGAATTATAATTTATAATCATTTCTAACATATTAGAAATATAACTAGCCACACATAAAGAGCAATTAAAGAGATAATTTAATTTAAGTTGAATTGGATTTAATTAGTAAGTTTTGAGAAACATCAAGAATTAGATATGAGATTCATGATTTTATTAAGATTAAATTGGAATAAAAATTAATAGTTTAATAGTAATTTAATTCGAAAGAAACGTACTTCAAGAATCAGACATGAGAAAAGTGATTTTACTAAGATTAATTGGAATTAAAAAAAAATAATTATAACTAATAGTTTATCAAGATTGATTTTTATTAATTGTTTAACTGGAATAATTGCTTAATTCCTATTGGATTTGATAAAAAATAAGGCTGAAAAATTAAATCGAAATGATCTATTATGCTATTTTTATTTATATATTTCTAGAAAAATCATATGCATGTCACGTAGCTTTGTAGTTTCAGAAAAAACTTAAAGATGGCCTATCGGCTATCACCACTGGTGAATGTCGTTATTATTTTTTTTCTTTTATACAAAGGAAAGGCTAAAACAGTTTACAACATTGGACAAGGAAATAAAGTCCCTTATGTCTCCTGGTGAATAACCTCAATACATTCCGGTGAAATATCGTGTAGCACGCTGGTCCCAGGGCAAGCTCGCATCGCTAAATTTGCCATCTTGTCAGCACTCCGATTTCCTTCCCTCTGTACATGCGTTATTGGCAGGGCGATGGCACCATCCAGTCGATGCTTTTATTAGCAAGAGGATGGACCGATAGAGGAGAAGACTTACAACTCCTAAACAATAAGATGCCGATAAGACACAGCGACTAGCTAGGTTTAGACAACATCAGATGGACAAAGATGAGGAGAATAAGGCAACGACTATGGCTGCCTTAAGGCTGTATTTGGATAACAACATTTTAGCTGATTTTTAGCTGTTTGACTTAAGTTAGCTGTTTGACTCGTATCAATCAGCTATTTATTTGTTTGGTTAATAGCTGGTTGGGTTGACTGATTCAACCAAATCAGTTAATTTTTAACAAGCTACTTTATCCCAACTTTTTAAGATAGCTGGTTGATTTATGACAATAATGCCCTTGTTACTCTCTACTATCTGCTCCTTTTGGGTTTGCCATTATCAGCACTATTTCTTCTAATCATCTTTCAATATGTGCATGATCTATAGAAAATTATGGATTAGATAAAAGACTAAAGCAATTTGTTTGTTTTTTTTACCTTATTGATATTAATGTTTAATATCTAATTTATAATTAGATAATACTTATATTTTAATCTTTAATTTAATTTAGTATTTAGGTTTTATTTATCGTGTATTAAAAGTTTATTATTTAATATTAAAAATTTATTTTATTCTTTTTCTAATATTATTTAATCATTTAATAACTTTATAAAAATATATTAGAATAAAATTTTTATATAATTTTTAATAATATTCACAAGTTATTTACATAACTCGGTTTTAAATGAAGAAATCAAATAATTTTAAATTAACTAATTAATCAAAATATATCGATAATAAAAAGTATTTATATAATTATTTTGTTGGAATGGTTTAATTGTAACCAATTAAAGTAATTTACTAGTGAAACCAATTGTAAATTGATTAATAAGTATATAATCTTATCTCATCTTGTGTGATTAAAGTAATCTTCATAACTTTATAATTTTTTTAAAAGTTATGTCCTCATAAGTCATTTTAGACATAAACAGCTAATGACAAACAGCTAATTTTACCAAATATCTCTTATAAACAGCTAATTCAATCTGCTGATCAAATCAGCTATTAGCTACCATCTGATAGAATCAGCTAACAGCTAATGCAATCAGCTAATTGCCAAACAGGACCTAAATCTGTGATACTAAACACACTTACCCAAAAGAGGGAGACACATCTGCTGTATGTAGTACATATGCTAATCAATGCCCAAAGCATTGACTACACGTGCCTCGTAGAAGCTACTGACGAGTGTAGTACACGTGTTAGAGAATCCCTCATTTTGTTTTTATTTTCTAAAGCTTTTAATTTTGTAAAGTAGTTACTTTTAATTAGATTAAGATTAAATTAGTTTAAATTCCTAATACATCTAAAAATTTGTTTCATATTAATTTAGAATTATTTTTAAAAAGGTTTAATCTTTTTAGGAATATTTGTGAAATTTAATTTAGTTTTTAAAGACGTTAATTATCAAATTAAATTTTTTATCAAATCAATAATTAGAATCAAACAAAGTTTTAAAGGAGTATCTTTCATAATTATATTATATTAGATATAATTAGTATAATGACATGACCTAAGATTTTAAGCTTAAATATCTCAACTAAAAGTAAACATTAAGAACATGATAATTACCTTCAATTATTTAAGTATAAAACTAGAGTTTTGTTTATTGTAAGGCTTTTTGAACAAACTAAAGGACTATTTAACTCAAATATATTTTATATTAAATTAACATGTCCAACCTAATCAATTTTATATGATTTGGAATAATAACCTCAAGATCCTGTAAAATTAAAGACACGATTAGAAAAAGCGTATGAGGTATGTTTTAACTAGGAGTTGTTACCTAATTGATCTAGGATTCACTTAAGATGTGATTAATTTACCTAATTTAAGAGTAGTTGTTTTGTTGAGCAAATTCAATTTAAACTAAGTTTGAATAGGACTCTAGTTCACTAAGAGATTAAAGCAATCCTTTTGGAATTGAAGTAAGAAAAAGGGCTCTAATAAAAATAATAACAAGAACAAAAATCTTTTAGTAAAGTAGCAAAGACAACTCATGGTGTCAAGAAAGGTAATAACAATTACAAGTGTTCTCATATAGAGTCAATGGACACTGAAGAGGAACTTAAAATTTAATCTAGTTAGCCTAATGGATAAGAGCTTAAGGAAGCTTCATCTTCATATATATTTATGATTGAGATTACTCTTTTTAATTATGTTCCACAATTTTAAGTATTTGATGATGGTTATAGTTTTCACATTTGTAATAATGTGTATATGCTAACAATGAGTGGATTGTTGAAGGAAGGCAAAGTGGACTTACAAGTTGATAATGGAGTATACGCTATTATGTTAGCTATAGCAGATTATACTTTTACTTTTCCTTCTAGCATTGTACTATAGCTAAATAATTATTATTGTATTCCAGTTATTACATGAAACATCATTTCCATTTCTTATTTACATTTGAGTGGATTTGTCTCTACTATTAAGAATAAAAGTTATTCTTTTATAAATATGTTATTTATTATGGATCTGGTATTACTTGCAAATGATTTATATGAATTAGAATCTTGAAAAGCCAATCCTTAACATAAATAGCAAGAAAAGAAAATTAAGTGACCAAAATTCATCTTATTCGTGGCATAGTAAGTTAGTCATATTAACGGAACTAGAATCATATAGTTACATAAAGAAGGATATTTCGATCATTTTGATTATGAATCATATGAAAGTTGTGAATCTTGTTTGGTAGATAAGATGACTAAACTATCCTTTAGTGAAAAGATATAGGCCATGTTTAGTAATCAACTGATTGTATTAGTTATCAGCTGATTCTATCACCGATTAGCTGATTAAATCAGCTGATTTGACCAGCGGATAATATCAACTATTTATTAAAAATATTTGGTAAAATTAGTTATTTAGTATTAGCTATTTATGTGTAAAATGACTTATGCGGACATGAATTTTTTAAACTTATAAGAACATGAATACTATATCTACTTAAATATTTTACCTATTATTATGCTACATTAAACCCTGATCTTGATTAAGGTATTCCTACATAAAAATATTCCATTATAGTTAATAATGAAATATTTTTAAATTTTATTCAATTAACTTTAAGGTATGTTGTTTCAAGATCTTATTGTGGGATTATTGTTTTTAAATACCTTATTTTGATTAACTAAGACTAATTCTTAATTTGTATAATGTGTTGTTTCCTTTTGAGCCTTTTAAGTGTCTTTATATTTGTCACATATGACAAAATTTTAAAAGCAAGAAAAGGAAAACAAATGGCCTAGATATAAGTTTGTGCCGTGAAAGAGTTAAAAGTAATATAACACAATTGTCATTATCAAAATGCTAAAGGCAAAATGCTAGTAATATGAAGCTTGTTAAAAATCAACTGGTTAGGTTAAATAAGTCAACCCACAAGTTGATAACCAAACAATATAGTCAAACAGCTAATATCCTCCTACTAGCTGATTTTTGGTTGAAAAGCCATCACCCAAATGGAGCCAAAATGTGCTAACGAGTTACTAGAGCTTATATATTCAGATGCTATGGCCCTATGTTTACTCATACTAGACATGAATACTCATATTTCGTTACATTCATAGATAATTATTTGGATATGGTTATAGGTATTCAATAAAACATAATTTTGAATCATTTAGAAAGTTCAGATAATTTAAACTTAAGGTTAAGAAAAAAATCGGTAAAAGTATTAAGGTACTTAGATATGATTAAGGTGGCGAGTACTTATACCATTAATTTCTTGGTAACTTAAAAGAGAATGTTGTTTTAGAGCAATGGAATAACTTAGAACTCCATAACATGTTAAAGTGTCTAAGAGGGAAAAAAAGTACTTTATTAGATATAATATGTTCAATAATGAGTCATGCATACTGATAAATGCTAAATAGATTATATTTCTAATCATATTTAGTGCATTTTGTTCTTTATTTGAGAGTTTCAGATTGTTTTTGGTACTTAATACATTCCTATGATCATGGGTCAAAAATATCATAAATTGGATAGAATCAAGGTAGAAAATTGAACTATTAAACTTTTCTTTAAGGGACACAATTATGCCCATGACCTTTTAGCTCTTCAAAACCATATTTTTTCATAATTTTCGAAGAATCAAAACATAGGTCGTATGGTGACTGTGTCTACTTTAGAAACCCTAATTTTGAGCTATACAAGGGCAAAACAAAGAGAAAACAAGGGGAAGTTAGAAAAGAGGTTCATAGGAGGCTCAAAGAAGGTTTGAAAAAAAATATATTGATGGCCTAAAATGATAAAAAGAATGAAGAAAAAGCAAGGGAACATATTTGCAATGACAAGATTAAAAGGGATCTCATCATGATTTTTTTAGGTTTTAGTTTTTCCTTTGGTCTTAATGTTATGATTATGGACTAACCATTTCTTGGTACTTTGAATAGATGAATCCTAGGATAGACCCTACAGTGATTTTATTTTAACTTAATTCATTCTTTAGTTTCATTGAGATACAACTGTATGTTCTTAATTATTCTTGAACTAATATTGCTAGTGTATTATTTCATGCAACTGAGATTAAGAAATCCTTTTATATGGATAAATCAACCATAATTAAAAGAAGTTGCATACAAACCTAGAGATAGGTCAATATAAATCATATGGATTAGGGTTAAACCTAATAGTAAAATTCATAAATCAATTAATGCAATCTTAAGGGTTTTAACTAGAAAGAGATTCCAGTTAATCAATCGAGGGTCAGGTGTTAATAATCTTGAGAAAGATATTAACATAAGATAGAAATTTCTATGATCTAATAAACGATAGATTAAATTAAGCAGTGAAATCATGATTGCATGAAGCCCTAATGAGATTTAAAGTCCAAGTATCATTATCTTTTTATTATTTCTGAGTTTAATCTTTGTTCTCATTACTCAACTGTGTTGATTTATTTTAATTTATTGTTTTATATTTGCATTTGAGCTATCATCATCACAACGATACTAGTAATTCTAGTCCTCATGAAATCAACCCGTACTTATCAGCATTATCTACAACTACACCTTACACTTGCAGTTTAAAATATAATTTACATTGTCAAATGCCTTTTGATTTCCTTTTAGGGATATGCTCTTGAGACTACTATTAAACTTCTAAATAGAGTTTTATCTAAATCTTTTGACAAGATGGTATATGAGATATAGATTGATAATAGACTCGAGTTATTATACTTAAAGAACTGGGGATATAATGCTTATATAAAGTGCATATATCTAATTAACTTTAAGCTAAATAAAATAAAATACAAATTATGGAGTATTTGCAAGAGAGTATTAAATATTAAAATTTACCATTTTCTTAAGCAAAAGGAGTTTATTACTCTCAAGGAAAGTAATGGGAATAAGGTATAACTTAAAAGAAGTTTAAGAACTATAAATGCATATTCAAATGAAACAGAAACCTCAAGTTGATATGTTTGAGGTATAACTAAGGGTTCAACAAACACATTGCTTATGACGTAATAGTATGATACATCATGTTCCAAATAGATTCGATCTATATTCTAAAAAAGGAAAAGATGACATATTTCTTATAAACAATAAACACACTACTTTTTTTTGACCTAGATGTTGTAAAATGGCATAGAGCTATAAGATTTGAAATTAAATCTATATACACTAACCAAGTGTAAACTTTTGTGGTTGCACTTAATAAGTTTATACATAGTGAATATAAATGGGTTTTTAAGAGAAATATTGATAGAGATGGTAATCTGAATAGGTATAAAACAAGGTTAGTGGCTAACTATTATAGACATAAAAGGAGTATGTTTTTATGAAATATTTTCATTGGTAGCCATGCTTAAGTCTATTAATATCTTATAAGCTATAATCACATACCATGATTATATAATCCGATAAATAGATGTCAACATAACATTTTTCAGTAAGAATCTTCTTAAGGATGTTTATATTACACAACTTGAAGGTTTTGAATCCAAGTGGTTTCTTAATCAAGTATGTAAGTTACAAAAGTACATATCATGAACTTGGAACATCCTTTTTGATGAGATAATTAAAGAGCTTGATTTTACCAAAAAAAAAAGAACTTTACATCTGTAAAAAGATCAGTAGGAGTGCAATTATCTTCCTAATGTAATATATGGATGACATATTATTGATTGAAAACAACATATTGATGCTCTGATCTATAAAAAGTCGATTATCTAAGAAATACTCTATGAAAGATATAAGAGAATCAACTTCTATTTAGGAATAAAGATCTATAGAGATAGATTAAGAAGGTTGCTTGGTTTATCCTAATCCACATACATAAACAATGTGTTAAAGAGGTTTAGTGTGGTAATTTCAAAAAGATATTCTTACCCATATTGTGTGAGCTTTCTCTCTCGAAGAGTATGTATCCAAAGACATAGAAAGATAAAGATAAAAGGGATTGTTTTCTATATTCTTCGGCTATTAAATCAATAATGTATTGTATAATATGTACAAAAGGAGATGGTGCTTATACTTTAGGCATAACAAAGAAATTTCAAACCAATTTTGTTGATGGTTGTTAGACGGTTATGAAAAAAGACATCTTAGAATACTTAAAAAGAACTAAAAATGTTTCCATGATCTATAGAAGAGTTGAAATAAGAGTTCAAGGGTATCTTGATACAAGTTTTCAATATAATCACAATGATAGCAGATCATAATCAAAGTACATCTTTGCTCTCAAAAATAAGTTGGAAAAGTTCCCATCAACTAACCGTTATTAATTCCATGATTGAGGAAGAGTAAATTTTAATGTTTAAGGCAATAAAAGAAGTTATTTGGATTAAGAAGTTAATCTTTAAACTTAAATCAGTCATTAACATTAATTTGCCTATAATATTACACTATGACAATTATGGTGATGTTGCATAGGAAAAAGAAACCAAGGTCTTATATATAGTCATGTACTCATGAAGTTTTATTTGATCGGGGAGATAATGGAGCAAAAGGACATTATTGCACTAGAACGAGTACATAATAAAGAGAATCTCATATATTCTTTGACTAATTCGTTGACTCAAAATAGACAGCTTAATATATGGATAGATATGGTATTGGATGTATAGGTGATTGGATTTATTTGCAAATGAGAGATTGTTAGTTTATACATTTGTAGCCAATCGATTTGTTGTAATTAATGTTTGACATTATTAATTTATTCAATAAATACATTATTTATCTTTATGTGTTTTTTTATTTATATTTAATGCTTTATACTAAAGATAAAATCCCTAAAATAAGTAGTGTGTGATTAAAATTATGACGAGATGATCATAATTATAAGATTTCAATTGTATTTAAACGTTACTTATAAGTTATTCATAGTGATAGTTTTATAAAGATGAGATATTGATGGAATAGCAAAACTAACTCATCTTATGTATCTTTCTTATAAAGAAAATAATGATCTCTTAAACTAAGTATTGAGATACTTAAACAAATATATAGGATGTTTATTAGAGAATAAGTTTATTGGACTGATCTAATTATGAAAATCTTGAATGGAAGATTACTTATGTGTAAATGGATGTCCTCATTATAATAATCGTATAATTGATCCTTAGACATAAAATTATCACTACAAGAAAATGAACGAATAGCGGCGAAAAATTTTCGACGAAAACATTTCCGTCGGAAATTAGCGACGGAAATAGTCATTCCGTCGCGAAAATGGGTACGTTTCTGACGAAAAAAATTACCGTCGGCATAGAATTTTGTTACTAATTTTTCCTACGAAATTTAGCGAAGCCACCATTAAACCGTCGGGACAAAATGTGCGAAACTTTCGCGCATTTTATTACCTACGGCAAAACACCGATGGTACCGATACGGTCGGTATTTATACCGACGGAAGCGTTTACAGCGTCGGAAACTTTTCCAAAAAGCATGATTGCCGACGATATTAAATATTCCGTCGGTGATGTTCAAACAAATCACCGACGGACAATGCCTGTCCGTCGGTGAATTTGAAGCAACCTCACCGACGGAAACATTTTTCCGTCGACAGAGCGTCTTCTAGAACGCTTCAGTACCGACGGAATACATTCCGTCAGTATTTGAATGCTGGGGGCGGGAATTTTACCGCGAGTTTACCGATGGAATCACCCATTCCGTCGGTAACTGTCGGCACACGTCGATAACCGTGCGCGAGTTACCGACGGAATGGGTGATTCCGTCAATAAACTCGCGGCTATATATAGCCGTCCCCCCTCCCCCATTCCTTCACCACTCCCATTCCTTCACTACTCTCACTTGTTTTCTCTCAAGTGGATTTTCCTCTGAGCTTCTTGAGGTAAACTTTGTTATTATTGTGTTATTTTTTTATATGAAATGC
>JAOSBN010000177.1:32060257-32083273 GCA_027563595.1 Erythroxylum suave | reverse complement strand
GTTACATTGTAAATAATAAGTATCTGTAATACAAACTAAATGACCAATACTACACTACTGATCAGGAGCTGGTGGATTGTCTGGTTGGTGCAGTGACCTGATGTCCTTACCCTTCAATTCATCCATCTCCTGACGGAGCTGAGCGTACAGCAGCATTGACTGTTAATGCGCTGCTATCGACTATTGCAGCTGATGCAACTGTTCTAACGTCTGTTGCAACTAAGTCAACAATGTCTGCACTGTGCTCTCAAGCGCTTCCACTTTATTATTGTTGGACCGTCCAGCAGATGCTACTGTACTAGACGTGAAGGATTGCTAATAACAAGTATGTGCAAATGATCTATTGCTTTCTGATAGGACCAAATACAACAAACAATTGAGCGGCGGTCTCAACAATCTGAAAATGTTGATGAGATCGACAGTTATTTTGAGGTAGTTGGCGGTAGGGATCGTCGTGGAAGGATCTTCGGCTTAGGCTCATATGCGAATACTTGTTATTCACAATCCTCCACGTCCAGCACAGTTGCATCTTCTAGGCGAGCCGACGCATCTCAAGTACAGGCGCTTCAGAGCACAGTGCAGGCATTACTGGAGTAGATGCAGCAGATGATAGCTGCACAGCAGTTGTCGTTGGACGAGTTGAAGGCGGCGAGGAGGAGGACACCAGACCAACCAGACGATCCACCAGCGGCCGATCAGTTGTAGTATTTGGTCATTTATTTTGTACAATGTAACGTTTTTAACCTTGTAACGTTTTTATTACAAATTAAGATATTCTTATTTTTAATTATTATTCAAATTCGTAATTTAACCGAATTAAATATTTATTATCAATTATTTAACAAATTAAATGTAATTGAATATAATTAAATAAAATGAAAATATAAATTAAAAAAATTTAATAACAACCATTACCGACGGAACAGATCATTTTCGTCGGTATTTATACCGACGGAAAAGATCATTTCTGTCGGTAATTTGTTATATATGTACCGACGGAAATAAAAAATCCGTCGGTACTTATGAGCATAATGTACCGACGGTTTGCTTAATTCCGTCGGTATTTTTGCAGACGGAAACTTTTTTTCCGGTCGCTAAGTTACAGACGGAAATGATTTGCGCTGTCGGTAAACGTTAGCGACGGGACTTCCTTTTCCGTCGCTAAATTTGACGACGCACACTAAATTTTCGTCGGTAAATTTAGCTACGGCCATATCCTCGACGTCTTCGCGTTGTCGTTATATTCCATTGGTAACGTTAATACCGACGGAATATTTGGTGATTCCGTCGGTAATTTCCGTCGCTAAACGTCTTTTTTCTTGTAGTGTATGAAAGCAACCCATATAAGAATTATCATGTTCTTATACAACTTATGAACTATTTTATTAAGAGCAACTCAGTTGATAGTACTTGTACATAGTACAAAATATATGGAGATAGTTAAGTAAGTTAATAAATGATTCATCATCCTCAAGTAATTAATGAGAATGTTCTGTTATTCTTAATTAGTAATGATTTAAGGAAATCTCTAATTAGATTGAATTGAGACTTGAAAATATTATTGTCAAATATCGATTATAAATCAATTACTAATTAGAAAAAATAAATATGATTGAATTTAAACATAATAGACACTAATTTCATATTGTTTACCCAATTATTATACTGAATGATGAAATAATTAAATTATACATTATAACTACGCATGGATATGTTAACTACTTTAACATTCGTAATATTTGACTGATAATACTTTAACAAATTAAAAAGGAGTTTTAATTTTTCTAATTATAATTATAAATTAGAACTGTAATTTATAATCATTTTGAATATATTAAAAACTTAGTGGTCACACACAAAAGAGAGAGGATTAGTCATTACAACAACTATATACAATGGACTGGTCAACCCGTATACATTTAAAGCTGTAGATTTACAAATCGCTGGAACACTAGTCAACCAGTGCACATATTGGTTGAGTAATATGACACACTATTTGATCGGTACATTAACTGATATTACAGCAAACTCACAGTACATCACTTTTAACAATTTTAATTTATATTGGTCAACTACTAACTTATAAAGGTTGACCAATCACCTTAAAATCACAATTTTTACACTTTCAAATGCTCAAACTCCAATTGACTAATACAAATATGAATTAAACACTTCTTAAAAATTTCCACAAAGCTTATTTTAAAGATTAAGAGGCCTTTATGAAAAACAAAAGCTTCATTGCATCTTGATGAATGAAAAGACTAATACAATGATGTTAAATCAAATGTTTATGCATGGTGAGCCTTTTGAATTATCAAATAACGAAATGAGACTACAAATAAAAATAAAAGACATAAAATGACCTTGATATGTTTTGAGCTTCTTTTGTTATTATTTTGATCTTCATTTTTCAATTGTAAACTTCAACTTCCCTTATTCAACTTCATATAGTATCTTCCTAAGTTTGTGGCTTTATTTTGTTCTAATATTTTTCTTTAAAATAATAAAGAATTTAGTAGTAATTATATTTTTATCATTAAAACCCCAAGTGGAACCTCCCTTGGTTCAACAATCTCCCCTTTTCTTATGATAACAAAATATTTGTGATATTAGAGAATAATGATAAAGTTAAGCACACAAACAACTATGCAAGATAATGAATCTATCCCCTTTAATTCATGCATAAAAACATACTTCAATATAAAGAAAAAGAAAAATTAAAAATTCAAAATATCCATATATGTAGATAATATAAATTTACTCAAGCATATCATATAAAGTGCAAGAAATATAAAAATGATAAAACAATCCTCATATTAAATTTCATTACTTTTCTTGAATGTTATCACTCCTCCTAAATCTAATATCACTAAACTTCCCCTACCCTCTTCCGGAAATAAGAAATCTATTAACTAAAAATGCATAATAAAAATATCATATGTCAAATTAACTTAGTTAAAAAGATGAATTTGATCAAGATTGGCAAATTTTCTCACTAGAGAGTGCTATTAAATAGTTAAAAGTTCAAAAAAAAATCAATTTTGATCCCAACATCCTTAATTGCATCTAATTTGAAAATTTCCAATTTTAGCATTATGCCTACATTAAAATTCAACTAAAGTTTCAAAGGTAAGTTTTGTCAAAATTAGGGCTTAGAGTTGTAACAAAAAAGCATATCGTAACAAATAAAAGCATAATTATAATATTAAACAATAAATTTCATAAAAGAATGTACAATTTATAAAGCTGCAAAATTTCAAAAATTTAGACATGAAAAAGTGCCCAAAATACCATAATTAATCAAAAATAAATATCTAATTGAAAGGGAAAGAACCTTGACTTCTTTTGCAAATTAAATATGAATCCATTAATTTGAAAAATAATTTTTAATTACAATTTTTTTGAAAATACCAAGTACAAAATTCAAGAATGAAAATTTCTCAATTTGAGGCTAAAAACAGAGGGGGCTAGTCAACCATATAACTCAATTGGTTGACTAGTGTTGATGTTTAACAGAGAAGAGAGAGTAAGCAGTGGAGGCGTGGTGCAAAAGAATGTTTTGGTTAAAAATTCAATCTACTGGTCAACTAGTAAAGTATGTTGTCGACCATTAAGGGTATTTGGTTGAACAGTAACTGTAACTAAACTCTCACGAACTCTTAGGAAAGAAAAGAATTCTCAGAATCAAGGGCATTGATTGACCAATGAATGATATTGGTCAAATAATGTGGCTGTCTACAAAACAAGACAAGCGACTAAACAAAGAAAACACTTACTAAAAAGGTAGAAAACATAATTTTTTGTTGCACTAGTTGACCTTGACCACCCTAAGATATTGGACTAGTGTATTCCATAAGGCTAAAAAGATAGTTTTAAAACTTAATTTAAACATTAGAACACTTAATGAGTCATAGCAATATTAAGAAGAATTATTGAAAACCTTAAAAGAGACTTCAAACACACAAAGTCAGTCAAGACAATAAAAAAGAATCCTTATCATATAGAATTTCCACCAAATATACCTAATTCTCTTTTAATTGAGTAAAATTTATCCTTATTCAAAAGTATAGAGAAATAATTACCCAATTAATATAAATTCTAACTTTGTGTACTCATTTTGTACATTAATCTCTAAGTCTATGTACTAAAGTTCACACTTAAAAAAAATATTAAACACCTTATACATAATTCAAACCTAAACAATCATCACCAAAGACTTATACTCAAATTGACACATAAAAGTAAGTTATCACATATTTCTAAATTACGAACTAAAAATTACCTTATGTTGAATATTTCTTACGAGAGACTTGAATGAAGATTCGTCTTGAGTTTACAATATATAGAGGCTTCTCATCCTTCTTATTTATCTCACTTGATTCAATAATTGTCCCTTTTGGAAAGTCTTTGGTGGCTAAATTCTCCATATCCCTACAACATCTTCAAGACTTTCTTAAAGGTAACAAGGTTAGTTTCATCAAGATAAAATGCATAAACACATCAATAATACTCAATTCAATAACTATTATAGCTACTATATACCATTTTCTTTTTTTTTTCTAATAATCTTATAAACCAAGGTAATCAATGTGTTTTAGGAACCCAGATAAGCTTGATTCCTTGGATGTTAGGTTCCTTCTTCTTTTCAACCCACAATTTCAAGGGCTTTCTTGAAATTCTTTGTTTAAGAAAACAAAATATATCAATGTATCCATACTTACCATAAAAGTGACGTACCATGTTATATGAGTGCAGTGATACATATATGCATTTCTATGTGTGTATGCATAATAAGGAAACATCTTGGGCATTAAATTTGTTGAATATTCTCCTAAAGTAGCAAAATTTCCTATGATTATACATGTGATGCCTACTGTGAGTGAAAGCTTGATGTATACTTCTTCGAGGCCTAAAAGAGTGTAGATAGGTTTGCAAGTTATCATAGAAATTATGTATATTCTTCCCTTGATAGTATTAAACTCTATGTTTAGATGTGAGCCATATATAAAAAAGTAATGTTTTCTTTAAGCCTTAGTGGATGTGTATGTGTATGTGTATGTGTATGTGTGTGTGTATGTATGTGTGTATGTGTGTGTGTATGTGTGTGTGTATGTGTATGTGTATGTGTATGTGTATGTGTATGTGTATGTGTATGTGTATGTGTATGTGTATGTGTATGCTTAGATGTAGATGCTCTATGCTTATTTGTCATTTAAGGAATGACTCTTCACTATGAAAATATTTTTCCTTGACAAATGTGGTTGTAGAATTTCCTTCACTTCCATAGTTATGTCATTGGAATTGTTTTGAACTCTTAGAATGTTTTCTAGTTTTGCACTCCCTTTGGTAAACTTGGACAAATAGTCCTTAAAGGAATCTACCTCCCTTTTAAATGTTTCATTCTCACGCTTTAATTCTTCTAAGTTATGGTTGTCATTAACAATCACATTTTTGGATGCTTTAATGTTATGCAATTCACTTTTCATCTTTTTATTCTTACACATGGATGCATCCAACTCTTTTTAAACCTGCTTTAGTTTGAAAGACAATTTCTTTCTTTTCTTACTCATGATTTCTAAAGTTTCAAATAATTCATCATAATTTAAATCAATATCATTGTTGCATAAGTTAGGTTTAGATGTTATCTCATCACCGTCCATAGTGTTAAAGCACAAATGAGCTATCTCTTCTTTCGAATACTCACTTTCAGATTCACTTGTGTTATCCTAAGTTGATGCTTAAAGTGATAGTTTCTCTCATACTTCTCATTATCTTTCAGTCGAGGATACTGTTACTTTATATAGTCGGGTTTTCTACATGTAAGTGACATTAGAGGATTTATGTTTTAAATCATTTTTACCTTATTTGAAGTCATTTCTTTTAGAGAATTTCTTCTTTAAGAACTTCTTAAATTTTTTAGTGATTAAACCAATGCCTTCTTCATTACTTTCTTTAGTTGATGTCTCTTCCTCCTTACTTGATTCTTCCTTTGAGGCTTTAAATGTTGAATGTCTTTTCTTTTGAAGAATCATTTCTTCTTGCTTCTCTTAGAGCCTTATTTCTTATATAAGAATAGATCCAATAAACTCATCCAGTGGTAATGTTGGTAGATTCTTGGCTTCTTATAAGCCTATCATCCAGTGGTAATGTTGGTAGATTCTTGGCTTCTTATAAGCTTATCACTTCAGCTTCCTACATCTTTGGAAGTGACCTAAACAACTTTCTTCATATTTCAACATTAATATAGGTCTTTATAAGACCTCTGATAACATTAATAATATAAATAAATCTAGTATACCTATTAGATATTCTTTCATCATTATTCATTTGGAACAATTCATATTGATGTGTTAGTATGCTTATAATGTTCTCCTTTACTTGATTGATTCCCTTATATGTAACTTCTAAAGTATGCTGAATTTCGTAAGTCATTCACACATAAAGACTTAATTCATTTTTCCTTAATGCAAGAAAAAGGATGTGTATGGCCCTACTATTCAAGGAAACTAATCTCTTATCTTTAGGCTCCCATTCTTCCTTTAATTTATGTACCTTTTTGTTATCTACAATTTCATAGGAATAGGGACCATTATAAGCTACTTCTCATAAGTCTATCCTTTCGACCATTAAAAAGAATATCATCCTAGTTTTCCAATAAAGTTAATCATTTCTATAAAAAAAGATGGTCTACTAATGTTTGTCCCTCTTGGTTGAATGATGATGACGATGCTTTTAAATATGTCACTATGATATTTGTTACAGGATTTCGTTATGCTAGCCTAATAGGCCCACCCTAATACCATTTGTTAGTCCCTAATGGCACTTAGGGCGTGAATTGGGTGTTCCCTAAATTCAAACAATTTTCTTACTAATGTACTTAATTAACATCAATCAATATAAATAAGTATGAGGAAATTGCTTAATATAAATTAATCAAATAATTGAACAACAATTTAAAGAGGACAGGGAAGAGAGAATGCAAACTAATTTACATTGATTTGATAAACAACCTTTGCCTACATTTGCTCCTAAGACTCTTATTAGAATTTCACTATAATTCTTCTTTTAAAGTGAAGAATAAAATTTGTACAATCTTTCTTAGTGAAAAGCTCTTTCTTACAATTCTTCCAAGGTTAAGAGGAACCGTAATCCCAATCGAAACACTCCCTAGTACAATATGCAACACCCCAGTAAAGTACTAAAACTAAAAATATCTCACTTACTTATTTGATAACTCCAAAATGGCCCACTCATATAATTATGAGACAATGATGTTCAAATGATTAAAAAACATAATGAAATGTATGTATATAACACCCAAAACCTTCGTAATGGTAAAACCAATGAGAAAATGACTATCTATAGAGTGCTATAGGACCCAAAATAGCCATTCAAGTTAGGAATTTATCATTACAATGACTATATACAATGCACCGGTCGACCTTCAAATTCACTAGCCATTGGAACGCTAGTCGACTAACTATATTGGTTGACTAGCATGTCAACCAATACTACAACAAACTCGCAGTACATCAATTTTAACAATTTTGACCTATATTGGTCTACCATTAGTATAGGCCAAACAATTACCCAAAAATCATGATTTTAACTGTTTCAAATGTGCAAAATCAAATTGATTAATGAAAATATAAATTAAACACATCCTAAATGTTCCCCATAACTTGTTTTAAAGATCAAGAGGCTTTACAGAAACCAAAAGCTTTAATGCCTCTTACTGAATGAAAAGACTCTTCTATCAACGTTAAATAAAATATTTATATATGGTGAGCCTTTTGGATTATCAAAATATAGAATGAGAATACAAATAATAATAAAAATGTGAAATAGCCTTGATAAAACTTGATCTTCCTTTTTTCTTTGATTGATCTTCATTTTCGTTGTTGCAAACTTTCAATAGGTTAAGACAAAGACATTCTTAATTTACCTACTTGTTAACGAAAGAGCAATGAGAGTTAGCTAAAGCACTTCATGCGAAGTTGGTGATACTTCATAATCCTACTAAGTTATTCTTATTAACTAAATATCTAACTTTGTATATTTTCATTAGCTACATATGTAAGATCAAATGAGATTTATCTATTTGGATTTTTAATTCCAATTAAATGATTCAGGCCCTGATAAGATGTTATCTTGCTATATTATTTGATATTATCTCCTTTGTTTTGAATTTATTTTTGTGCTTAAATGTTAAAATTAATGTTTGTTTCATTTTAGGAGATAAAGAGTATAGATTGCGTCAAACTGGGACATTATTAACGATAATTACAAAATTTTGGATGAAGTGGAAAGATTGTTGAAGTGGATAGAATTCATCACTTGAAGAGTTGGAGTTTGATTGGAAGACTTCGCCTTATCCTTATCATGTAGAAATTTGAATATTTTTTTTGGATAGAAATCTTTATAAGTTAGAGTTAGATTAGGATTATATTAGCTAAAAAAAGGGATGTTCCTCATAAGAGAAAATGGTTCTCTCTTCTTACGTTTTAAGCAAATTTTTTATCTTTCTTCTGTTTTTGTTATTAGAGCAAAAGTCATGTATGGCTAAACTTAATCGCTCTGATTCAAGAGAATTCGATACTCTAGTTGTATCTTTGTGAGGTTTTGTGTTATAAATCTTTTATTCACATTTTAATTCAAGTATTATTTTGAGTTCTTATATTTTATGAATGATTAATATTTGATTAATTTGAAAATTTAATTTAATATTGATTATTCTATGGCTACCCAGGAATTCAATAATCCGTAATTGTCATAAAGGAATGGTACAAGTAGCAAATAGGTTATTTATGAATTTTCTTTTTTAACTTATGATAAACAAGAAAACTAAGTTGAATAATTGCAGTTATCTTGATTATTTAATTTAGGGTTTAGTCTTTTTCACGAAGCTTATTGTTATCATTTATTTGATATGGAATGTTATCATACCCAATCAATGGATGATAAGTTTTGGTTTGGATGTTGGGTTTGAATCAATTAATTTAGGAAAATTTGAGACTTATTACAACTATCCTAATATGTTTCAGAGTAACTACTTTAATCGTGAAAATATTCTCTTTAAACCACTGATCAATGTTAGAATTAGGTGAGATCTTTCCCTTAAATCGAAGTTCGGTAATGTTGACTTTTTCATTTTTAAATTCAGTTGATTTTATTAGTTTTCGTGTTAATTTTAGTTAATCAGCTATTTAATAAACCCCCCCCCCCCCATTTACTTTTATAATTGAAATTAAGAAGTTAGTGTTTAGTTCGCTAGGGATTTGACCTGGTTTTATGACTACTACAAAAAGTTTGGAGAATTAGAATTATTTTGGGGGGCATCAACAAACTAAACAAAATTTGGCACTGTTATTGAGGAATTATTTCAAGTTTCTTAGTTTCTTTAAATTTTTATTTTTACGGTTACTGCTAACCTCTTGTCTTGTATGACTCGTGCTTCTCAGATAGGTAAATTGCAATATAATCCAAAAAGAGAAAACAGAGCATCGTATGCGAAAAGAGACTAAATAATAAAGTGGACATTGATCTTCAAACTTGAAAGTTGAAGCATATTTAACAATTGGTGAAGACTTTAATTTTCAAGAAAAGGATGAAAAGATGACAAATCTCAGCCCTAGAATGTTGAGGGAGTTAGCGGCATCGAATTTGAATCAACAACCCTTATGCATTCAATTTCTAGATGTTGGGATAGATTTTGAATTGAAATCTGGTTTGATTCACTTACTGCCTATTTTTCGTGGTCTTGTAGGTGAAGATCCACATAAACACCTGAAGGAACTTCATGTTGTTTGCTCTGGAATGAAGTCACAAGGGGTGACAGAAGAACAAATTAATCTCAGGGCCTTTCCGTCCTCATTGAAAGATAAGGCAAAGGATTGGCTATACTATCTTCCCCCTCGCTCAGTGACAACGTAGAATAAAAGGAAAAAATGTTTTTGGAGAAGTTCTTTCCTACATCAAGAGCAGCGATTATCAAAAAGGAGGTATATGGGATAAGACAAATTACAGAAGAAACATTATATGAATATAGGGAAAGGTTTAAGGAGCTATGTGCCAGCTGTCTACATCATCAAATTCCCGATCAACTTCTAATTCAATGCTTTTATGAAGTAATATTGCCAATAGATTGAAGTATGGTTGATGCAGTAAGTGGAAGAGCTTTGGTAAACAAAACACCTGAGGTGGCCATTGATATCAATTATGGTAAAAAATTCTCAACAGTTTGGGATAAGGAATAACGGAGCTATTATGCTTGTGAATGAGGTAAGTAATATACACCTTGAGATAAAATTTCTGATTTAACCACTCTAGTTCAAATAGTGGTAGGTCAATTGCAATAAGCAAGAGTGCGTGGAATATGCTCATTCTCTAGACATCCTACAGATATGTGCCCTACTTTGCAACAAGACTCACTTTAAGAAGCTAACGCAATAGGGAGCTTTTCTGATCAACCTCAACAAAAGTATAACCCTTATTCCAATTACTACAATCCAGGATGGAGGGATCATCTAAATTTGTGCTATGGAAATCAAGGAAGCCAACAGCGATAGCAACCTCATATTGTAAACAACCTCAAGCTCCTACATATGCTCAACTTTAATCTTCAAATTCAGGTATGTCTTTAGATGAAGTTGTTAAGATGTTTGCTAATAATACTCAACAATTTCAACAGGAAACAAGGGGAAGCCTTCAAAACATGGGAAATCATGTCATTCAATTAGCCACCTCGGTAAGTAAATTGGAAGCACAAGCATCAGGGAGATTACCTTCCTAAAGCATCAGGGTGAATCCTAAGGAGAATGTGAGTGTAATGACCTTAAGAAGTGGTAAGAAAATTCAATCTAGAACTTTTTTACCAATAGGGATAAAAAAGCACGATGTTGGAGAAAAGAAGAACTTCCAACTAAAGAATCAACAAAGGTTAAAAAATGATTTATCTTCATCAATATCAATTAATGCATGTTTACCTTCTTTTCCTAGCAGGTTGGCTAAACTAAAAGATGATGAATATGAAAGAGAGATCTTAGAAAAGTTTAAAAAGGTATAAATAAATATACTACTTCTGAAAGCCATTAAGCAAGTTCCAAAATATGCAAAATTCTTTAAGGAGTTATGCACAAATAAAAGGAAACTGAAGGACAAGGAGAGAATAATCTTGGGTAAGAATGTATCAGCTGTGATAAATAGGAAATTACCATAAAAATGCAAAGATCTAGGTATGCTTACACTTTCGTGTGTTATTGGTAATTAAAAATTGAGTATGCTATGCTAGACTTAGGTGCATCTATTAATTTCATGACATACTCAATTTATCGAGCTTTAAATCTGAATTCTTTGTAAGAAACTAATGTGATAATCTAACTAGCTGATTATTTGTATTTGTGTGCTATTAGAGTTATTGACGATGGTTTAGTCCAAGTTAATGGTTTGGTATTTTCAGTGGATTTTTACATCTTAAAAATTGATGGAGATAGTGTGGAACATTCATATTCGATTTTATTGGGTAGGCTATTTATGGAGACGGTCAAGACGAGAATTGATGTGGATGAGGGTACTCTTTTAGTAGAGTTTGATGGAGAGATAGAAAAGTTCAATATTTTTGAAGCAATAAAATACCCTAATCATCTTCAATCTGTCTATCATATAGATATTATGGATTCATTTGAGCATGATATGTTTAATGAAGAAAATATTAAAGATTAGTTAGAGTTTAAGGTCAAATCAAAAATGAATGAGCAAATTGATGAAACTTATGAAGTTGCAGAATTGCTATCAACAATGCAAATATATTTGAAAACTTTGAATGCTAAACTTACTATAAATCACAAAAAATGCTAGCTTCTGTTTTGCAAGCTTTGAAGATCAAATTGAAAGCCCTACCTGATCACCTTAAATATGTCTATTTGGCTAATGGAGAGTCATTACCAGCGATCATTTTAAAAAGGTTGACTGAAGGGCAAGAGGAAAAATTAGTGACACTACTTAAAGAATACAAAACTGCAATTAGTTGGACTTTAGCGGACATAAAAGGAATCAGCTCGACGATTTGCATGGATAGGATTCTTTTAGACGAGAATGCCAAACCAAAATGGGAACCACAAAGAAGACTTAATCCAACAATGAAAGATGTGGTAATGAAAATTTTTTTAAAATTTTTGGATGCAGGTATAATTTATCCAATCTCGGACAGCAAATGGGAAAGTCCAGTGCTTGTTGTGCCCAAAAATTGGTATAATACTGATACAAAACTAGAATGATGAATTGGTACCAATGAGGGTATAAAATGGGTGGCGAATGTGCATAGACTTTAGAAAGCTTAATTTAGCTACTAGAAAGGACCATTTTCTGTTATCCTTTGTAGATCAAATGTTAGAAAGACTTGTTGGTAAATCATGTTTTTATTTTTTAGATGGTTTTTCAGGCTACTATCAAATAGCAATTGCTTAAGAGGATCAAGAAAAGACTACATTCACGTGTCCCTTTGTAAAGTATGCTTTTAGGTGAATGCCATGCGGTCTCTGTAATGCTCCAGGTACATTTTAAAGATGTATGATGAGTATATTGAGAATTGCGTTGAAGTATTCATGGATGCTTTCACTGTTTATGAAGATTCATTTGATGATCATTTAAATCATTTATTTAAGGTTCTTAAATGATGCATTGAGAAAATTTTGGTCTTAAATTATAAAAAATGTCACTTTATAGTAGATGAAGGCATTGTTTTAGGACATATGATTTCATCCAGGGACATAGAAGTTGATAAAGCTAAAGTGTATTTAATTGTGAACTTACCTTACCCTACAAACATTAGCAGGTTCAATCTTTTCTTAGACATGCAGGATTTTACCACAGTTTCATTAAAGATTTTTCCAAGATTGTAATACCTTTATCAAAGTTGCTACAAAAAGACGTTCCGTTTAACTTTAGGAAGGACTGCAAGGAAGCTTTTGACAAACTCAAGGCACTATTATCAAGTACGCCTATCATTCAGTCACCGAATTGGGATCTCCCGTTCGAGGTCATACGCGATTCTAACAACTATGCAGTGGGAGTTGGTTTAGGCCAAAGGATTGAGAAAAGAATTCACGTTATCTTCTATGCTTCTAGAACATTGGATACTGTGTAGTGCAATTATTCTATAATTGAGAAAGAGCTTTAGCAATTGTTTTCGCTTTAGATAAATTAAGATCTTATATGCTTGGCTCTAAAGTTGTTTCTTACTCTGATCATACAACACTGAAATATCTTTTGGCAAAGAAGGAGTCCAAATCAACGCTGATACGATTTATTATGCTAGTTCAAGGGTTTGATTTGACAATAAAGGATCGAAAAGGTGCGGAAAATTTAGTAACAAATTATTTGAGCAGGTTAGTAAGATATGAAGATATTTTACCTATTTACGAAACATTTCCTGATGAGCAATTGTTCTAAACGAAAAAGTATGGTCCCATGGTACACTGACTTGGTTAATTATTTAGTTATTGGAACTTTACCTTATTACATTAGTAAGTCTACGAAGGAAAAGATAAGAAATGAGGCAAAATATTATATATGGGATGAACCGTTCTTATGGAAGTTCTTCTCTGATCAAATTATAAGCCGTTGTGTGCCAAAAAATGAACAAAGTTATGTCATAGCTTTTTGTCATAAATATGCATGTAGTGGTCACTTTGGCCCCCAAAGAACGGCCAGGAAAGTTTTGGATAATGGATTATATTGGGAGACTTTATTTAAAGATGCTTATGTGTTCTGTAAAGTTATGACAAGTGTCAAAAGATAGGTACGTTATCTTATCGAAATGAAATGCCTCAAACCCCAATTCTTATAGTTGAAATATTTGATCTATGGGGTATTGATTTTATAGGGCCCTTCCCTTCATCTTGTGGATTTTCTTACATACATTTAACTGTTGATTGTGTTTCCAAATCGATAGTAGCAAAAGCGACTAGAACTGAAGATTCTGCAACTGTTGTAGGTTTTATAAAACCAACATTTTTAATACATTTGGAATCCCAAGTGCCATCATTAATGATCAAAGAAGTCATTTTTGCAATAAATATGTGGCAACGCTATTTAGAAAGTATGGAGTGCATCATCGAGTAGCCGCCGCCTACCATCTGCAAACTAATAGACAAGCAGAAATATCCAATAGAAAGGTGAAATCCATCTTAGAAAAGACTGTGAATCCTAGTCAAAAGGATTGGAGTTTATGACTGGATGATGCTCTTTAAACATACCGTACAACTTACTAGACATCGATAGGAATGTCTCCTTATCGATTAGTTTTTGGTAAAGCTTGCCATTTACTAGTGGAAATTGAACATAGAGCTTATTAGCAGTGCAAAGTTACAACATGGATTTGGCAAAAGTTAGAGAGGAAAGGAAGTTGCAACTATAAGAGCTCGAGGAAATAAGGTTGGATACTTACAAAAATTAGAAAATTTACAGAGAGAAAACCAAGTTGTTTCATGATAATATGATCTTAAGGAAACAATTTGAGGTGGGATAAAAAATGTTATTGTATAATTCTCAGTTAAAGCTTATGCCAGGTAAGTTATGTTCTAGATGGCTTGGTCCATTTGTTGTTACTAATATCTTTTCTCATGGTGCAGTGGAAATAAAAAGTTTAGAGGCCGAAAAGATTTTTAATGTAGACATAGATTGAAAACATTATATTAGGAGATGACAATTTCCATTGTGGTGAACACTGATTTGGAACTTCCATCATATGAAGAAGTTTGAGAAGAACCAGACCTGTCGAGCATAACAACATTAAGCATTTGCATTTTTGGTAGGCAACCCAAAAAATGATAGTTTTATTTTATTTTGTTTTAGTTCTTTCTTTGATGTATTTTTTTTGTTTTTGAAACATAAATTTATTGGCTTAAGGGAAAAAAAAGGTCTAAAAAATTCCAGACTACTAAATCTTATAAGGAGAGATCTCGCCTTATGTGATTTAGTTTTCTAGAATGAAAATCTTAAAATTCCAGACTAGTAAATCTTATAAGGCGAGATCTCGCCTTATACAATTTGGTGTTGTGAATTGATACTCTAATATCCCGTTAAACAAAAAATTTAAAAATAAAAACTATAAATATTTTCCCTTTATTTTATTATTTCGCTTTTTACTTTATTATTATTTATTTATTTTTAAAATCCCAAAAACCCTAATATATTGTTTCTTCTTTACAGGAAGACACAAACCCAAATAGCTAACCTCCAGCATTCACCCACACACGCCACATATAGTAGCAATCCCCCTCCTCACTCACAGACCAATAGTGCACAAACACACAACCTTCTCCCCACCCACGCCACAATACTCGCTAATTTGCTTGTTTCGTATTTTACAAGAACAGACAACAACCATCATTCATGCACCAACACCCCACCTATCACCCATACACAAAACCACGCAGCGCACTCCATGCCTCCACTTTAGAAAGCAGACCCACCAGCAGCTCTAACATATTTCAACCTCCACTTATACCAGCTATAGTACACCACCCACGCCACAACCTAACAGGGATCAGATCTCTTGTTTCGGTTATGATGTTCCTATCATGTTCTATTAAATCTTTACGTGGACCCTATATAAACATATGGATGAGATTTCATAGAACAGAGTTAGAGCATAGTAATTGGAACAGAGGATTTGATGTGAACCCAACAGGCCCCCCTTAAATCTACGCAACAACCTCTTCGCACCTCACTAACAATTCCACTACATATGCCCCTCTCCTCTCCCACGCACAAGAAGCAATGCCCAACAATGCAACATCCAGACATGTTACTTTGTTTTTATTTATTTATTATTATTATTTAAACACTTTTGTTTTCTTTGCAGTTCAATTTTAATTATTATTATTAAGTTTTCTTTCATTTTTTTAAGTGGTTGTTGTTTATCCTGTTCAGTATAATGGTGCGTTTTAAGGCTACTATTAAGACCACCGCAAAGGAAATTTCGCTGATGAATGCTAAATCTGCCATAAACAAAAGGAAGCATGGACGGATTGTAAAAAATACTTCTATTCTACCACCTGCTGAGTCAGATTTACGAGAATGTCTCACTTTCAACACCAAAGAGTGAAAACAATGATATGCTATTATTAAAACTCGACATATTGTTGCGGGTAAGTATGTACATTACCCTTCCTTAGAAGAATTGGAAATTAAGGAAAATTTTGATGATCTGCTAATCAATATAAGTTGGAAGTACTTTACATTGATTAGTTATCCTGTTTTTATTGAATTGACTCGGGAGTTTTACACTACCTTTAAATTTGAAAACCAAAAAATTTAACTTTAAGTAGTCCTAATGTGATTCAATACAGATTAATGGGAGTCGAATTCAAACAGAGTGTCACTGAATTCAATTTAGCCTTAGGGTTAACAGATAAAAATTATGCTAATTCAACTCAATATAAAGAATCTGTTGTGGACTATGGTGAGTTCAACTCTTTTCAAGCATGGAAATCAATGTCGTCTAATCCTTTTCCTTATCATCTCATTCAATCTAAGGGTAGTGATCTCAATAAAATGGAGTGGATTTATATTCAGCATTTCTTAGCCTTTAGTTATTCCGGTCAAAAGGCTAATGTATATACATGTACTAAAGCTGATTTGTTCTTTATTTGGTGTATAGTGAATAAAGTGTGCGTCAATTTAGGTGCTTGGTTGGTGATGCAATTAAACACTGTTTTATCTTCAAACAAAAAATTAACTCTTGGTTCTCTTATCACTCATTTGGCTATTACTTTGAATTTGATTGATCTGACTAACACCGATACGTATATAGCCCGTGAGTCTTAACCTTTGTATAAAATTTGTTTAAGTGGGATGGGTGTAATTGAAAAACAAAGGAGAACATGTTGCGATCGCAGCGAGAGAGGTTTATCATCAATACAACGAGAGCATAGTACCATTTGACCAACTTTATATCTTCCAACTCCATAGATTTGATAGGATTATCACTCTCGAATGGATAGATTGGAAAGTAAATTTTCAAAAATGGAGAAAATTTTGGATGCTTTACTTCAATTCATGGGGGTTATACCTCCATGCCCTTCAACACCATAGTATTCATCCTTTCTGATGCTCACACTTCAGGGAAGTACTCAATTGTTTATTTTCTTTGATTATCCTTATTGAGTTTTGAGTATCTTATGCATACATTAGGGACAATGTATGATTTAGGTATGGGGGAGTGAGTGTTTTCATTTTGATGAACTTTGTGACTTTGCTTGGACTCATGATATGTTGATTCATATGTTAATTATTGCTCATGATAACTTCATAATTTTCTGATTGTTGTTCATGAATAATCCTTAAGCTAAGATACATTTTTGGTTTAAGATCTAAGGAATGAGAGAGATAAGCATGATTAGTGTTTTCATTAAATTATTTCAAGTATCTCATTGATTTTGTTGAATGAAAAGTATGCAAGACTTGATGCAATTTTTAACACCTACGTGAGTTTCGAGCTTAAGATCATTCATCACATATGTGCTCATATATATCTTTTTGTTGTGGGTAATCAAACATAACTTGTCTATGCTAGAACTTGCTTTTGAATATGTGTTGAGACCATTTTTTGATGAATTTGTGTATAAACATAATGAGGGCATTTAGGATAACCATTTTTTGACCTAAACAAACCTACCTCACTTTTTAAACTTAGAAAACCAATTTAAACCTTAACATTTCTTTCTCGCACAATAACCTTGCTACAAGTTGAATTTACCCTTTTTGTTGTTGATATTCTTAATAATTTTGAACCCCTAAATTGAAGGAATTGTATTAGGTTATTTGCATACGATTTGGACTAATCGCATGAAAAGTAAATTAGATTATTCAAGTTGCATTGTTTTGATTTTTTTTAGAATAGAAGAGAAGTAAAAAAGGCACAAAAAATAAAACAAAATATCCTCTTTAATATTGTTGTTGAAAAGAAAAACGAAAGAAAAGGAGAAAAAAAAAGAAAAAGTGATTGAAAGAGATGCTATTTGAATAAAGTGAATTTCGATTTGAGTTGAAACTTGTGTGGATAAGTTTGTATGATTCCCTTCAATTTATTTAGCCAAAAAGCTTCTTCTTGTCATACCTTACCTAAGCCAAGTTACCACCATTATAAAGTCGCTTTGATTTATGCATTAGGTTCATTATGTTTATTGGTGGATATATGATTCTAAAGCAAGCTTATGGAAATAACTTGCTATGTTTTGATTTGAGAGCTTTATGAATCCTAAACACTTTGAGCTTATAGAGTGAAATCCTTATAAGGGTGTAAAGTCTTATTCATTTGATTTTGATGGAATCGATAAGATACTATGTTTTAACAATGTGTCCTATGAGTGTTTATTCTGTTGATTGTTATTTTATCTTAACGCTTAAATGTGAATTAGCTTTTGGATATTTCTATATAACGTGAAAGGAGATGAAAGGCTATTGTGAAGATGATTAATGTATTGAATTGAGGTATGCTTGAGGATAAAAAAAAGTCTAATGTGGGAGAATTTGATAAGATGTTATCTTGCTATAATATTTGGTATTATCTCCTTTGTTTTGAATTTATTTTTTTGCTTAAATGTTAAAATTAATGTTTGTTTTGTTTTAGGAGATAAAGAGTAGAGATTGCATCAAATTGGGACATTATTTACGATAATTACAAATTTTGGATGTAGTAGAAAGTTTGCTGCAGTGGATAAAATTGATTACTTGAAGAGTTGGAGTTTGACTGGAAGACTTTGCCTTATCCTTATCATGTAGAAGTTAGAGTTAGATTAGGATTAAATTAGAAACACCCTAAAAAGGGGATGTTTCCAAAGTTGCGAATACCGTACCGGACTCGGTACCAAATTGAGTTCTGGTACGGTACTGTACCGATACCGGTTAATACCGGGTACCGTTTCAGGTAATTTTTTATATCTATGAAATAGTCCCTGAAATTTTTAAAATTTGCAAAATAGTCCATTGATATATTGTGCAGTTATATACTGTATACTTTACAAGTTTACATAAACCCTGTTTCGAAAAATCATAATAATAAATAATAATAAATAATAATAATTTAATATGAAATGACAATAATTTTTAAATATTTTACATATAAATAATAACCACAATTAATATGAAAAAAGACAATCATTATAATACAAATATAAAAATAAGAATAATACAAAGTATTTAAAATATTACAATAATATAATTTCAAGATTTTAATAAATAATAATCACATCAAAACATCCAATAAAAGAACAATAAATATCCTTTAACTATTACAATTTCATCGTGACGAGGAAACAATCAAGTTGAAGTCAAACCTGAAACAAAAACATTTACAATTACATCACATATATAGAATTTAACATAAACTGATAAACATCAAATATAAGTAAAATTAAAAGAAGAGGAAAAATAACCTGCAACAAAATTCAATCGTCAACAGGAGGATACCCGCTATAACTGCACTGACCTCAGTTATCATTTGGTACAAAATCTTCATCATTGAGAGGAGCTTCATCATCATTATCATTCAAATTTAATGCACCAAATGACATGTCAAGGCTTTCCCATCCAAGATTATCTTTCAAGTCATTGATATCTACCAAATTTGGTTCTTCAGAAACCCAATCCACCAAAACATCGATGTTATAAATGAAAATTGGATCATTTGAACTTCTTGTACTATCAAGGCTCCTAGTAAACAATAAATTATAATTATTAAAAAATATAAGAAATTATATCGAAAATAATAATGATAATAAAATATCTTTCCTGAGAATTTTCAATAATTTCTATTTTCAATAATCACAAAACATGAAAACATTCATAAAACAATTCTCATTTCCAACAATTCTCAACAATTCCCATTTCCATCAATCATAAAAATATTCATAAAATAATTTCCATTTCCAACAATTCTCATTTTCAACAATCACAAAACATTCATGAAACAATTTCCAAACCATTTCTAACAATCACAAAACATTCATAGAACAATTTCCAATTCGAACAATTTCCATTCTCAACAATCACAAAAATATTCATATAACAATTCCCATTTTCAACAATTCTCAGCAATTCTCATTTTCAACAATCACAAAACATTCATAAAATAATTTCCAATTCCAACAATTCCCAACAACTCCCATTTCCAACAATCACAAACATTCATAAAACAATTTCCAATTTCAACAATTCTCATTTTCAACAATCACAAGACATTCATAAAACAATTTCCAATTCCAACAATTCCTAACAATTTCCAATTTCAACAATCACAAATCATTAATAAAACAATTTCTAATTCCAACAATTCTTAACAATTCCCATTTCTAACAATCAAAAAACATTCATAGAACAATTTCCAATTCCAACAATTTCCATTCTCAACAATCACAAAAACATTCATATAACAATTCTCATTTTCAACAATTCTCAACAATCACGAAACATTCATAACAACTCTCATTTCCAACAATCACAAAACATTCATAAATCAATTTCCAATTCCAACAATTCTCAACAATTCCCATTTCCAACAATCACAAAACAGTCATAGAATAATTTTCAATTCCAACAATTTCCAATTTCAACAATCACAAAACATTCATAAAACAATTTCCAATTCCAACAATTCCCATTTCCAACAATCACAAAACATTCATAAAATAATTTCCAATTCCCAACAATTCCCATTTCCAACAATCACAAAACATTCATAAAACAATTTCCATTTCCAACAATTTCCAATTTCAACAATCACAAAATATTCATAAAACAATTTTCATTTCCAACAATTCCGAACAATTTTCATTTCTAACAATTCTCATTTTCAACAATCACAAAACATTCATAAATCAATTTCCAATTCCAATAATTTCCATTTTCAAAAATTCTCAACAATTTCTATTTCCAACAATCACAAAAAATGGGATATAATTTAATTATTATAAAATTATAAGAAATTATATCGAAATTAGTAATGATAATAACATACATTTCCTGAAGCTTTAAATTGTATCGAATAAAAACCAAGTCATTCAGCCTCTTGTGCTCCAATCTATTCCTTTTTCCTGGAGTGAATAATTCAAATATGCTCCAGTTTCTTTCACAGCTTGTTGCATTCACACATTGACTTAAAATCTAAATTACAAACCTTTTCAATTCTGGAACACCATTTACGAATTGATCCCACCAAGAAACTGTAAGTTATAAGATAGCAAAAGCAGCGTTATAAACAAAATAAAGTCATAATTAATTTTCAACAAATAAAACAAGGAAATAACTAATGCCTGGAGAAAGTTTTCCTCTTTTTCGAATAGCAATCGGCATTCCAAAATCCCCATAAGACATCTTATAAAGCTCCATTTGTGAGCTTAACAGATCCTGCATCAGGTTAATGTTAACAATTGTTGTTATTGTTAAAAGCATTTCTTGATTAACTTCAGCTTGCTTATTAAGATCATGCCTAAAATAAATACTTGGATTCAAAAAATGCCTCAACTGCAAACAATGGAAAAGAAAGTTGTCTTTCCCTTCTCTTATTAATAATTGAAAGATATGGCGTGTACAAAGAAAGCCTATGTTTCAGATTAGCCTTGATTGCTTCCGTCGCTCTCTCTAAGGCATAAAAAATATAACCAATTGTTGGCTTTTCTTCACTATCAGCCAACCGAAGCACCCTCATTAAAGGCTCACAAACTTGGATGACAAATTGACATTGTGACAAAATTCTCTATCTTCTAATATGATATTACAAACCTCTATTCCAACATTAGACTTAGCATGCTGAGATGCAACCCACTTATCACTAGTAAACATTTGCCTTAACTCTTTCTTCAGCGAAACAAAAGATTGAAGTGATAAGAAATTTGTTGCAAATCTTATCACAGCAGGGCAACACAAATTCCTACCATTGGTAAATTCCTTTCTCATCAAATTCAACACCCATGCATGATTATACTTGAATTTTGTCACCTTTTTAGCTTTTTGCATTGTCTCATCAATAACAGGAAAATACCTAGGATCTCCTATATTCTCCAACATTAGGTCAATGCAATGTGCAACACAAGGAGTCCAAAAAAATGAATTATATATATTTTGCAGCCTTTTTCCCGCTGCTTTATAAGCGGAATCATTATTAGTAATAAACTGAACAATATTTTATGACCCTACTTCATTCACGACTTCATCAAATATCTCAAACAAAGTTTCATCATTTCTATTCAGGCCAAATGCATCAATAGATTTCAAAAACATAGATCCATTTGTAGAATAAACCAAAAAGTTAATAATAGGCTCTTGTTTCCTATTTGTCCAACCATTACACATAACTGAACATCCAAAAGTACACCAACTTGCTCTTCTTTCAGCCAAATAACTTCTAATTTCAAACACAGAGCAACTCAAAAGTTTGCCTCTTAGGTCATCAATCCAAAGACTTTTGTATCCCGGACCATAAGAGGCTATTACATCCATCATTGGTTGATGATAATAAGACTGAGAAACATTAAATGACGAACTTCTATCATACCGCCATCTAGCTACTACCATATCAATATTGTGAGCTGTATCTCTTGATTGCATTGTACTACAAATTGAAGGTTGAGACCCTGGGGTTATTTGTGGTGCAAAGAAACTAGTCTACCTTCTTCTCTTCCTCACATCAGGTTTAAATGCTTCTTCTTAACCCTGAGATGGAACACTAACGGAACCACTACCACCTTCAACATTTCCATAATCACCACAAAAACTAGAAAATGAACTTCCAATACCAATTTCAAAATTCAATCTTTCCCTTCTATCTCTCTCATATTGATATTCATCAAGTAGTGTTTTTATTTGTCACTTCACATCATGACTTACTTTTTTATAGGATTCTACATCTCTTTTAACCCCAGCTAAATGATTCTTCAATCGAGTGATTCCTCCACCTTTCAAATGCTTGTTACAAAACAAGCAAATTGTATGATTTTTCTGGCCTGGGACTAATGC
>JAOSBN010000177.1:32034858-32052300 GCA_027563595.1 Erythroxylum suave | reverse complement strand
TGTGATTATTATTTATTATTTTGATTTTTAGAAACTAGGTTAAAAATATATAGTACAACTGTATAATATGACAATGGGCTATTTTGCAATTTTTAAAAAAATTTAGGGACTATTTTATAAATTTAAAAAATTACCCGAAACGATACCCGATATTCACCGGTACCGGTACAGTACTGTACTAGAACCCAATCCGGTACCAAATTCGGTACGGTATTCATAACATTGGTACTGGCTGGTACTCAAGGCCGGTACCGTAAAACGGGTTACTGTTCTGATTTTCGGCCGGTATGGTACCGTCTGACTGGTACGGAACGGTACCCTATACATTGGATGTTCCTCACAACAAAAAATGGTTCTCTCTTCTTACATTTTTAGTAATTTTTTTTATCTTTCTTCTATTTTTGTTATTAGAGCGAAAACAATATGTAACTAAACTTAATCGTTCTGATTCAAGGGGATTTGATATTTTTGTTGTAACTTTGTGAAGTTTTGTGTTCTAAATCTTTTATTCACATTTTAATTCAAGTATTTCTTGTTTTGAGTTTTCATATTTCATAAATGATTAATATTCGATTAATCTGACAATTTATTTAATATTGATTATTCTATTGCTATCCCGAAATTCAATGATTCGTAATTGTCATGAAGGAATGGTACAAGTAGTAAATAGGTTTTTTATGAATTTTCATATTTAACTTATGATAAATAAGAAAACTAAGTTGAATAATTGCAGCTATCTCGATTATTTAATTTAGGGTTTAGACTTTTTCACAAAGCTTATTACTATCATTTATTTGATATAGAATGTTATCACACCCAGTCAATAGATGATAAGTTTTGGATTGGATGCTGAGTTTGAACTAATTAATTTAGGAAAATTTGAGACTTATTACGACCATCCTATTATGTTTCAAACTAATTGCTTCAATCGTTAAAATATTCTCTTTAAACCAATGATCAATGTTACAATTAGATGAGATCTTTCTCTTGAATCAAAGTTTGGTAATCTTGACTTTTTCATTTTTAAATTCAGTTGATTAATTTTTTTCCTTAATTTTAGTTAATCAGTTATTTAATTAAAAAATCCCCCATTTACTTTTATTAATTGAAATTAAGAAGCTAGTCTTTAGTTCTCTAAGGATTCGACCAACTAGTTTCATGACTGTCACAAAAATTCAGAGAATTAGAATTATTTTGAGGGCTTTGACAACCTAACTAAGCCTTAGCAGAGCAAATGATGTAGAAACTCAATTCTTAGTGGTATGCCATTGGACAAACCATAACAATCATTTTTATATTGGATCTAAGATATAAGAAGAGGGGTCACATTCTATTATCAAAAGTTGTGTAGTGATCAAGCTCATACACATGTTAATATCATTAAATAATTTTAGTATGATTTATTTAATGATTTTTAGTTAAGATTAGACAAAGATCATAATCGCAATAGCTTAGTTTCATTATCAACTTCATCTTTGTCTTCATGTATTGTTGATATAACTAGCGTCGTTTTCAAATTTGAAGAATTCATCCAGAAAAAAGGGCTAAGACTTCTTGTAGTAAGATGGAGTTAGAGAACTATTTAGAGGTAGATGTTGTGACCTCAAATTAAAAATTGCAATTTAATGTATTATCACGGTGGAAGACTCATTTAGATGATTATCCGATCATGCAAATAATTGTATGAGACCTCTTAACAATTCTAGTTTCTAGTATTACTTTAGAGTTTACATTTAGTACTAGTCGTTGGATAGTTGGTCCTTATTATGTTTGACTTCATCCTAATACTATGAAAACCTTTATGTATGCCCAAAGTTAGTTAGGTGATGAATTTATTCAAGGTAAACTCTATTCTTTATGATATGTTAGGTTTATTTACCTCAATAATTTTAACAATAAGATATTATATTATCTTATACAACCTTTTTTATATTAATATAGGTATGGAATAGTCCAACTAAAAGTTTCTTCAAACAAATATTTGACGACGAAGGTATATTTATTTGTTAATTATCATATGTTGAATATTATTTTAATGCAATTGTTGCATAATCAGATAAAATTTGTTTTATAATTTTTCTATTTATTAATGAAGTTATGCAAACTATTGACAATTCTGATTATAACAATTAACTAACCCTTTTTCTCTAGTATTAGTTTGTTTTTTAACTTTATTTCTCTATTTACTTTTTTTTTTCATTTAATTGCTTTAGCTTTCTTGAACTAAAAATGTAAATCTTTACTTACGTGATTTTATGCAAGTTACTAGAGAAAACTGCATACTATTATCTCTACCTATTATTTCGATCTCTAACTTCAATTAGGTTTTTTAGTCTTTTCGTATTTGGATAATATCAATATGATATTCTTCGGTTTTCAAAATAATATAATTTTGATAATAGCACCGTGATACTCCTTGCATCCATGCTTTATCATTTTTTTCAAATACTTTAACGGGATAAATATTATAATATGATGATTGTTATTTTATTTCCAAGTCTTTGTTTTTGAGTTATAGCATAAATAAATTTGTTGATGATGATGAAATGGGATTAAGTTGTTGCTTTGATTTGAGTCTGGATCTTTTGTCCAGTTTTATAGTATCTTATTCTATCTCCTGAATCTTAGCCATTCATTTATGTAAGTCCTACGTAAGTCCCACATAAATAAATGTGAGACTCGCATAAATGAATGACTGAGATTTATGAAACAGAATAAGACACCATAAAATTAGACAGAGGATCATGTCTCTTTTGATTTTAGTTTAAACATGTTAGCTTGTAAGGAAAACGAAATTCCCATCAACTTTTATTTTTCAAAATAATTAATGGTACACACAAAACCAAGTAAAACTAAAACAAAAGTTAAAAGATTCAGATTGCAAAAAATAAAAATAAAAATAAAAAATACTAGTTCCGGAGAAAATGAAAAAAGATTCGTATATGGTAAACAGAAAAAGGGTACTCGAATGGTTCGGTTGTCGGTCATAATTTGTGAAGGTTAATGCAAAAACTCCAGTTGAATAAATGATTTTAGTGAGTTTAATTTCTACTTATCTTCTCCTTTAAATGCAATGTTTAGTCATTCAATTCTTTAGATTTCATGTTCAGATAAATCTAAGTAAATATGGATATGAAAATTTAGTTAGGTAAATTTACTTTCCTTTATGTATACCTAACAATAACATAAGAGGCACAATCCTAGAATTCAAGTGACATTAATGAAGTATGTGTATTGAATATTATAATATTTATTCATACAATTTGAGAATTTTAATTAATTTGGTTAATTATTTTATGCCTATTTTCTTGTTTTAAGAGTGCTAATCTCTCATCAAAACAAAATTAAATGGTTAGTTAAAATAACTTTTGTTTAATTACATTTTTCTAATAAAAGTCTGTATGAAGTACAAAATATGAATATTCAATTGAAAATTCTACGCATTCGTATAAATTAAGGATTTATTAATTTTTTAAAAATTAAGAAAAATGTTCTTACTTAAATTTATCTAAAACAAAAAAAACTAAATGAAGAGATTTATTTAATGATATTGTTTCACTAACTTCTAAAAATAACGGTATTAACGAATAACAGAATACATTTATTAGACAGTTGTATCAAATTATTTATTAAGATAACTAATTAATGTATTAATATGGTTTAAGAAGAATAACTGAATTAACGAATTTTTGAATTGTAAAATTTAATGCATAAGAATAAATAACTTATAAATGATGTTTTTTTATCTGAGTAAACATATTTAGTTAAATATAGTAAATATTAGACAAAATTTTAAGTAATTAACAAATTTTGTGTAAATTTTTCAAATTAAAGAAGAATAAAGTTTGCATTAAACAAAATGAAATTTATAGAAAATTCTTGCACAATAATTCCTTTTTATTAGCTTGAAAAAATGTTAGGCAAATGAAATGAATGGAAAAAAACTAAAAACTAAAGAGTGAAGTGAAGGCTTCATATTAAAAGGGAAAAAAAAGGAAAAAGAAATGAGATTTAAACAAGTAGGGTCCACTTAAGGGAAGTTTGAAACGGCCAAGGACAGAAACGGACGAGGAGGGAAGAGAGAAAGCAGACGAACTACCACTCCTCAACACCAGACCCAGAACAGCTAAAGCACATCGAAAAACTTTGGCGGTATAGTCCAGGACTTTGGTTTCCATAGATGCCAGATATTGAGAGAGAAAGAAAACTTTGATGGTTAAAAAAGTTTGTGGAGAGAGAGAGAGAAAAATGCAGAGAAAGATGACACGAGGCCAACATTGCGAGGTTTTGAAGTGGGATGCAAATCCAACTGGTCAGCGGCCAACCATGACTCCTTACTACCATACTTGTTTCTACTCTCTCTGTAATTATGATTCATATCTAACATTGGCAATTTCTTTCTGTCCAGATTGTTATCCCATTTTAATTTACTCTTTCACTCTTGTCTTTCACACTATATATGCCCAGTCATCCCACCCCCCTATTTCCTCATACCCAATTTCGTACCTTTACTAGCAAACAAACAGCTTTTAGTCAGAGAGAAGTTGTTTTTGTTCCAAAGCTTTCAGCTTTCCAACTGCTCACCAATCAATACCTGTTCTTTGTTTCTGGGTATTCCTTCTTTCTTCTTGAGGTGGTCTTTTTTGTGCGTGGCTGGTGGTGATCATGCGTAATCCAGTGATTATGTGTGGTTGTGCATCTTGTTTGGTGCTTGTGAGGATACATGTTTGTGTCTCTGAAGTTGATGATCTTGATTTACTTGTTTATCAGAAGTGGCAATTTTGAAGTCAATTTCTCATAGTATATTTAAGCTAGTTTACTGAGTTCTATTTCCTTTTATGTTTATTTTTTCTTGTATTGATCTCTAACGAAAATCTGAACCATTTCTATAGATTTCAAACCCATTTTTTAGGGGGTCTTTAAGCTTGTGTGTCTCTAATGGCTTGATTCTTTGTCTTACATGGTTTCATGATAAATCTAGTTTTATCTATGCCCTTTCTGTTGAAGTTTGTCTTCCATTCTTTCAGTTTATTTATTTCCGTTTGTTCTTAAATAATCAAATGAAATACAAACAACTATACTGCTTCTTGAATGATGTTTAATCAACCAAATGCTTGCCAATCTATCGCTCCAGCTGTTAATTGTTCTTTGATCTTGGTTTGGATATGTGGTCTAGCCCACTTGATCAAATAAACGATTTGGTTGAAAATATTAACCCTTTTATTGTTTTACAGTCACATCTTTGTACTCTGAGGTGTATCATAACAATATGCATCTTGGTTTGAAAATCTTGAAGTGATATGGTTTGTGACAAACATTTCAATGCGATGTTAGTTACCATTGGAGAGGAACATTACAACAACGACATTCTCTTGATGCATGTTTGTGGAAAGACAGGACCTGTTATTGTTTAATAAAATGTTCCCAGGGATGTCCTAATTTGATTCTTTTTGCAAGTTGAAAAAAGTGTAAAAATGTGTATATTCCTATAAAGTTTTTCAAAGATGAGCTTTATAAATTATTGACAGGAGGGGCATTTGTTTTTGTAGTGCAAAGTGTTCCTTCTACTTTAGAGGTTAATGACATTTGGATAAGAGAGAGATTTTGTGCTTGTAAGAGATATCAAGGCAATTTTTACAAGGGATATGCTACTTGTTAGTTCCTCTATATCCTTCTTAGTCAACACTTTGTTGATTTCTAATGCCTATGTTCATTTATCCTTTTGAGGATGGGGAATCTTCTAATATAATCATAAGGATCAAGGGAAGATGACCTTCAAGTTAGCTACATTCAAGTTTTTGAACTTCCTATTTCTTTTCTTTTTTAATCAAAAATTTTATGAATCACAATCATGGCTGCGATTAATATTTGATAATTAGTTACATTGTTTGTATGTTTCACCATGCAAGCATCACCGCTTTGGAGGCCTACTAATGGGCTTGTGGCGCATTCGTAGAGAAGGTTGGGAGCCTCTTCTCCACCATGATAGCTTTTCAATGTATCAAAAAAAAGAAACTTTTGGTGACCTTGTATTATTTTTCACTGTATGGCCGGTTTGCTGTTAGGTATAGGCTTGGTTTTGAAAAGCCACAAGTAAATTCTTGACCATGTTCATTTATTTTTCAATATGTCTTAAGAGTAAAGTTGATAACTAGTTCTCGAGGTTTTTTTCCTTCAATTTTCTGTTTTTATTTAAGTTTGGATTAGTTTTCAAATCCATGAATAAAATAGTGCGCATTGTTGATCATGCTTGCTTAAGGGCAAGACCACATTCTTCTAGCCTTTGATCTCCACAAATCCCTAATAACCATGCTTTCAGTTCTTCTGATTAAGACGATGTATGAAATTCTTGCATTTGCTTGTCCATTAGAAGACTAGTCAAGAAGATGAACTATTCTTGATACAACATATGCTTAAAGTGGTCATCATAAATTTCACTAATTATTCTTTTTTTCTTCAATTTTCTGTTTTTATTGAAGTTTGACTTGGTGTTCAAATCCATGAATAAAACAGTGCGCATGTTGATCATGCTTGCTTAAGGGCGAGACCACATTCTTCTAGCCTTTGATCTCCACAAATCCCTATTAACCATCCTTTTAGTTTTTCTGATTAAGATGAAGTAGGAACTTCTTGCATTTACTTCGCTGTTAGAATACTAGTCAAGAAGATGAAGTATTCTTGATGCAACATATGCTTAAAGTGGTCATCATAAGTTTCACTAATTATTATTTTTATGTTCATCTCAAGCACAATGATTTTCTAGATAGGCTTATATGGATCATCAGCAAGGACCTTGCCTTAGGTTTGGATGAATGTATTAGAGTTACAATCAGTTGTGGAAATTGCTAGTTACTACCTACAATTGTTGTTATATCAACATGTGCATTCTTTGTGCTTAATTCTCTTGCTTTCTGTTTTCAAGAAAATTGGTTTTCATAATGTTTGCTTATTTTATAATTGTTCTATGATATGCTTATTAATTTCATTACTGTGAACATTTGTATCGTGTGACTTCAATTTCTAGCTAAGTGTCTTCATGTACCCATTGGAGTTGATATTAGTATTTAAGGCATATGTTTGAACTGTCCTTTTAATAAGTTCCCATACTATGAATTTATTCTTGGATCTCCAGAGCAGTCCTAATTCTAGACAGTCTTTTTCAGGTGGTTCAGGTAATATATCTCACAATGGCAGGCCAAGGTAATGGCTCCAGAAACTTTCCAGAGAACATTCATTTGGAAGATGGATTCCATGGCATCAATATTCAGATGGAGCAACATAGCATTGTTCCAGGAGATGCACAGGTTCATGGTGGGCATCCTGCCATGGGTCCTTTGGAGACTGTGATTCGTGAACCCCAGTTTCGGTTTCAAGATCTCTTAAATGAAGATGGGCCACTTTCTCCCCCTCAAGTTGGTGGTGGAATTGATGCTACACCGGAAAATAGACATCCTTCCAATCTGAACCTGTTAAATGGTCAGCTCATAAATGGACCATCAAATACGCCTGGGACCAGTTCAAGTGCTTCCCATCGTAACATAGACTTGAATGTTGTATTTGATGGCAATGATCAGGATATGGAATCAGGCTTTATTATGAACCAATTGCCACCAGGCAGACCAGGCTCTAATCAAAATGAGCCTCCTAATGGCACTGCAAATTCAGTTGCAATATCATCAGGAACCGCAGAATATATGTTGGAAGAAAATAATAGCGGAGAAGATCTATCTGACGGCCGACGTCTGTCCTGTAAACAGACCCTGCCTGAGCCTTCTGGAGAGCTCCTTCTGGGTGAAAGCTCAAGGTCACCTCAGCAAGCTGTTGTTGTTCAAGAAAATTCTAGTGAAATTTCAGATATATCAAGTTCCATGGATAGTGACCAGAGTGCTAGCCGTCCAGAGCGGTTGGGTGTAGGAATTATGAATGGTGCGGAAGTAGCTCCTTTGCTGCATCAAGCTTCCAGTTCTGACAATCTAGGACTGGGAGCTGGGGGCGATGCAGTTTCTGGTCCAAATCAAAGTTTACATGTAGCAGGAGAAGCAGATGACTATCACCAAAGTATTAGACTTGGAAGAGCTTCCAATGGCCCAGAACTTTTACCATCCAATTTACCGGCTTGGATCTCAAGGAATGCTAATGTTCACTTGCCTGATCAGCCATCTACGTTATCATCTGATCATACTATGAACACAATCTCTTCATCAGGAGTAGTTTCTCCAATTACTTTCATAAACCCTCAGGCACACGTTCCAAATGCTGCACCAAATCTGCCGCCTTTTCAAATAAATAGTATCACTGTGCCAGGAACTGGTATATCAAGCATGTCTGTTTACAGTGTAAGGAGTGGAGAAGCAATCCCTACAGCCATTAATATCAGGGATAATCCAGGATATGATATGGTTATTACTGAATTTCAAAGGGGAAATCTGGAGAATGAACCAATGATGTTTTCCTCTGGGTCAAGTAGTAATATTGCTTCTAGTTCTCCAAATGGCTTCAGCTCACAATTCTATCACCATCATCCATCTGCTTCCAATCAGATTTCCCAGGTAAGAATGCCTGAGGAATTTATGCAGAGAATGTCTCCAACATGGAATGGCCCATCAAGCTTTGTTGAGGAATTTCAACGGAGAGTGTGGCAAAGCATTGCCAATCAAGGAGGCAGTCAAGCGCAAAGTCGTCACTCCCCCATACATTTTAATTCTTCTCCTGCAGCAAGAGAGACGGAACCATCCGGGAGAGCGGATAATTTTTTAAGATCTCCACCTCAACCCTTCAGGTCAGGATTGTCAATAATGGAAGAGAGACAAACTGATAACCTTATTGAGGTCAGTCGGCGATTTGCAACTCCTGCACAGAGGAGAAGCAGACTGGCATCTGAGGTATGTACAATTAAAGAAATTCTTTTATGAAGTTTGGTCATTGCATGCAGAACATTATTGTTCTGGTTGACAACACCTTTTTTCTTTTAGAAAGAACAAGAATAAGGTAATTCACCTCTGCCGAGACTTATGATCTCATTATTCTGATTCATCTATCTTAAGGTACTATATAAGATATCTATCTTTAAGGAAACAGTACCCTTGCAAACTTAGTTTCTTTTGTTTCTTATTTCTTTATCTTTAGTTGGTGAACCCATGTTCCCCAGACAGTTTAGCATCAATTTCTAATGATTTGTTAGAGTAGCAACATTTTCTATTGGACTATGGATTAACTTAAGCTAGAGCCAAAATCTACCTGGTGTTATTTTTTTCTTTTTCTCCTTGTCTTTTCTGTTTTTTTTCTTTTGGGGTAGTGGGGGCAGAGGCATTAGATTGGTGAGAAGGCAGAAAGTTCAGAATCGTAAACATAAAGACGCTTTAGACGTTGGTTGAAATGGAGTCGATGCTCATAAAATAGCTTATAGTCATTGCTTAATGAATTGGACAAGTTACAACTGGAATCATGCAATAGTGTATATAGGAATTGAAGTATAAATCACCAGATTTACTGGTCATGGTTTGACAAAACCCAACAATATGCCTCAATCAAGGGTTTGAGAGCATTTGAGCCACCAAATATGAATGTTTGCAAGTTCTTTCCAAATTGGAACAGTAGGAGAAGCACAGTAGGAACTCCAGGACTTTTATCAAAACCGGATATGAAGGTTCTATCCATCCTAAGTTGAAGGTTTGGTCAAGTCCTTCACACCTTCCCAAAGCTTTCATGCCAAAGTCAGAAAATTTTATAGGCTTAACATACCTTATCTTGGTAGCAAGCTTGCAATATGCCAAGGACATATCAATGCATTGTAAAGGAATATTAACTCGGCCAGTGCAGTGCATGAGTGGGATATTTATTGCTGATGATAATAGACAACTGCCCTCAATTCTGAACTGAACACCAAATAAGAAAAGAGGATACACCTTGAAAAAGATAGATATCGTTTCTACTCCATATTTTTCCTTCTGGTACATTAACCCTGTTTTTTGAGCCATATGTTCTTTTACTTTTCTGTTGAAGTTAGTTTTATCTCTGAAAGCATGTGATAACATGCAATTTTGTCACCCCAATCTTTTTAGATGTAATAGTATGCAGATTTCTCACCCAAACTACATAAAATCATGTATAGTCCTGATTCAATGACCAAAACAATGCTTTCACATATCTCTTCACATATTGAGTGGATCCTTCATTTTTTTCCTATTTTTGAGGATGTAAATGACTAGTGGTTGGCAAAGGGTGTTTCAAGAAAGCAAGATATAGTCCATTTCTGTCCTGGCCTTTAGAATATTGATCTTTAGAAAAAATTGGTATAAATAGTGGTTGCATTCTAATGTACCTATCAGACACGAATACAAAGCCAGCTTTTGCTGAAGCAAGCTTTAGTGCCTCTTATATGAAATGTTTCTAGAGCGTTTAGTCAGGTGCCTATCCTTGATAAATTGGATACTAACAAATCTTTTAGAAGTTCTCTGTACATAACATGTCGTTTTGTATTTTTTTCATCATATAAATTACCTGCTTTGTACTATTTTTTATAAGTAATTGTTAGATGCTTAAACTTGATTATGACCATAACTGTTAAATGGATCATTCACCTTGTTTTGTCTTGGCATTCTTGAAACCATGTCTTTGATGTTTCAACTCTTTATTTTGACCTCAAACAGGTTCGCAATGCTTTGGCAATTGTCCGTAGAGGGGGCACATTACTGTTTGAGGTAATATTGTTACTGGTTTATGGTTGTCTTTAACTCAGCTATTATCTATGTGTTTCCAAATTACCATATTAAAATCAGTATTAAAAATTTACAATTACTGGTAGAAAACAAATCATTACCTTAAAGATAGCAAGTTGAAAGCTGTTCAATTTTTTTTTTCAAAATCATTAAGGACTTTATTCAATGATTTTGACATTTTTATGATATGCTAGGATGTCATGGTAATTGACCATTCAGTGTTGTATGGCATCCCTGACGAGCCTGATACTTATCAAGATATGCGTCTTGATGTGGACAACATGAGTTATGAGGTAACATTTGTATCGTTTGGTGATCACTATTAAAGTCCCTTTTTTGTTAAAGCATCTAGGTTTACATTGATTCTAGTAATAGTAAGTAGAGGACTTTCAAATTCCAGGCATATAATTTGCATCTCTGACTGCTACTTTCCAAAAATGGTTCTGCACTTCTAGGAGCTACTTCACCTGCAAGATCAAATTGGATTCGTCAACACAGGGTTGAGTGAGACTACTATTCTGAGTCATCTGTCTTTCCAGGAGTATCGATCAAATAGCTCTTTGAGGGAAGAACCATGCTGCATCTGTCAGGTAAGTTGCTCGCGTATTTGTCACAAGTCAATGAGGTCCATTCATATATATATATCACATAGTTTTAATTCCTTGGTTTTGCTACTCTACCATTTATATATAACTGCCAATACTTAGATTTGATTGAGTTTTTAGATTTGATTGAGGTTAGCTCTCCTTATGCAAATATTTGACTTTCATGTGAAGCATCTATTTGTTTTAGCATCAAACAAATTCCTTTATCTGTTCCTCTGTTTTTTTGCTTTCATTTTCAGGAGGAGTTTACTGATGGGGAAAGCGTATCGAAGTTAGATTGTGGCCATCTCTTTCACTTTGATTGTATTAAGCGGTGGCTTGTGGAGAAGAATGCCTGCCCGATCTGCAAGATGGGAGCTCTGGATGTTTGAGATATTTCTTCTCAGGCTTGTTCAAGCTAGAGATAGTGTTCAGGGTGAGGAAGTTTCTCTCCTTCCCATGGATAAGTATGATGTATTTGCTTATTTCTTTTCTCCTATTAATAGACGGTTTCATTCACTGCCATAAGGCACATAGCATAGTGTTTCGTGCTTTTTTTTTCCCTCCCTTTTCCTCCTTTTCAACCATTTCTTTTCCTGCAGTCCATTGCTCATGTCTGGGAGTCATGTTTATGACACCCATTTTTCAGAAGTCCTTTCCTTAATTACATGAGCTGGATGATTCATGGCATTAAGAAGTTTTGGACTTCTATTGGTACCAATCTGATGGAAATCTCAACAAACTCTAGTGATTCCTTATGATAGGGATGTCCTGATACTGCAACTTGGAACAGGAGTTTTTTAATGTAAGGTTTCTTTGGCATCTGGAACTTTGAACTTTGCTTTCTTAGGTAATGAATAGGACTCAATATCTTTTGCATGCAAGTTAAACATTTCTTTCTTTCTTTGATAGTTACTACATTGGACCCATCATAATCTTCAGAGTGTAGCAAACTTCTGAAGATGCTATTTGTCGTATAAATATACATAGGATGTGCTTAACCAAAAAAAGAGTTAGTATTAAACTACTAGGAAGTCATTCTTAGGATTTGAGAACAAGTGTTTAAATTCTCTACATTCCTTTTGTCATCAGATGCAGAATGAAGAACCAAGAAATAGAACAAAAGATTATGGGTTATATGTCTACATAATCAATCTTGGAGCTGGGCCTCTGTTCTCTTAAAGTAGTCCAGTTAAGACTGACCTAAAACAAGTTAAAAATGTAGAGCATTCTAAGAAGAGCTACATAAGAAGTAGAACTCGCGGTAAGCCCAAGTCCTCTAGCTATCAGTCAAAAGCTACAGAAAGGGGCCTATTAATGAGTCCGGATCTGTATTAAGAGCCCAGTTTTTACACGTATATGAGCATTTTATCTACCCATCCAGTACCTCTGATATGAGATTAGATTTTTTATTTTAGTTATGATATTTTTATCATGTATTATTAAATTTTATTTATATATTTATGTAAATTTTACATATATATAAAAGATCAAATAAAATAAAAATAGTTACTAAAACAGATAATTTGACTATTTTAACGCCGCAAGATCATTTTAAGTGTTCCGACACGGTGAGAACGGGTTCTGGCACGAAGTTATTCCTTAAGATCAAACCGTCGAATTATCCTCGAAGTCGCGGCCACAGAATAATCACGTACGCCTAAGGACAATCCTTGGGAACGTTTGATGTCCCAGAATTTAATCCTCCGCCGTCAGATCTTCAAGTTCCACATCCCAACACGAATCGATCACCATCTCAAGTGGGCTAACATTAACGTTTGACTTGGCATGTCCCGATAATGTTCCTGGGTGGTGCGTATCTCTGACGCTTGTTGATCGTGACAAGGATTTATGGTGGTCCCATCCGTATGGTAGTAGACATAGAGGGGTTTGGATACGAAATCTATGGCACCAATGGGGTAGTGACAGGTAAGGAAACTGATGGGAAAAGACTGCCTTAAAGAGATTGACAATTATATGGATAGACAAAAGAACATTTTAATAAATTTACGTCTGCTAAGGTGACGACTGTCCGGACATGACAGTGATCGGGATTGATAGTGATAGGTCTGATTCTCTCAAGGAAATTAATGAGAATTTAGGAACCAAACAAATTCAGTTGGATGCTAAGGCCATCTCCAACTATTGCACCAAATTTGGTGTTACTCCAACTATTTTACACCAAAATTTTACAAAGAATATATCACAATTTTGATACATAACTAAATTAATTTATATTTATACAACCACAATAATTTAGTTATTAACTAAATTAATTATTATTATACAATAATANNNNGTGTGTTACTATTCATTGCACCATTTTGGTGCAAGAATTTGGTGTCTTCCTTGGAGTGAATTTTTTGCACCAAAACACCAAATTTGATATTTTGGTGTCTTGGTTGGAGATGGCCTAACTATGGAGGTCATGGAGGCAGGAAGCTCCGTTGCCCACTTGAAGTTTTATGTTACAATAAGTCAAATAAGAGAAAGCTTCAACTAATTCCAACATAATTATTAGCACGATGCCAGCGCTTTCTTTAAAAAATATTCATCTAAAATTTTAACAATTATCTTAATTTTACTCTTTAAATGAAAAAATATTTTAAAATCGTATCATTTGATTCAGGACGTTTACTGTAAAGTTTCATGACCTTTACTTGTCCTAATAATTTATTTAATAAGAAAAATATTTCTATTTTTATATGCACTATAAGGCTTAGATTGGGGGGAGTAATGATAGTTGATAACCTACTAAAATGATACTATGTGTTTAAAATTGTTGTTTTAGTAACTGCTAAAACGTGAAAATAGGTGTTTGACAAATGCGGTTGTGGTAGCTAAAAAAAGATAAAATGACTAAAAAGTTCATTAATTTAGTAAAATATTAATTTTTGTATAAGTAATTAAAAATATATTATAATTCATATAAATTTAAAATTATAAATAATAAAATATTAAATTAAAATAAGAAAATATAAATAAAATAAATTTAGTGAATAAATATTTCATAAAAATACATTATTAGTCATATAAATTTAAAATTATAAATAATAAAATATTAAATTAGAATAAGAAAATAGAAATAAAATAAATTTAGTAAACAAAATATTTCATAAAAATATATTATTGTCATATCAATTCAAATTATAAATAAGAAAATATTAAATTAAAATAATAAAATATAAATAAAATAAATTATGAAATTAAATATTTCATAAAGAAATATATTATTAGTTAATAAATTCAAATTATAAATATTAAATAAAAATAAAAATAAAAATAAAATAAATTTAGTAAATAAAATATTTGCTATTAGTTGAGGGTATATATTGGATTTGCTTTCTATTAGTTGAGGGTATAATGAAAAATAATAATTATCAGAAGGTTATTAATGGAAAGTAGAATTTTCACCATGGTTGCACTTTCCTACCGCAAATCTCTTTCTACTTATCAATTTCTGCACTGGCATCGTACTTTCCTTCAACCTCCTACTGTTTATCCGTAGATCCAAATATGTGACTGCATTTGAAAATTAAGGTGGATAAGTACTTATTATCACCGAACCGTAGATCCAAACGCAGCCTAAAAAATACAAAGAGAAACAACATAAATTTAACTTTAACTGGACAATCCGCTATAATCTTGTAATGATTCATTCGTGGAATTGTGAAGAATATTAAGCCTTATATCTTATTTTCGTCATATTTAAGTTTCTATTTTACTTTTATAAATTATAACTAGGTTGTTTGTAGGACTTAGACTCGTGGCCTAGCTCTAATTAAAAAAGTCATAATTTTTCACTTTCAGTCAGGCCACTAGCCAATCAACTTGGACCTAGCCTTTTGACTTCGGTTAAACAAGAGTTAATAACTCTTGTTCAACTGATCAGTTTATTAATTAATCGATCAATTTTTGTAAATTAATGAGTTTTTATAAACTAAAATAAATCAATTAATTTCCATTTAAAAATCTATTTTTCAGTTAAAATTCAAATTCTTCGATGAATAAGGACAATATCTTTCAATTATATTTCAAAATCTCTAATTTTATTCAATTTTTAGCCGAAATCTTTTAAACCTTAAATCTCTTATCCTACTCGTTTAATTTTCAGTTCAGTTTTTAAAACAACATATATAAAGACAAATTGACATATTTACTAAATAAATTGCACTTCAATTACAATAGAAACAAAAAACCTTCATATATACCCTATGCTCATATTTTGTTAGCAGATTGTGGTATGTTGAGATGTCAAATGTGAGTAGGAATTCCACATTATAAAGAGATAAAACTAGTAAAGGACATATAAGTATAAACGATCTACAAACCTAATGTCTTAAGGTTTTGGGTTGAGGCGTGGTCTCAAGGCCCACAAATATGCTCCCTTTCTAGGTCCATGACATAAATCTCCCATAAAAATGGACTTGCCAAATCCAACAAGTGGTATTAGAGTCGATGGTTCGATACGGGACAAGTATGGATATGGTAGTCGGATCTCGTGGTTGCTTCCCGAAGAAGAAGAGCAAGGAGGCTTCTGGTGGGCCCAGACCAGTGGAGTAGAAGGGCTCTTAGTGACGCTATATACTCAAGCTGCTAAGAAAAAGACTTTCGCTCAAGGGAGAGTCCAAGCTCAACGTGAAAGTTCACACTTTAGGGAGAGATTGTTGAGTTGTCAAGTGTGAGTAGGAATCCCACATTGGAAAGAGATAAAACTAGTAAAGGACATAAAAGTATAAAGGATCTACAAACCTAATGTCTTAAGGTTTTGGGTTAAAGTGTGGTGTCAAGGCGCACAAGTATGTCCCCTTAGTAGACCCATGTTGTAAATCTCCCATAAAAATAGACTTTCCAAATCCAACAAGTGATATCAGAGCCGATGGTTTGGCAAGGGACAAGTATGAAGATAGTAGTCAGATCTCGTAGTTGCTTCCCTACGAAGAAGAGCAAGGGGACTCCTGGTGGGCCCAAACCAATGGGGTAGAAGGGCTCTTGGTGACGTCATATACTCGAGCTGCTAAGAAAAAGGCTTTCTCTTAAGGGGGAGACCAAGCCTAACATGAAAGTTCACACTTAAGGGGGAGATTGTTGAGATGTCAACTGTGAGTAGGAATCTCACATTAAAAAGTGATAAAATTATTAAAGGACATATAAGTGCAAAGGGCCCACAAACCCAATGTCTTAAATGTTTTGGGTTGAAGTGTGGTGTCATGGCCCACAAGTATGTTCCCTCGCTAGGCTCATGATGTAAATCTCCCATAAAAATGGACTCCCCAAATCTAACAAGTGGTATCAGAGCCGATGGTTCAGCAAGGGACAAGTATGAAGATGGTAGTCGAATTATGTGGTTGCTTCCCCACAAAGAAAGAAGACTCTTGGTGGGCCCAAATCAATGAAGTAGAAGGGCTCTTGATGACGTCATATACTCAAACTGTCAAGAAAAAGACTTTCGCTCAAGGGGAAGACCTAGCCCAACATGAAAGTTCACACTTGAACGAGAGATTGTTAAGATGTCAAGTGTGAGTATAAATCTCACATTGGAAAGAAATAAAACTAGTAAAGGATATATAAATATAAAGGACCCCATAAACCTAGTGTCTTAAGGTTTTTGGTTGAAGTATGGCACCAAGGCTTACAAATATGTTCCCTCACTAGACTCATGATATAAATCTCCCATAAAAATGGACTCTCCAAATCCCACATGTAGTATCAGAGTCGATGATTCAGCAAAAGACGAGTATGGAGATTGTAGTTAGATCCTATGGTTGCATCCCCACGAAGAAGAGCAAGTAGACTCATGGTGGGCCGGACCAGTGGAATAAAAGGGCTCTTGGTGACACCATATACTCGAGCTATTAAGAAAAAGACTTTCGCTCAAAGGGGAGTCCAAGCCCAACATGAAAGTTCACACTTGAGGGAGAGATTGTTGAGATGTCAAGTGTTGGGCCCCGTTTTCGAAACCCAACATTCGGAGGTCGAAACAGCCTGGAGGACCCATCGCTCATAACTTCTGAAACAGTTTTGGGAAACTTCCAAATCCTTCAAAATTTGTTCCCTCAACAGCTGAAGTTTCAAAGGACACCAAAATACTCAACTTGGTTTAGAAATAAAGAAGTTATAGTTAAAACACTACCAGCTCT
>JAOSBN010000177.1:31971561-32013421 GCA_027563595.1 Erythroxylum suave | reverse complement strand
GCACAAGTCTTTTATTTAAATTACAACACCTAAAATAATTTCTTAATCAATTCTATACATTTTATTATTATCAAAACATAAAAGGATTTTATTTGTCAACTACCATTGGTCCAACATTTGATTTCCATATCTGACATGGATTTGTATAAAAAATCAGGCCACATGCAGAACAGGCTCACTATCCACCTTAATCTTTTTCCTTATCAAAGTCAAAATATTATCTCTGCCTCCCCAAGCAATCAATAGGATCTAGAATTTATGTTACTAAGTACATTTCAAGATATGTGTACGCAAGTTCTATTAAGTACATAAATACCTTCTTCTTTTGTTGATACTGTACTCAGCCTCCCCAGAATACTCATGTCATTGTTATCACAGTCAAGGTGTTCACTCCCTTTTCTTGACCCCATTGTACTGGTCCTACGATTTTTTCCCCTGTTTTCTACATTTATAATTGTGTTCACTCCCTTTTCTTGACCCCATTGTACGCAAGCCGCTTTCACACACAATTCCAACAATTGGAAGAAGAAAAAAGACATAGATCGTAGCTTGCTTCGTCAAGAGAAGAACAAAGAGTTCTTTAATGTGAAAAACCCACTTGCCTCCCAAGAAAAGACAAGAAACGCAAAGTAAACTATATCAAAAACACAAAGAAAACGATTGGCTTGAGTTCCATGTATGATTGAAGAACAAGATTGAAATAAGATAAGTTGGATTTAAATGTTAAATAAAACCCAGGATTGAAATAAGATAAGTTGGGTTTAAATGTTAAATAAAACCCAGGCCAATTACAGGGAAAAGAAGCTGAGTCTAGCGAAATATCCTAAGAGAAGACAAGAAACACAAATTAAATTATATCAAAAACCCTAATATCCACTAAAATATCCCTAACGCACAGATTACAATAGCTCATCACACAATAATAAAAATAGATTCCAAACAGAGAAAGAAATCAAGAAGCACAAAGCAATAATCCCTCAACTTTAACGCGAAAACTACAGGAGATGGAAAGCAATAAAGTGAAGACAAATATCAGAAAAGACAGAGACAAGAAAAAGACTCACCAGAGACAGAGAAGATAGAGATCTGGGTCAAGAAACGATTGGGCAAAGAAGAGTATTTTAGAGCAGGCTAGGAGAAAACTACAGGAGACGGAAAGCAACAGAGTGTTTGATATAAACGTAAACGTCGGAAATTTCAATTGTTAGGCGCATAAAATGTCTACCCGAAAAAGCTAAAATGAGGAGCTTTTTAAAAAAGCTCAAAGCTGTATTTTAACTTCTAAAAAAGCTATTTCTATCAAAAAAATATTTTTAAATTTTACAGTAATTTTCTTAAAAAAGACTTTGATAGTAAAAAAAAATTACTTTTTCACTTTTCAAAAACTGAACCATGTACTTAATCTTCTTACATATTTTCTACATTCAGCAATACCTTCAATCCTTGTAAATTTACCCCATTTCGAGTCAATTCCTGAATCATTTCTCTTCAACTTTCTTGACAATCTTCTACTGTACTAGTCAGCAATTCACATCTAACGAGGTTAGAATTCCATTGATATTTGTGTGGCTTCAAATTTCCATTCTCTGTTCAACGAATAGAACGAGGCTAGAATTCCATTGATATTTGTGTGGCTTCAAATTTCCATTCTCTGTTCAACGAATAGAACAGAGAAAAAAACCTGACATTTGAAGTCGACCCTGTCCATTTGAACTGAGAGGAAGAAGTGGAATGCCCAATCTTAACAGCTTCCAAATGAAAAAGTGGCAGGCGGCCACAGATATGAACATAAGAATCAGAAGGCTTTGGAATAAATAATAAAATGAAAAGTTCAAAGAAATAAAATTAAGGCAAAAAATAATTAATTATTAGATGCTATGGGAAAGATTTGATATATATGCAGTTGCTTTACATTAAAAAAACTATAATTCCAAAGCCTTCTGCTTCTTATGTTCATATATATATATATATATATATGTATGTAAACATATAATAAAATGAAAAGTTCAAAGAAATAAAATTAAGGCTAAAAATACTTAATTACTAGTTGTTATGGGAAAGATTTGATAAACCTCTCTATTGACTATTGATGTTAATATATGTGTGTTTTAATTTAGTTTATCTTTGTTTGTAAGTTATTATGTTATTCTACTATTAATATCAATGTATTTATGGTTTACTTATTTGATGTTTTCTAATAATAATTTTTAAATTATTTATTTAAAATATTTATTCATAAGTAAATAATTATAAAGTTATAAACATGTACTAAAAATATTTATAAACATAAGGCTAAATCTTAAGATTACTATAAAATTATAATTATTTAAATAAACATGTAATAAAAATATTAAAATGTTGTTTAAATAATGGAATAAACAATGAAAGAAATAAAAAAGAATGAATGAATGAAAGGAGAAAGAACAATTGGAAGAAAAAAAATGACAAAAAGAGGCGGAAAATTAAACGGGAGACACAAGTCACACGAGACAGTTTCGATACACGTACTTGGTTCTTTAAGCACAATAATAAATAATAAATAATAAAACATTAAACATACCTCATATTAAGCCATTTCAGGTTTGTTTCCAAGTTCGTAGAATCATCCTTTCGTCCCCTTCGTTTCCACGCAGTCCCCGACTTTTTTACTTTTCCAAGTCTTTGTTATGCTTTTCCCTTCGTCTCTTTCACGTCTATTGCCTCCTGAGAATTTTTGTGTCGGATTTTTCTCTTTGATTGTTTTATTTATAGCGTAGAGAAGTGTGCGTATTGGATTCAAGAGTGTGTGCGCGTGCGTGTTTGTGAATAAGTGATGGAGGTGAAGGCGAACGGGCCAGACGAAGCTCCGCGGGCCTCGAGTCGGACCGTGGACGGGCCGACTAATCCGATGGTAACGCCTCTGTTAACGGATCTTTATCAGTTCACGATGGCCTATGCGTATTGGAAAGCTGGAAAGAATCAGGAGCGAGCAGTGTGAGTGTCCGTTTTAATTCATGTGTGTGCTTGTTAATTTATTTGTTTTTCTTGTGCTTGTCGATTCTGTTTGGATGTGTGGAGAAAATCTACATAAGGAGGAAGCAAATTGAAAGGGAAGAAATAAGTTCCGTAACACCAGTCAGATTTTCAAGAACTTTTACGTAGACGTTTAAGTAATATTTTGAATTAAACGTCCGATTTGTTTGTTTTAAAATCTCATTCACTTCAGTCTTTCGGTTAATACCTTAAACGGCCGTCATCAATTACCTAGTGTTTGGTACTTTGATGTTATAGGACTGTTTGATTGTATTTGAATCTCTGTTGTACTGTGTTCCTGAGATGCTGCAATATGTGCTCTTTATCCATCGCTAAGTGATTATGCATGGAATGCTGTGAGTTTAATAAGCTTATCTATTTTCTGTTGCATTCTTCAGGTTTGACTTATATTTTAGGAAGAGTCCCTTTGGCGGTGAGTACACGGTCTTTGCTGGTTTGGAAGAGTGCATAAAATTCATTGCTAATTTTAGATTTAGCGAGGATGAGATATCATTCATTCGTCAAAGCTTGCCTGGTTCTAGTGAGGTAGGTGAAACCTTTTAATTGTTATTGATTATGGTGCTGTGATATTCTGATTTTGTTATTCTTCTAAACACTGAAGGTTTTAAGGTTCATGCTGGAATTTGAAAATTTTATGATTTAGGAAGAGAACTAATTGTAAATGCATAAGCAGCTGGTTTCCACTAATTTTTCTGACTTAGCTAAGTGGGTAGGTATATTGATTTTATCTATGCACTTTGTACTTAATTCTTTTTAAATAAAAATACTGTTTCACCTTGTTGGTGATGCAGTCTGATATTGCGATAGAGGTTCATGATGGCATTTATTTCTTGTGTTTTTGTCAATTGCATATCCTTGATTTGCGGTTTAAGGTTTTCGTTTCTTAGTTGTCCATAATATGGCTAACAAATGTTGTTTCAAGATGATTTGTGGTAAATAAAAAATTCTTTGGCAAATCTATCAAGCATTTATTATTTTAGTGAAGGATGACCGTTCATATACTTGCTCCCATGTTCATGTTTTATTATTGCTTACTATATTGTTTTGATAGGATTGTCAGCAGTTTCAAAATTAGTGATTTATGTGCTCTATAGTGACATTTTCAGAACATTTATGAGATATTTGCGCTGTTTTAGTGGTTATGTGTAAATTCTACCAACAAATAATTGTTTGCTAATTGCTGTTTACTGCTAAACTACAGAATGAATTCTTTGATTATCTTAGAGGACTGGACTGCTCTGACGTTGAAGTATATGCTGTTCCAGAGGGAACAGTTGTCTTCCCGAAGGTGCCACTGATGAGAATAGATGGGCCAATTGCTGTAAGTGCCAAAAAAACTTGAGCTCAAGCCCTCCTTTGCCTCCCTCTTCCACTCATCCACCACTCCATTTGGTCCAAAGAAGACGAAGTAGCAGGCAGAAAAATTTTGTTACTATGCCTAGCAGCTATTTTCATTGATGCATTAATTCTTGGATAATCCATGTCTATTTCGTGGTAGATAACTTCCTGTTTGGCTTAAAATTATGTGTTTTAATGCTTATCTGCTATTGTTTTAGGTTGTCCAATTGCTGGAAACTCCATTACTCAATCTTGTTAATTATGCATCTTTGGTGGCAACTAATGCAGCAAGGCATCGATTTGTGTCTGGAAAATCAAAACTTCTTCTTGAGTTTGGGCTTCGAAGGGCCCAGGTTGCTATCTAAAAGTTTCTTTTCTGCCTTTACCTTTGTTCTGTGAACTGATAGGTTATTCGTATGAGAAAGAATTTCAATCTCTGTGCAGGGACCTGATGGTGCAATAGGGGCCTCAAAGTACTGCTATATGGGAGGATTTGATGCAACAAGGTAATATCCTCTGTTATGAGTTCATTTTGGTGTTGGATTGTTCCATACTTTATTAGCTGATTCTCATGGTAAAATTATATTTTTGGTTCTGAAAATTTTTCCACCCAAACAGCCACTTAATTGCAAATTTTAGTCAAATATGATAAACTTCTTATTTTGCAATGTTGGATTGAGTATTTTGATTTTGCAGTTGTTCGTTGACAAATATCTTAGGCTGGAGTATAAGGTTGAAGGTTTCTCCAGTGCAGTCACTAATTAAGGTCTTAAATGCAAAAAGAGAAGATGATGATAAAAACATTTCATTAGAACTTTTAGTTTCAGGAGACTGTTTATTTGATATGCATTGAAAGTAATCCCAATGGTAATGACTTAGGTCAGACTCCAGAACCACTAAGAGAGATATGGCCTTTTCTAAGGACATAAGATTTGATGTTTTGGTGGCTCCTCAAACTAAGTCTTTGAATAATATCATTAAGAAATACTATCTTAATGCTTGAACGTAAGATTATGAAAAAACAAAAACTTTAGAAGGAGTACTTGATTGCTGGGTTGATGTCTTTATGCTAGAATGATATAGCCGTATGCAAAGTGCTGAAATTGTTTTTATAGAAGGCAAAATAAGAGCAGAAGTGAAGGACAAGTACAGTTTTATCTTTATGTCTTTATGCAAGAATGATATAGCCATATGCAAAGTGCTGAAATTGTTTTTATAGAAGGCAAAATAAGAGAGAAAGTGAAGGACAAGTACAGTTTGATCTTTAAAATGGTGACTGCTAATACTACCAATTCTTTGGTTGAAAATAACTTAAAAATATTAGTTTTTTGGTGTAAATGACCAGATTAGGAATCCATTTTCGGGTGATGTTTGTCAACTGCAGCGGAATTATATTAAGGTCTTTGGTTTATACTATGTGATCATGATTTTATTGCTCAATACAAGTTACCAGGTAGGAATGAAACAATGGAAATATCATGTCCTGGAAATGCTATGGTCCTACACAACCATGCATATGTTAAATGTTCTTTTTTTTGTGTAACTATTATTTCTTATCAGTGTCTCTGGTTTTTCTTGTCTTTTGACAGCAATGTTGCAGCTGGGAAGTTATTTGGGATACCAATTCGTGGAACTCATTCCCATGCCTTTGTTAGCTCATATATGGTTGGTAGACATTATAATCCGTTCAAAACATTCTGTTTATTGTGAAGTACTTTAAGATGATGTTTGTTCCTTATTCCTATTGTTTTCTTCTGGGGCTTGTGGCCAGCACATGAAATTGCCATTCAAAATTTTTTAGTATTATATTTGCTTCAATACTATTGCATGGTTCTCAAGAAATGAGTTGTAGTTACGTGAAAACCGTATTTGTGATCCCATTGCAGAAAGAATACACTGAAAAAAGAATATCTTTTATTATGGTTGATTTTGATTGATATTGTTCTTTTTACTATTTATCCACTTATTTACAGAGCCTTGATGAAATCATAGAAAAATCACTTCAGAGTTCTGATGGCTCTACTAGCTGTGAGGATTTTGTCAGTTTAGTTCAAAGATGGTTGAGCAAAATTCAGGTACCATGTGCATAAGTTGCCATGCTTTATACTTGGCTGTTTAGCATAAAAGATGTTGACAACTGAATTTATGTTGTCACCTATGGGCAGAAATGATTAAGCAACTCATGTATATCATGGATGATATTTCATCAATGACTGAATTCAACTTTTTTGTTAACTTGTGAAGAATTTTTATTAAGATGATGTCATTTTCCTTTTCTTATAATAACTTGTGAGATTTGGATGGCAAATGTTGGAGAAAGGATATGATATTGATGAAAAGTTGTATTAGTGTTCTTTTAGTTGTAATGATGAAGTGCTCTGCTATCATTTCTTTTATCCTGTTGTTGCTATCACCATGTATGCCCCAATTGTTGCTGATAAGGTTTTCAAAGGCAACTAAAGCAACATATATCCTGGAGTTCTGTGGAAATTGAGACTTAAGAGTATATGTTTCCAACTACAGCTGTATAATTAGGCAAAGAATGACTTGAACCAGAAATTGCTCCCTGTTTGGCAAGTTGAATTTATATTTTTAAGTTGGTTAAGATATTCTACATGCTTGCAGTGGTTAAATTCCTCGAGTGGCACCTTTGGTGAGACCAATCAAAGTGAGCTGGCAGCTTTCACCTCTTATGCCCTGGCATTTCCTGACAGTTTTCTAGCACTCGTAGATACATATGATGTGAGTAAACATCTCAAGTTTTAGCTTATTGTGGTATACTTCTGTGGATGGGGCCTGTCTACATTGAACTTTTTTGCTTCATTTTCTGGCTTTGGATGCTACAGTTTTGCATTTAGTATTAATCATGTTTTGCAAGTTACTAGATTTGTAATGTTTCTCAATTAGCTAGAGTTCCTTACAAAGATGATCTCCCATGAAATATGTGTGTCATCTATATGCTAGTTGAAGATCTTCGATCATCAAATGATAATATTCTAGAATTTTTGTACCCTAAAATCTCCACAGTGGTGCAATAATTAACTGTTCTAATCAAGTAGCCACAATGATTCTGTTATGTTCTTTATTATGTTTGTCTTTTCTCACTTGACTCTTATTTTGTTAGTTTCAATTGATGAAGGAATTTATATCATTAGTCTTTTGACACATAAATTTGGCAGGTTATTAGGAGTGGGATCCCTAACTTCTGTGCTGTTGCCTTAGCACTAAAGGATCTGGGGTAAGTATGAAAGTTTATAGATCTGTTCACTTTGCTCTTGGGTCCTCTATAACAGTACAACTATGGGGATTGAATCACTGTTACCTTTAAATTCCTTCTCATGATTTTTCTTCTGCAAGTATAACTTGAATTTACCATCTTATTGTCTCTTGAGGATCAACTTGGCATAGTAGGCTACACAACCAGGGCAACTTAATTAATAGCATTCGGTTTCCACTGGTTGGTTTATATGGAGCAATTTACAGGTACAAGGCGGTAGGCATTAGGTTGGACTCTGGTGATCTGGCATATTTATCATGTGAAGCTCGCAAGTTCTTTTGCCTTATTGAGAAGGAATTTGGTGTTCTTGGCTTTGGAAAGATGAATATCACTGCCAGCAATGACCTCAATGAGGAAACGATAGATGCTCTGAACAAGCAGGTGATTATTCTAAATCCAAGGTGCTTATAGCAAATGTCATCATCCTAAATCTTGTGACCAGAACTTAGGGGATAAATGTAACCCATTCCTCTTTCTTTTGACTATGAGATCAGTTAAGATGAAAATTTCATTCTTCTGTCAATCGTCATATCCTACTGAAATTTTAACTGAGAATTGCTCCTCTTGTTATATTGGAAGACTCATGTTGCTTCTATGCCAAAGTTGAAGGCCTTGCATTTGCTTTTTCTGTTTCCTAAATGCCCAAGAATTTACCATATAAGGCCGAGATTGCAGAATCTCATGTCACTAACTGCTGCGGCTGACCTTAAAATGTGTATATTCGTCAACCTTTGTATTTTATTCTCCAATCTATAAAGAGAGAGTAGAAAATTAGGAAAATGCTGCTGGACCTTAAAATCTTAGTGATGTTGAGTTTCCTTTTTCTGTACAGGGTCATGAAGTAGATGCATTTGGAATTGGGACCTATCTCGTCACTTGCTATTCCCAAGCTGCTCTGGGTTGTGTCTTTAAGCTCGTTGAAATAAATAATCAACCTCGCATTAAACTTTCTGAAGATGTTTCAAAGGTTTGATTTAAGTGCCAAGGAACTTTTAGAGTTGCATCTTTACTCATGTTTTGAGTGTTTTTCTTCTTGTTGGATATTTTACTAGGTGTCTATACCATGTAAAAAGCGTTGTTACAGACTGTATGGTAAAGAAGGCTACCCACTGGTGGACATTATGACTGGAGAAAATGAGCCATCTCCAAAAGTAATGGATTTATTGATGGTTTCTCAGTAAATAAATATATTCTACGTGATTCTTTTGAGTCACTTTTGACAAAGTTCTTTCCATCTGACTAGGTCGACATGATTACACTAATCCTAATTCACTCGTCTGAACTCTCAGGTGGGGGAGCGGATACTCTGTCGGCATCCCTTCAACGAGTCCAAAAGAGCATATGTGGTTCCACAGAAGGTTGAGGAGCTATTGAAGTGTTACTGGCCTGGTAGCTCAGGTAGGGTTACTTATCATATCTAGATTAGAGTATGACCTCTTTTGATAAATTGTATTCAGCATTTACATCTCACAAGTGGATACGTGAATTATCCTTCTCTACAATGACTATCTCAATTATATCATATTCCTTTTTTCTTGTGAGTTTGAAGCATCTTAAATCATACCGTCATAAGAATCCTACCTTCATGAATAGCTAACCAACCTGCATCAATAGTATACCAGTGGACTTAACTGGTCTCTGTTTGCTGAAGATAAAACCAGAGAAGAATTGCCTTCCCTCAAGGACACACGACACCGTTGCATCAAGCAGCTTGAGCAAATGAGGGCTGACCACATGAGAAGACTGAACCCTACACCCTATAAGGTATTGAATGTTTTTTACCCCCAGATTCCTTTGCGGTTTTTGTGGGACTATAATTGGGATAATCACAACCGATGCTACAACAGGTTAGTGTTAGTGCAAAGTTGTACGACTTCATCCATTTCCTATGGCTTAATGAAGCACCAGTTGGTGAGTTACGGTGAGATTCGACGAGGACAAATTCCATGAATCTGTGCACAACTTGCAGGTCAAGTAAGGATATTCCAAAGGGAGTTAAAGAGGAGCTTACAAACACATTATTCACGTAAATAAACAATGTGTTCTGTTTGGTGATCAGCATTTACTTTCTAAATTTTAATAAAGTAATTGAATTTTTTTTTTTATTACCATTGTCCAAATGTCATTCATTTTGCAATTTATATCTTGTGTCTGAATGCAATTGGAATATGTCATACTTCCATTCAGCCGTCATTTTCGTAATTGGAGTATGTGATCCATAGTTATTTCTAATAATTTCATTTTATATTTAGAAAGTACTTTTAAGAATAAAGTTAAAACAATTAATTAACTTCTATCTATGTTTGAGTTAAACCTTTTTGTTCGAAATTGATTCAACTTTACTAATTTTAGTCAAAAATAAGTAATCAATGAGGCAGTAGTCTTAATTTGGAAGGATTCGTTCACACATCTAAAGGTTCTATGCACCTGTGCGGTTGAGCTTTTAGAGAATGAATAGGTATTTTTTTCATTGCAAAAGTTATTTAAAAAATAAAGTGTGGCTGTAAAATCTAAAAATACTTTTTAAATAGAAATAAGTTAAAATATAGCTTTTTAACAAGTTCAAATTTAAAGTTTTTTAAAAAATTCAATTGACAAAAATTCTACTGAACAAGTACTAAATGTTATTTATACGTAAGAATATTTGTTATTATAAAATAAAATATAGTTAAAATTAATAAAAGTATTTTTTATTTTTATATTATCAAATATTCTACTGTATGAAGTTTTTTTAAAAAAGTTATTTTTTTAATTGACAGTCAAACAATCAACCAAATTTTTAGAAAAGCTCTTCCAAGAAAAATTTTACTAACAAAAGCTCCTCTATTTACAAAAATTCTATTGATATAAACCCATCCAAACAGTATCTAAGTCACAATTTAGAGCAAGAAATACAGCCTTGAACCTCTAATGAAAAATACGTGCTGAAAATGGACCTCCGCACTGAGTACAACCTACAGCATACGAAGACAGGCATGCCGTAACTCATCTATAAAAAGCTATGGTATGTTTCTAACAAAAGTAAGGCAAACATTGGATTCATTACAAGCCAAATGACAGGGTCATTATCAAAACTATTCCAAGCGACCACCATAATCGGAGCGCTGTTATGCCATCTACACAACCGGAATTGGTGGAAGTTGCCACAGGAACTCGCGAATTTCCTCCGCCAACAGCCGGTGGAGGAGGTGCAATAGGAGGAACGTCGCACGTACCAAATGAAGCGTTTGCCTGCCCACGAAGTACATGACATATGTCAGTTCTTTAGTTAATAATCATTGCCAATTGACTCTACAGAAACATATGTTAATTGTCTGGCATGATATAAAATGTTTACCTAATGTTAGATCCACATGAACCTAATCTTTAAAATACAGGAGCAAAAGCCTGACTTTAAATAATTACACTGCAACGTAGGGCCTAATAGCTTAACGTCTTTTTATCTTAAGTTACAATTAAGAGAAAACATGATTAGACAGGCAGATGGGCAGATATCATACCCTGCAATATGCAATATTGCCACATCCACAAGTGAGGTGGCCGTTCATTTCATCCACTGCTTCTGGTGCCCCTCCACCATCACTCCTCTAAAAATCAGCAAACAATAAATGTTATCCGTTCAATCCAAAAATCATGCTTCATCTAACTCAATAATGGCTTTTCAAGTTTGAACTCATACATGATTTGCTTCCATTTAGGCATTGAGAACAAAACCCATTATGTACCTGATAGAAATCAACAGCTATGAAGTTTGGCCAACGCTTGCCAGCTGCTTCATAGCAAGTATTGGTCATGTTTATTAATGGAGCTGAATTGTCCAAACAAGCTTCGGAGGAATTTGGATTGGTGGGAAAGTAATTCTGAAGAACCAGAGATATATTAGTTATGCTCAGCTGAAGTGATTCAGCACGATTTGGACATGAACCTGCTACCATTCCATCATCTCCATCTGTAACATATACAGAAAACTATTAAACCTGATCGTTAGGTATCAATATAGACTTTATTTTAGTAGGTACCAAACAAAGATAATAACTTGCAGAGTTCATATATATAAAACTATGTGTCAGAACAGTGCAGTTAGACATGGATTGTGCAACCTTTTTGACTATGCCTAAGAAATCTTAGGAAGGTAACGTCTCTGTTTGATTTCTTTTGTTGTTTATCCTTTCTGTGCAGGATTAGCTAGGTTTATATAATTTTATTTGTCAGAGACATCTAAGGTACAGCTACCAAATATGACAAGGACTCTAGGATTTGTGATAGTTAAATAATACCATATACATATATCAGCAAGGCTTGCATAAACTCACATTGATTTTCTACCACATATTTCCAGTTATAAGCAATGCCCTCAGAAGCCTCTTTATCTGACTTTGAAGTAAAAACCACCAGCCGCTGATTCTTCTGGACCATATCATCCACTGTTGGCCAATCTTCACCGCTCTTTGGCATGCTTGACACTGGAAACCAGTATTTGCTTAGACCAGAAGCATTAAAAACCTTTGTCAAGCCTTGTGGGGATGTCACATAATCCTCAATGAAAATGGTGACAATCTCTGATGGATTGGCAGCTAAAAATGATTCAATCTCTTTCAGTACATTAATGGCTGGTTGCTGGATGTGGTTAAAATTAGTGAAACTAAGTGAATTGGTCACCATCATAGTGAGAAAATTGAATTCTTTAAAAAGGAAACAATGATAGTAAATGGTACTTACAAATGCAGTGTAGTTATAACAATTTCCACCAAAAGAGTGACACAGCCAAATGTCATTCTCGAAGTCATACATGTCAAGCATGAGCCCTCGCACCCCATTCTACAAGTAAATTCAGATTAAGCATTGTAGTCTAGTGGGTTAATCATTACTCGTCTTAATAAAGTTGGGAGAAAATACTTAAGGTAAGAACTATAAGAATAAAAAAAAGGAAAATCGTCCAACTTGTCACAATTTCCAATTAAAAATTGAATTGGAGAAGTTTCTGAAATTGAAAAATATGCGACATCCTCTCCCAGACCAAAAAAAGAAAAAAAAGATGAAGACATTCATGTCAAAACAAGGTCCAATTACAGAACCATAACACTAAAACTTTGTTTAGATGTCAAGTGCAAAGGCTCTGTAGCAGGTTCTTGTAAGGAATAGCTAAAGCAGAAGTACCATATGTGGAAGATGGGGTCAGCTGGATTGCTTGGTTTTATTTAACTGATCAAATATTATAGGACAGCTAAGCCAAAGCTGCTATCACCAGGCAAGATTTACCTAAATTGCCTCTCTTCGCAACTCCACCATATGCTTTATCTACAGAAAGACCAGCATGCGCTTTTGGCAAGTCATCAAATGATTTAGTCTTTTTTCTTATTTAAGCATAAAGTGGTATCGCACTTCTTTAAGACTACAATAAGTCAACATCACAGTCCTTTCATACATCATATTATGAGCACATCAAAGACTTAGGTAGTAAGATAAACATTTGGTGTACCTGACCTACAATTATCAATCAACTTATGACAATAAATTAAGAAAGAAAAGTTGAAAGGATGCAGCGTTTTACGAAATTAGAAAAGTTTCACAATTCAAAGTTCAAAACTTTAGATTTTTGTGTGTGTAAAGAGCCACTTTAGCAGAGAAGTTATTGCCAATTAACAGAGGATGGAAAAGATGAATAAATAAATAGAAGAGCAAGATTCAACATAAAAGTCGATCCACAGAAGAGCTTTTCTTTTCGCTTCCAAAAGAATTAAAATGTCAAAAGCGTTGCTGCATAGAAGAAGTCTGACCTTCAGTTGATTGGTGACAGAATCTTCTTGGTTTGTAGGAGACAGCAAGAACGAACCTGTGCCCGATTTAGCACCCGTAAGAGCGTAGGAATTGTGGGTGGTTAACCATGAGTATTTGTTGAATGCCAGACCTTTCACCTAACCCGATATGCAGTCGTAATAAAACCAATTTGCTTTAGCCATTCCCGCTTATTTGTAGAAAAAGGACAAACACAAATGTTTCAGTTTGCAGAAAAAGCAACCCACCTTTGTTGTCGGATTCAATGGCTGTACCCGAGTGCATCTGAGCCGGGTATTCCCATTGGCAGGGCAAGTTTCGCACCGCAATCCTTCATCGCAGGCGTTGTCAGAGGAACAGGTTTCGCCAAGCTGATTCATTGGCAGAAAACAAATAACACAACACATAAGACAGAAACAAGCAATATAAACTAAAAAACAGAAAGGGAAAATAACATGGAAACATAGAACCAAAAGGGAAAAAACCTTGAGACCGGAACATCTGGAAGCGAAGAGACAGAGAGAAATGAGGAGAAGTTGGAGATGAAGACTACTGAAAACGTCCGCGCCCTGAAAGAATGAGAAGCAAGAACAAAGATGTGCTCAATGACATTACATACTTTTGTAGCCTCTCGTTTCAAAGGACAGGATTTAAGATAGAACCCACTAATGAAAATTGGAAAAAGATGGGAACTTGGACATGTAGTAGTCATGAAGATTTCAAACATACCTTCATATCGACCCAGGATCATGGTAGACGGAGCTAGCTTTATAGTCTTCTATAGCTGTGGGCCTATCTAAGGAAGTTACGGTACATGGTAACTTCCTTGTTAGTGACGGAGGCGACGAGTTCGATTCGTCTTCGGTTGGTGTCGTGTCTGTGTCTCGTAGCAGCTTTCGGTTTTCGCAAGTTACGTTATCTTATTACAACAACACATAAATTTAACTAAAAAGCGTTCAAATTAAAATTAATATTTTTAAAATATGTAAAATATATCTTAAATAAATACTATAATAACAATACTCGGTATAAATTTCGTTGAGAGGCAAGATCTAGGGAGATCTAGTCAAAGTTGCGAATATTGTACTGGACCTAATATCGGATTAGATTATAGTACGGTACTGTATTAGTACCGATCAATAACGAATACTGTTTTGGATAAATTTTAAATTTATGAAATAGTCCATGTCTTTTTGAAATTGCAAAATAGTTCATTGCTATGTATTTAAAAATTATAATAATAAATAATAACTACAATTAATATAAAATAACAATAATTTTTAGATAGTTCACATATAAATAATAATCATAATTAATATAAAAAGACAATTATCATCGTACAAATATAAAATTAAGAACAACACAAAAAATGAAAATATTACAATTTCATCATATAATAAACAATAATTATATCAAAACATCCAATAAAAAATAAAAAATATTCTTAACTCTCAAATTATTACAATTTACGACAAAAGTTCCTGATAAGAAACCGACAAAGTAGAAGCGAAACTTGTAACAATAACATTTATAATTATATTATATATATAGAATTTAACATATATATCAAATATAAGTAAAATTAAAAGAAGAGGAAAAACAAAAACTGAAAACTTTATTCAATCGTCTACGGAAAGATATCTGTAACTACATTGACTCCAGTTATCATTTGGTACAAAATTATTATCATTGAGAGGAGTCTCATCATCATCATCATTCAAATTCAATACACCAAATGACATGTGAATTTTTTCCAACCAAAATTCTCTTCCAAGTCATTCATATCTATCAAATTCAGTTCCTCAAAACCTAATCCTCCAAAAGATCGATATTATCAATAGGAATTGGATTTGTTGAACTACTTGTACTATTAAGACTCTTAGTAAACAATAAAATTTAATTTTTAGAAAATTACAAGAAATTATATCGAAATTAACAATGATAATAACTTACCTTTTCCGAAGCTTTAAATTGTAACGATCGAATACCAAGTCATTCAATTTCTTGTGCTCCAATCTATTCTTTTTCTTAGAATGGATGAATTCAAGCGTGTTCTAGTTCCATTCACAACCAGTTGCACTCACACATTGAATTCAAATTCGAATTGCGAACCTTTGCAATTATAGAACACCATTTCCGAAATGATCCTACTAAGAAAATGTAAGTCGTAAGATAACAGAAGTAGCATTATAAACAAAATAAACTAATAATTAATTTTCAACAAATAAGAAAAAAGAAACAGCTAATACCTGAAGAAAGTTTTGCTCTTTGTTGAGTAGCAATTGACAATCCAAAATCTCCACCATACTGCTTATAAAGCTCCATCTGTGAGCTCAAGAGATCTTGCATCTTGTCATGGCCAACAATTGTTGTAATAGTGAATAACATTCTTATACTAACTTCAGCTTTCTTTGAAAATTTAGTTTGAAATATACACTAGGATTCAAAAACACCCGAGCTACAAACAATAGAGAAGAAAGTTGTCTTTCCCATCTCTTATTGATGATTGCAAGATACAACATGTATAAAGAAGACCTATGTTTCAAATTGATCTTGATTGCTTCCTTGGCCCTTTCCATGGTATCCAAAAAAAAAATTTCATTGTTGTCTTTACTTCATTATCAGCTAAGCGAAGTACCCTCACAAAAGGCTCACAAACTCGAATAAATTGGCATTGAGACCAAAATTCTCTATCTTCAAGTATAATATTGGAAACCTCCACTCTAGCATTAGACTTAGTATGATGAGATACAACCCACTTATCACTTGTATACATTTGTCTTAACTCTTTCTTCATCGTAACAAAAGACTGAAGTGATAAAAAATTTGTTGCAAATCTTGTCATAGTAGGACAACATGAATTCCTATCATTGGTAAATTCCTTTCTTGTTAAATTCAACACCCATGCACGATTATAGATTAACTTGGTCACCTTTTTAGCTTTCTGTATAGTCTCATTAATAATAGGAAAATACTTAGGATCCCTTATATTCTCAAACATTAGGTCAATGCAATATACAACATAATAAGTCAAAAAAAGTATACTTATTATGTAACCTGCTTCTTGCCGCTCTATAAGCAGCATCATTGTTAGTAATGAATTGAACAATGTTTTGTAGCCTTACTTCATTCACAACTTTATCAAATATCTCAAATAAAGTATTAATATTTCTAATAAAGTCAGATGCATCAATATACTTCAAAAACACTGAGCCATTTACAGAATAAACCAAAAAATTAATAATAGGCTCTTTATCTCCTATTTGTCTAACCATCACACATGATTGAACACCAAAAAATAGCTCAATTCACTCTTATTTATGCTAAATAACTTTTAATTTCAGAAATTGAACAACTCAAAAGGCTATCATTGAATGAAGAACCTGCATCATAACACCATCTAGTTTCTGCCATATTGACATTGTGAATCGCATCTCTTGATTGCATTGCACTACGAATTGAATGTTGAGCTCCAGGAGTTGTTCGTGGTGCAAAAAAATAGTCGCCTACTTTCTTCTTTTCCTCACATCAGGTCCAGTTGTAGCATTTACTTCTTCCTGTGCCTGGGATGGAACACTACTACCACTACTACCATCACCACCTTCAATATTTTCGCAATCACCATGAAAACCAACTAATGAATTTCTACTACCAATTTTAAAATTCAACATTTCCTTTCTTTCTTTCTCATGTTGATATTCTTCAAGCAATGTTTCCATTTGCCACTTCACATAATGACTTACTTTTTTACAAGGTTCTACATCTCCTTTAACCTCAGCTAAATACTTCGTCAACCTGGTGATTCCCCCATCTTTTAAATGCTTGTTACAAAATAAGAAAATTGTATGATTCTTCATACCTGAGACCAATGCAGTATGGGCCCAAATTTAATCATTATATCTTCATGAAGTAGTTTGATTAGGAGTATTTGAGTTTCTTTTCATTTATCTGTAACAATAAATGAAGATATTAGTTTTGTAAGAAATTAATCCTTTAGTAATTTTATCAACAAAATTAGCAGTGCTTAATCCTTCATGAGGCAACGCAGCATAAATAATGTCTTTATATTCAACCTAAAGAAGTAAAGATTTTTTAAATTAGAGTAAAATTTAGAAATTGAGAGACTTTCTTATTGGAGAGTAGTAAATTCATGCTAAATTTAAATCAATGTATAATGTTATGCTTTATAGTTTTGAAGGTTCGAAGATTTAAGATGATGACTCAACAAATCCAAAAATTAAATTCATGACATAAACATCCTTAACTTCACTTAGCATGTTCACCTTTATTCTTGTTTTTTTAGGAATATGATTATTGCCATTGACATATCTTCATAAATCTTTACCTTTAATAGATATCTTGAAATTGAATGCACAAGCTGAGTAATTTTTTTTAGTAAGATGAACTAAGAAACTTTTACACTTATCCAAAGACATAATGCCAAAGTACTATAGACGAGATAAAAACAGAAAAAAATAAGAAAATAAGATTTTAAATATGCAAAGACTATGAAATGGACTAATTTTGGGATAAACAAAGGTGAATATGTAGAGGCTTGATGAGATGGATTAATTTTGGGATAAAGAGAGACAACTTAGAAATATAGATTTTACTTTTTTTTTGCTAATTTACTATACAATAATTTCGATTACAAAACCTTATATTTGACTCTTCCGCAAGACGACAATTGAATTTTTATTATACTCAATTATTTACCCAATATCCAAATACCATTACAATAATTTTAAGAATATGTCAATTAATTATTTACTATAAAGTCTTTACATTCTCATTTTTAAGGCTTTAATTTAAGTTCAAACTTTCTAACTTTTAATTCATGCATGCTGTGCATTTCAATGATAAAATAATTTAAGATAACTCTCACATAAACCAGATCACAACTAATGAACCAAACTCATTTCATTCAACTCTAATCCGGTATTCAACCATCGCAAATCACAAATCTAATTCACAATTTCATTCCAACTTTCAACCCATTCATAATTATAAATGTAGTTAAGCAGCAAAAATCAATTGAAAAGTGAAAAGACACCCAAACAAATTCATAATCAGCTTTTAGGATGAGTTGGGTTTAGATTTGGTATTATTTCAAATATGGCAGTTGTAGATATGTGGATGACAGAAGGAAAGTAGCTGATGACAGTGGAGTAGAGGAGGTTTAGTGGTGGCGTCGTGGTTATTGTAGAGGATGGTTAAAGCCTGATGGAGGAGGGTCGGTGGTGGCGAGTTTGCATGGTAGATGAAGATGATAGTCGTGTGGTGTGGTGACTTGTGGTTGTCTTATTGCCAGAGAGGGAGAAACACCATGGGGAGATGAAGAGGAGAATGAGAGAGAGAGAATGAAGGTGAGTTTGAGAGAGAAAGAGAGAGAGGGAGAGGGAGAAAAAAAAAGCAAAGTAGCAAAGAGTGTGTGGATGGGCCGTGGTGAGGGGGTTTTGGGTATTTTTTATTTTTACTAAATAGTCCCTCTTTTTTTTAAAACTTATGGAATCGGTCAATATTTTGAATATTAGTCGATATTAAAACTCCTAGTGTTAGTCTATACTCATTATCGGTATCAATACCTTTGATATTGTTTTGTTTTTTGTACCGGCTGCTACAAAACAATGTTCTAAACATTGGGTCTAGTATAGAATGATAAAAATAAAAAAGCACAATAACTTTACAGAAATGTAAAAAAGATGTCTTTATAATATTTCACAACAGGTTTTTACATATTTTCGTTCTACTTTTTCTTCTTATAAACTTCCTTCATTGTAGAAACTCTTTCACTTCTCTCTTCTCTTACCTTTCAAACTCATCTCTTTTCTATCTCTTAAAAACTCTTTCACTTCTCTCTCCTCTTACCTTTCAAACTCATCTCTTTTCTCTCTCTTGCTTCTTTGTTCTTAGCTTGCTCCTCTTTTATTATTAAATTAGAAAAACTATTTAAATAAAATAATGAACATACATGAATGATTTTCTTTCAAACTTTAAAATCGAAGCGGAAGGGCAATTTTCCTTGTCATGTTTGACAATTCTAAGATAGAAGAATATATTCAACTTGAACTGAATAAAAGTTTTATAATCCGTATCATAATATGTTTTTGGCATATAATCCGTATCATAATTAATTGTAATTAGTTTTCTAGATATTGTGAACTTTCCAAACAACAATACGTGTGTTAGTGTCTTTTTCTCTCTTTCTTTTGAGACGTAGCACTTTATCATATTACAAGTAAAAGATCTTTTTCTCTCTTTCTTTTGAGACGTAGCACTTTATCATATTACAAGTAAAAGATCTTGCACCATCTTAGTGGACTAACGATTATTATTTTACTTTACATTGCACCCAAAACAAGATGACTGCTTCCCACCATAGATTGTTATATAAAAACTCTCATAATCTCTAGATTTTGTTCTGACAGCCTCTTAAGGACTTTGCGATATCTGTTCCGATTCATACAAAGCAAAATCATGTTTCTTATGTTCACTTAGATGTAGGCAGATTTGGAGCTAGGTGCTTATAGTAATTAACACAATCGTTGAAACAGCAGATTCCAAAATGGGACCTTTCCTTTTTTTGAAACTTGTGATTAATGGCGATGAACGGCGATGAAGAAGAGGCCAAAAAACTGTTCAACTTGGGACCTAAGGCTTGAGGGGTGAGGCCCATGGATCATATGTTAAACCTATTAAACGAATCAATGTTTAATACCAGAATGATGGGTGAGGCCCATGGATCATATGTTTCACTTCAATTTTGCGTCAAGTTTTTAATTTCTTATGCAGCCACCCAATGAAAGTTCTTTCAATAAAATGAAAAGGTAACAAGACCCATAGAGTAACTCAATAACGTATGTTAAAAAAAAGAAGTAAAATTTAAAAGTATTTAATTGATATTTATCTTAAGAATACTTTTTAATAAATTGGTAGAATAAACTAAAAATAAAATAAATAAACAAGAGATTAAATGCAATTAAAAATTCAAATTATTAAAGTTTTTAATTAATAAATTCGAATTAAATTAAAATACAATTTTAATACAAATTTGTAATATTAATAGAAATCTTTGTAACCAAAAAATAAAAAATGATTATTATTAAAATTTAACTTGAACTTGATATTTTGTCTAAGTTTTGAAGCGAGTTTTTCTCATTTTCTATTATTTTTCAGATTAAAAAATATTTGATAGTAAGAAGTGAGATGAAAGACACAAGTCTAACAAAGATGGCTTTAAATAACGATGCTCTTCCTCTTTAATCCAATTTGCATTACAATTGCACCGACCACTCCATTTGCCAAGAAATTGACAAAACCACTTTTGTTTCGAAGTTACGACCTCGTCTGAGTCACTTCCTTAAGGTGTTGCAGAGAAGGCATTGAAAGTATATCTTTGCCAATTCCGTATGTAGACTACAAGGACACTGAGATTTTGTGACGGAAATTATCAACGGAAAATACAAATATTCCATCAGTAGAATATATTACCGATGGAATTTACTGACAGATCATAACGTTGTAGAATCGGCCGTAGCTAAAGTTATTGACGGTCCAAGAACTTACTATTGGTAAATTTAGTATTGGAAAATGTTGAACCGTCGGTAAATATACCAAAAATTTACTGATGATAACAAGTGTTTCGTCTGTAAATTTACTGACGGTTAAACATTTTCCAACGCTAAATTTACGAATGGTAAGTTCTTGAACTGTCGGTAAATTTAGCTACGGTAAGTTCTTGGACAGTCCGTAAATTTATCAATGGTAACATGTGTTCCGTTCGTAAATATGATGAACATTTACTGATGGATATTATATTCCGTTGGTATATTGTATCCATTACCGACGGAATATCCCCTTGACCGTCGATAATTTATTTATACAGTCACCAACGGACGTTTATTTCTGTCGGTAAATTTATTGCTTAAATTTTTTTAAATAATATATTTTCATTATATTTAAATTATAGTTGATGCATAATTTTAATAATTAAATATTTATAATATACATTTAATTTGGTTAAATAGAAAATTTGATTAACGATTAAAAATTAAAATATCTTAATTGATAATAAAACGTTATATTGTAAATAATAAGTATCTATAATACAAACTAAATGACCAAAACTACACTACTGATCTGGAGATGGCGGATGGTTTGGTTGGTACGATGACGTGTTGCCCTTACCCTTCAATTCATCTATCTCTTGACGGACCTGAGCGTACAGCAACATTCACTGTTGTTGCGCTGCCATCGACTATTGCAACTAATCCAACATCTGTTGCAACTGAGTCGACAATGTCTGCACTGTACTCTCAAGCGCTTTCACTTTATTGTTGTTGGACCGCCTAGTAGATGTTGTTGTACTAGATGTGGAGAATCGCGAATAACGAGTATTCGCAAATGATCCTAAGCCGAATATCCTCCCACGACGATCGCTACCACCTACTGCTTCAAGGTAAGTGTCAGTGTCATCAACATTTTCATATTGTTGAGACTGCCATTCAATGACTTTCAGTATTTGGTTCTATTAGAAAGCAATGTTTATATTAGTAAGTGATGATTATTAAGCATTATTTAAATCATAAATTTCACAGACATTGACTTCTCTACAACGATCGTTGACAAATGTCACCCCGTAATGCTTCTTAGTGTGAGTGTGTAGAAATAATGGAAGGTAACATAGAAGACTAAAACGTATTTCGGTAAAGATAACAAATTTCCTGCATTGAAAAAAGGGTTAATATCCATATAATTAGATTCAAATTCAAAAATCTTAAATACCTCAGTTTTCTCCGGTTAAGCAAGTGAACATGTCATCCAAACAACGATTAATAATTTTAATTTAAATATTGGTTTGTAGGCGAAAAGCAGATGAAAACTGTTAAGGAAAATGCCCTCAGATCGGATCCCCGTTGAATTTAATAATTTGAAAATAGTAACAAAAATAGAGAAATGCAAAATAAAATGGGACAGGACACAAGGATTTATGTGGTTTGGTCAATATGACTTACGTCTACGGCTGAAAGGTGAGCCAAATTCACTAATATATGAAGAACGTACAATAATTATAAAAGGCTGGCATAAGAAGCCTTTTAATCAGAAAATTTCCAAAAGGAATTCAAAAAACAAAAGGACGAGTGCTGTGAGAGATGGTTTTGAAAGAAAGAAATGGTGCAGGGAGAGCTTCTGCAACTTCTCTATTTATAGGGGAGATTCCAAGCATTTGTCCAAGGCTTCCGTTAATTTCGCCACAAGTCTTCAACAAATGTTAAACATGAATTTGGCCAGCCCAAAAATTTCCAAATCGTGCAGACAATTTCTGCTACAAGCAAAATGTGGGAGCACACATTTGTTGACCGAGAAAATGTGAAACAATTAATTTAAAGGAGGTCAACATCATTTGCTCACCAAAACATTGACTTGGATGCTTTTGAGGGACCAAGGCACCCAACTTTTCTACAAATCTCCACTTTGAGTTGGTCTCGAACAATTAGTGGTTTGCTCCACCTTTTCCAGCATTTCCTTAAAGGGTTTTATCACCAACTATAAATACCGATCAAGTCGAAGCATTGCTTGAACTTGTAAACCAGAAGAGCCTTCGTAAATATATTGGCAGGATTATTCTTAGTGTTGATCTTCTTAATAAGGACCTTCATCTCTGAAATAGTATCCCAAATGAAATGATACTTAACATCAATATGTTCTGTTCTCTTATAATACATCTAGTCTTTTGTCAATGAATGACACTCTGAATATCATAATAAACAGTAGTATCCCTTGGATGTAGAGATAATTCACCGAATAAACATTTTAACTATAATGCTTCTTTGATAGCCTCAATGACTGCCATATATTTTGCTTCAGTAGTAGATAAAACCACTACATATTATAGAAAAGCTTTCCAACTAACGACACAACCTCTAATGTAAAATACATAATATGTCAGAGACCTGCATTTGTTGAGATCACTAGCATAATCTAAATCTACAAAACCAACCAAAGTATTGTTGGTTCTACCAAATTCCAAACAAAAGTTTGAAGTACCCTTCAAGTATTTGAGAATCCATTTCACAACATGCCAATATTCCTTGCCAGGATTGCCATATATCTGCTAATGACACTAACAACTTGTCATTATATACATAATACTACCGACAGCACTAGAATATGGAACCCGTGCCATGTAATCTTCCTCTTCCTGTGACTGTAGTGATTGAGCAACAGATAATTTAAAATGACTAGTAAGAAGATTACTAACTGCTTTGGTATCTCGTATGCCAAATCTCTCCAAAACTTCATTGAGATAATTCCCCTAGGTCAAGAATAATTTACCAATTCCTCGATCACGTCTTATCTCCATGCCCAGAATTTTCTTTGTTGTTCCCAAATCTTTCATCTGAAATTCATCATGTAATAAGGCCTTCAAATGGTTAATATTTGTAATATTCTTGGCAATAATGAGTATATCATCAACATATAATAACAAATAGATAAATGAGTCATCATCTAATTTCTGGAAGTAAACACAACTGTCATACATGCTTCTAAAGAAATCATGACCCAACATAAATGAATCAAACCTCTTATACCACTGTCTTGGAGACTACTTCAATTCGTATAAGGATTTCTTCATCAAACGTGCCTGGTCTTTTTTTCTTGCCACTTCAAAACCATCAGGTTGTTTCATATAAATCTGCTCATCTAATTTGCCATGCAAGAATATTGTCTTGATGTCAAGCTGCTTTAATTCTAAATCAAACATGACAACCAATGTAAGTAATACACGATACAGAGCTATGTTTCACCACTGGTGACAAAAAATCATTAAAATCAACACCTTGTTCCTAAATGTAGCCTCTTACAACTAAACGTGCCTTATACCTTACATTTTTAACACCTGAAGTACCTTATTTTCTTTTAAAGACCCATTAGTAACCAACAATTTTCCTACCCTTTGGTGGCTTCACTAGAATCTAAGTACCATTCTTGTGCAGACATTCAATTTCTTCGTTCATAGCCACCGCCCATTTATCAGCATCAACATTTGAAATTGCCTACGTATATGTGGAAGGTTCACCGTCTCCACCTGTTTCCTGTGCCACTGATAAAACATATGTTGTAACACCAATATATACCCCCAGGAGGATATTGCGAGTGCCACATACACACCGAACACGAAGCATTTCGAAACATACAAAACACTTTATACATTTATTACCAGAATCTTAACAAACAAACATCGTATATCAAAATTTCAAAAAGCTGCCTGAATTAAGGTTATTACAACCCATCAAAATAAAAATTCATGAGTTATAGACATTAGATACAAGTTCAAAAACAATCTCAAAACACATATGAACAAAACAAAAATCAGAATCCTTTGGCCATCGAGGTTGTCTTATCCCAGTTCCTATGTCCCTCTTTCAGAACCTACACGGGCCAAATCCACTGTGCTAAGCATATAGCTTAGTAAGTAATAACTAAACTATAAGCCAACAAAATTCATAACAAAACAGAGTTTTATAAATAATGGAATTGTTCAACACAAGAGGGTATAAACCCTTCAGAAACATAATACAATTTAGCTTATGCCAAAAATCAAACTGATATTAGAGTACAAAATTATAAGACTTCTAAATCCATTGGTAGAAGCGGGTAATGGGACTTATACAAAAGAGACCGAAGTCTTGACACCGAAGTGACTCAGAAGAGACTGAAAAAAGAGACCGAAGTCTTGACACCGAAGTAACTCAGAAGAGACTGAAGTCTCGACAACTAAGTGTCAATATCAGAAGACACTGAAGTGTCAATAACAGAAGACACCGAAGTGTCATAGAAGCAGTTGCAGACCCTTTTAGGCATGCCTATTTGCCCATAACTAGGACTCAGCAGTTTGCAAAATAAAACAAATTCATTTAAGATATTTCATGCAAAGCAAGTAGTTAATCATATTTATATGCAAGTAGCACTTCAATATCACATTCATCAATCAATACCTCAGACCTTCATGTCTGGAATCAGTACACAATTCAGAACACATTCATCAATATCGAATTCAATTCAATAATAAACAAAACAAATCAAGGTGAGACCATCTTAGGTTACCTATAAATTTTACCGTCTAAATTACTTATAATCTTCCTTATTGCTTATTGTCTCGACGTCCCAACAATATCAGGAATCGGTCGCTCGATGGGTTTCTCTAAAACATTTAATATAAACACATATTATTAATGTGCACAATTATGAATTGAATTATGCACATTCATGTATACTGATTATGTATGATGCATGTTCATGTCAAAAATCCGGGTTTCTTACCCTAAATCTTATCACATGATTGATCATGTGAAATCATACTCAATCCCTCAATCCAAATTTATTTCACAATCCACCTTCGGGTCCACTTTGCTCAATTATTCTAATTAGGAAGGTGAGGTAATTAGGTAATACTTCCTTCTAGAAATTTTTTCCTCTTTGTCTTAAGGTTTCAAATGATACCAAGTTCATCCAATTTGGTTTATTATTCAATGAGTTATGCTCAAAATACCACAGACTATGTACATTGAAAGTTTGGCTAATACATGATCATGCCTCCAAGTTTTACACCTCATAATTCTCAATTCCAATATCCAAAAATTACAAACTTTATACCAATTTAAATCTAAGAGAATAAGCTACAGCTTTGGTGAAGACACTTTAGTATAATTAAGCCTACATCAATACAGTTTATTCAATAACCACAGGACACGATTTTTGTCCCTTGTAGTGTTACAACCTAATCCAAGACACAATTTCATGCCAATTTTGAAAATCTTAGAGGCATAATTAAAATTCTGCTTCTTCAAGAAAGTTGTAGATACATGTCTCTAGTTTAATCTGAATCAATAATCAATCCATTTAGAAATCTACAGATTAAGATATAATTAAAATACCGAAGCATGTTCTTGAAAATCTCCAGTTCATAACATTCCATCACATACCCTCACTTTGAGTCAATCAATCTTTTTCTAATCAATTCATATGGCTTTAACTTTTTATGGAGAAATAAAAATGTCTTAGGAGTCTATTGGTTTAATTTTCAAGTCATTTGGAGGTCAGATGAAAAAGTTATATCAAAAAGAGTCAGAACTGTTCAGTATTAGAAAGTTTGATTTTGCACTACCACCTTCTACTGTAGAATCACCATTTTTGCACGTAATTCTCCATGTTTTTGCAGAAACTATGCTCCATCTTCTTCCTCTCTTCTACTAAATTCCTTGTAACAAACTTATACCCTTATATTTATCCCTCTTATTCACTTTTATATCAACTCAACTTAGTCCCAAAACAACTCAAATCCAAGTTTATATACACCAAAACCAATCATACACGTATTTCACCATCTTCAACTATCTCTCTCTCTACTGTAAATTTTGTTTTCATGAACAGTAACAACCCACAAATAACCACTTACGCATGCATCCATCCACCAGCATGAAAACATCATCTATGCTACTCCTCTTTCAACTCAACAACCCAAAACAACTAAAAAATCCAAAGTTCAAACTTAAACATAAAAACAAATCACTATTCACGCATGCATGTTCTCATGTTTCTGCAATTTTTTTTTCATGCATTCCTTTACAAGCATGAAACATCATCTCTTTGTCATTTATATATCAGTATTATAAACATAAAAATGAAATCACAACTTACATAACTCATGCATGTGTTTATTTCCAACACTAATACATCATCAAAGCATTTACAATATCCATACCAACTTAAAACACAACTTACTCGTCTCAGAAAATTCCAGAAATGAGAGTGAGGAGCATGGTTTGGGTGGAGAGAAGCAAGGACAGAGAAAGACAACTAAATAAGAATACAAATGGTATGGTGGTTCGGTGATGGGGAATAAGGAGAAGAGTAGGTGATGTTGTAGTGAAGAACACCGAGAGAGAGAGAGAGTGGGTTGGAGGCATGTAATCCATATGTCACTAACTTGTGCTGCCACATGTCATAAGGCTATTGGTTTATTTGTCTCTTATTTTTCCTAGTCCAATAATACCCCAAATTTCAGAAATTTCCTAAAATCCACTAAAAATTCTGAAATAATACCACTAGTCTCCAAATAAAATTTTAATGCAAATAATCCACAATTCACATTTTTAATCACATTTATAAACCAATTATATTGCAGATGATGTATTAGAAATTCCTAAATTTTCTAACCCCTAACATGGGGTATTACATATGTAACTAAATTTGCATACCTTTATGGTGGTCAAATCTCCCGTTTTGGTCTGTATCTGGCTATAGAATGTTCTTCTTCTACCAGTTCATCTTGACCTTGATCAGGATCTGATTCATCAACTTGATTTGTCTAATGTGTAGAAGACATTTGTGAAAGACTTGAACTACCAATCTCTATCTCCACCTATTTCTGTGTACTATCCTCTTTTTCTAAATTACAAGGATTACAAGACTCTTTTCTAAGACACAATATAGAGGACTCTTCAAATGTAATATCTTTACTAATTACAAATTTAGTTGACTTGGGATCAGGACACCATAAGCGATATCCTTTCACCCTTGAAGCATAATCGAGAAAAATATATTTCTTAGCCCTAGGCTCTAACATTCCCTCTTTTACATGCATATATGATGGACACCTAAATATTCTTAAAGTAGAGTAATCAGCAGGAGTACCTGACTAAACTTCCTCTGTATTCTTGAAATTGAGAGGAGCACAAGAAGAGCAGTTGATGATGTAGCAAGCTGTAGCAATGGCTTCTACCCAAAAATTAAGTGTTAACCTTGCATTGGAGATCATACACTGAGCCCTTTCCAAAAGAGTCCGGTTTATGTGCTCGGCTACTCCATTTTATTGTGAAGTCGTTCTAATGGTGTGATGCTAAGCAATTCCTTCATTCTTGCAAAATTAATTGAATTCACCTCCATAAAATTCGAAACCATTATATGTGTGTAGTTGCTTAACATATTTTCCTATCTACTTTTGAATCAAAACTTTCCATTGCTTAAAGGTTAAGAAAACATCATTCTTATGTTTTAAGAAATACACCCAAACCTTCCTTGAATATTCATCAATAAAAGTCAACATATATCGGGCACCAACTTTAGATGGAACACGAGAGGCCCCCCAAAGATCAGAATGAATATAATCCAAAGTACCTTTAGTTTTGTAAATAGCTAGAGAATTGAAACTGATTAGTTTCAGCTTCCCAAAGATATAATGATCACAAAAGTCCATCTTACCAGTACTTTGACCACAAAATCGGCCTCTCTTGCTTAAGAATGTTAAGCCTTTCTCACATATGTTTCCCAAATGCATGTGCCACAATTTGGTAATGTCAACATTTGTAGAGATCGCCGCAATACTTGTTATCGTAGATCCCTGCAAAACATACAAACTACCAGATCTACAAGCTTTCATCAATACAAGAGCACCTTTAGAAAATTTCAAAACTCCACCTTCCACTGAGAACTTGCACCCTTGAGAATTGAGAGTGCCTAAAGAGATGAGACTTTTCTTCAAATTAAGAACATGTCTAGTATCAATGAATGTTCTAATGATACCATCATACATTTTGATCCGGACTGTACCTTTACTAAAAACTTTACAAGCATCATTATTATCCATCAAAACAATTCCACCATCCAATGACTCATAAAGGGAAAAATTATTGGACCCTAAAATTTTTTAAAGAATTTATTCTATTAAATTAGCAAGCGTGAGCAGAAATTAGAATTTTTGAATTTAGAAATTTTTGAAGTTAGTTATGAATATATTTTATTTATATTGTTTGCATGGATTAAATGGAAATGTTAGAATTAAATTAAGGAGTAAGTAGGCAATAGCTTAAATATGGAAGGGTAAGATTGGAAAGAGTAGCATTTGTCTTAAAATTTATGAAAAAAGAAGAGTGCATCAGAGTCATGTAGAAGAAAGAAAGAAAAAAAAGAGAAATTCATAGAAGAAACTAAAAGAAGAGAAGCTAAAAGCCAAAACAGAAAAGAAGAACAAGGAAAGAAAGAAAAGGAGAAAGAGAAGAAGGAACAATTGATTCAGCTGAATTTTTTTAAGGTATCCTATATCTACTTTTTCTGTTTTGGTAGAAGAAGGAATTAGAGAAAAATAAGATTTTTGTGCTAAAAATAAAAAGAGAAAAAAGAGAACCAAGAAATCCATTTTCCTAGATTTTTATGAATTTTCTACTAGATATTAGTTACTTTAGCTTAGTAAAACCAAGAGTAGATTAGGTCTAAGCTCATTCTTAGATATTAGAGCTCTAGGTATTTTTCAATTTATATATTAGTTGAATGAAAATTTGTTGTTTAGAGGGAACCAAGAAAGTCGAAGGAAAGAGCAAGAGTAGAGACAAACTTAAGTTTGGAGTTATAAGTAAATAGGTGGGTAATATGTTTATGGTTATTGTGATGATGGCCTGATTTTCTTACATGTTGTGTGCTTAAATGTTTTTCTTCAAATCATTGTGGATGTGGAAAAATGCACTGTGAATTGCTATCTTGTGATGCTTGAAAGATCTTATGCATTTTGAATTGATGAAAAATAGAAAAGTGCAACAAGCATGAAAGAATGAATATGTTATGAAATGTGTGAGCATCGAAAATTTGTTTGTGTGGGCAAGAGAGATACCATTTCGTTTGTCACGTGCAAGTTGACCTTAAGCCTTCTCCCAGCCACCCGCTTGTGGCTCACGAGCTCCAAAAAATGGACTCATTTTGTTTATGGTGTAAACTTCGGTTTCACCATTTCATTTCATGGGATTCTCTCAAACCACTATATGTGTGCAATTTGCTTTGATTTTTGGAACATAATATACGATTGAATGTTATGTTTAGATGGTTGAAAAATACATTGTTTGATTTATGTGATAATCTATTATCTATGAGCTTGAACTATGAATAATCTGATTGTTAGATAAAATGTGACATAAATACATGCATATGCTTGGTTGTATGTATGACTCTTTACCGATGGCTATAATCAAATTAGCCACTGAGCTTCACAACTCACCTCATTATTTTTCACTCCATAGGTGCAGAACAAGCAGATCATTAATCCTTCCAAACAGCAAACTCCAAGAAATTTACCTTTTTTAACTAAGTTAGTTTGAACAAATTTTGGTAGTTTTGCAAGCATATTAAACATGAGCATTCATATTGTATTTTTAGATTATACTACTGTTTTGACTCTTAATATGTAATTGAAGTTATGTATAAACTCTGCATTATCTAAGAGATGAAACTCTGTTTGTTTGAGAAATGAAAGTAAGAGTTGAAGAATTTCTCTTTTGTATATGTGCAGAATTTTCTTCTCTGATAAGTTAACAATTTTGGTTGGGAATGAAATTGAGAGTTATTTGATGGCTTTTGGATAGATTTTATTAAGTAAATTGTTGTGTTGGGAGTCTATTATGTTAGGAGTCTTATATGTATTAATTGTGTTTGTTGGATTCAGGTCTTTTTGGTTTTTGTGAGAATGTATAATAGGCATAGAGGAAAAAGAGCATAGAGATTGTGTCTTGAATTCCATAAATAAACTGTATCCATATAGGAAGAATTAGACAAAATTATCTTCATAAAAGTTTTATATGTTCTCTTATCTTTGTAATGGTATAAAGTTTGTAATTTTTAGACTTTAGATGAAAAAGATATGGCCTTTACATGATAGCACTATTGGTGTTGGTAGATGTTGTAACACCATTTCTGGTAAAAAATTTTGTTTTCTTTTTAAACGATTAAACTGCATTGATATGGGCAGAATTTGACAAATTTTTCTTCACAAAAGTTGTAGCTTATTCTCTTAACATTCAAACTACATAAATTTTTGTAATTTTTGGATATCAGAGTTGAAAGTTATGAAGATTAGAAGTATAAGTGGTAGAGTTAAAATTGCATGATCATGCACAAGCATGATCATGACCACCGCACTCAGGATCGTGCAAATGCCATTTTCCTTAAAGCTCACGATCTTGCTTGAGCACAATCATGCTCCCTCTCTTGCATGACCGAGCAAATTAAACACGGCTATGCACGAAGTGCACGGCCATGCATTCTAAAGCACCCTGTCTATTTATTTTTATTTTTATTTATTACTAAAGTCACCTAAGCCCACCTAAGTTCTTCATCACACCTTTGATGCTTTCAATCTTCTTTTCATTTGACCTCCATCAAGTCCCCTCATATTGTAACCATAAATTAAGTTCCGAAACTCGGGCTCAACAAAAACACTCCCTGTCAGAACTCATATGGTAAGAACAACCCGAATTTAAAATATACTCCTTATTAGACTTGACGTTATCTTCTGTGGCTACAAAGTTAATTTCTTTGTTCTCATCCACTACTACACTAGCCTCGGTGGTGTTGCTATTAATCTTATCATTTTTCTTCTTATTTTTCAATTATAGCAGTCATCCTTTATATGCCCGTTCTTTTGCAATAATTACAAATTTTATTTCTATATCTAAATTTTGACCTGCCTTTGGATCTACTTTTTTCAAAATATCTATTTTCATAATTACTTTATACAATTAGTCCCTCTACCTGACTTCCACTAGTCTCCTCAGTGATGTCCCTATCAATCTGTTGTTTTGAATTTAATGCATACTTAATACTATTATATGAGATTGAGTCTTTCCCATAAATCATATTATCACGAAAATATTTGAAGGACTGCGGGAGGGAACATAACAACAATTTGGCTTGATCTTCATCCTCAATTTTTACATCTACATTCTTCAAATCCAAAATAAGAGAATCAAATTTATCCAAATGTGAAAGAATAGATGTACCTTTTGTTATCCTCAATATATACTTTTGTTTCAAATAAAGCTGATTTTCCACCGTCTTCTTCATATACATGGCTTTCAACTTGTCCCACATACCTTTAGCTGTGCTTTCACTAGCAACCTCTTGCAATACCTCATCTGAGAGATTCAATATAATGGTTGATCTAGCCTTTTTATCTAATCTGTGAATTTATTTGACGCCATACCTGTTGGCTTTTTCTTCACTTCATCAAATGCAATCTTACACCCATCTTGTATTAAAATAGCCTGCATCTTGAGTTGCCATATGCCGAAGTTAATACTTCGGTCAAACTTTTCAATAGAGGTCTTCGTTACTGTCATAGTGGCTAAAAGTTGATATTCCAACTATTTTTCGACAAGTGGGCTCCATAAAAACACTAGACACAGACCTCAAAGGCAAAGTCGGGACGTGGGCCCCATAGGAAAAATTGAACTCCATTTACAAAACTAAGGCAGTGGGCCTCATAAGATAAATTGAAATAGTGGGCCTAGTAGATGTAACTGGAACAGTGGGCTCTGTTTGGATTCACAAATAACTTCTAATTTACTTACTGATATGGAGGATTCACCTCAGTGGCGACCACAGAACATAGGGTAAGTTAGATTAATAAGAGAAGCTCTGACACTAATTTGTTAGGGAAAATGCCCTCGGATCAGATCCCGGTTGAATTTAATAGTCTGAAAAATAGTAACAAAAATAGAGAAATGCAAAATAAAATGAGAAAGGACACAAGGATTTACGTAGTTCGGTCAATGTGACCTACGTCTATGGCAGAGGGTGAGCCAAATTCACTAATATGTAAAGAACGTACAATAATTACAGAAGGCTAGCACAAGAAGTCTTTTAATAAAAAAATTCACAAAAGGAATTCAAAAAACAAAAGGACGAGTTCTGCGTGAGATGGTTTTGAAAGAAGGAAATGGTGTAGACAATTTTTGCTACAAGCCAAATGTGGGAGCATGCATTTATTACACGAGAAAATGTGAAACAATTAATTTGAAGAAGGCCAACATCATTTGCCCACTAAAACATTGACTTGGATGCTTTTGACGGACCGAGGCACCCAACTTTTCAACAAAAACTTTAAAAGGGCACTAAATAATTTTTGATATGTTTCTTTAAATAATTAAAGATGACATTGGATCAAGTGGGATCTAAATCAAGGAGGCTTAAACCCGTCTACTGTCTTAACATGATTAATATTTGCAATTTGTAATTTGATTGGACATTGAACAAGGACTTAAGACTCGAATTTGATCTAATTTAAGCAATCTGAAATACGGTCGGTTTGGATTAAATTTAACAATTAAATAATCTATTTTTTTAATTTGTTCATAGTATATGACTATGAATGCAAATCATTTTAGTATACTATATGACTATACATGCAAATCATTTTAATATCAAGCTTATTCAAAGCTAGATAGGATTGAAAATCATTTCAATATTGCTGGAATGAGAAGCGGTAGTAAGGAAGACTTCCCAAAAGCAAGCAACAATTAGAAGGAGTAAGAAACAAGTGGTGGATCAATTAAAGAGGAACACCGACGGGCGGTAGTAGAGTAAGAGAAATGTAAGTGAAGCACTAAAGGAGGCGACTGGCGGCATGGAGGACTTTCCAAGAGCATGTGCCAGCAGAGAGGAATAACTAGCAAGCGAAGAAGGAAAAACACTAAAGTATGAGCACACAGACAACAGTGGAGCATTGAAGGAGGATTGATAGGAGCGAAAGCTGATGAGTGAAGAGGTAGATAGATACAACGTACCGGTGTAAATAATACATAAATAAGTGAACGTTGTTGTGTAGAGGGAACAGTTGTCCGTTGTAAAGGGTTGGCCACCAACAGTTACTATGGTCATTCATTTAACCATTGGAGGTAGAGAAGAGAGTAACGAATAACCATAAAAGATTTTCTCTCTCTAAAAAGTTTCTATCCATTATGTTTCTTCTACTTCTTTCTCTATGTTTTCTCTCTTTTCATTCATTATTTCAATAACTAAATTTCCCAAACTAGTTACGCCATAAATATCTGTATAAAAAATTGCTATCAAAGCAGAGATTTTGGACTACGGTAAATATTATGATGTGTCGGAAGGAACTCGAGGCCAGGAATGGAGACGAGTGGAGAAAGTGCTGCATAAGTAGATGCAAGAGTTAGAGGTAAGATGTGAACAAACCATGCAAGAATTACAGGAACAAATGAGTTAATTGTTTCAAAAAGATAATGGCGACAATGGTGTAATAGAAAATGTCGATCAAACGTCTTGAAACTGTAAATGGATATGGTTACTATGGTGGACATTACACCATTCTTAAGCAGTGTAGTAAGATTGAGCTACCTGTGTTCAAAGGAGAAAATTTCGAGCTTGGGTGTTTAAATGTGAGTAATTTTTCAAGCTAGATTGTATACCGACAAAGTTGAAGGTGGGTAGTAAGATTGAGCTACTTGTGTTTAAAGGAGAAAATTTTGGGCTTGAGTGTTTAACTGTAAGTAGTTTTTCAAGCTAGATTGTACACTGACAAAGTTGAAGGTGGGTTTGGCTATAATGTATTTGGAGGGTGAAGCTTTAGCTAGGCATGATCTGCATGTGAGGAATAGGCTAACCAGGGATACTCCTAGTTGGGGTGAATATCTATTGGCATTGGAGCAGAGATTCAGAGAGGTGGTTTTCAAAGATTTACTAGGAGAGATAAAGAAACTGAGATAGAAGGAAATTGTGAAGGAGTATTGTACCAAGATTGATATGTTGTCACAAGTTAGTGATAATAAAACCGTATTTGGTTAGTATGTTCTTGAAGGGGTTGAAAGTGGAGATAGAATAACCAGTGAAGTTGTGGAATCCCATAACTCTTCAACAAGCATATGAATTGGCAAGGAAACATGAAATGGTGGATATACATTAGGGATTAATGGGAAAATTCCATCAAAGAAGTTCGTATTATGCTGGAAACTCACTAAGTGTATCAAAGTTTGTAGGTCTATTGCCTAGAATTGTGTAAGGGAATCAGAAGGGAGAAAAAGTAAGAAGACAAAACGCAATAGCAAACAATACAAACAAAAAAACAACACACAAATTTTATGTGGAAACCACAAATTGAGGAGAAAACCATAGGCAGAAGAGGAGAGCTTCACTATGACAAGGATGAATATAAAGGTGGAGAGCTTAGGGTGGCTCACAAAAATATTTTTTACTCACCCTAGCATAAAACAAGAAATATAAAGTAACCCCCAATTTCAAGTGGGCCCTACGTGGGTTGTAATTTAATTTTTCTACAACTATCGCATTGTGAACTTTTCGAGCTATACTAAAATAGAATTTGGGTCACAAACTTTAACAATCTCCGCTTTGACATGAATTTTATCATAAGAAGTATTCAACCTTCAAAACAAAAAGCTATCCACCTCTTCCACCAAAATCCCTTAAGGGCTAATCTCAATGAACAATACCAACCAAGTCTAAGTAGTGCTCAAGCTTGATAACAAGAAGTGCCTTAGTCATCATATCAGTTGGATTATCATGGGTACTAACCTTCTTCACAACAATATCACCACAAGCAATGACCTCATGAATAAAATGATATCTGACATCAATATGCTTCCTTTTCTCATGAAACATTTGACCTTTAGCGGGGAAGATAACACTTTGATTATCGTAAAAATTCGTGGTAACTTGCATGTCTTGACAAAGTTCAGCAAACAAACATCTCAACCAAATAACTCCTTTATAGGCCTCCGTAACTATCATGTACTTAGCCTCAGAGGTAGAAAAGGCCACAGTAGTCTATAAAGAAGCTTCCCAACTGATAACATAACCACTGATAGTAAACACATACCTATAAGTGAACTTCTCTTATCAAGATTACTAGCAAAATCAAAATGAACATACCTAACAATCTCATCTCTGGTTCTACCAAATTCCAAAAAAAATCAGTAGAGCCACGCAATTGTCTCAAAATCTACCGAACTGCTTTCCAATGCTCTTTACCTGGATGCATAATGTATTTACTAACTACGTTGACATCATATGATACATCTGGACATATGCACACATATTATACATGAGAGATCCAACTACACTAGAATATGCGACTTGCAACATATAATCAATATCTTCATTTGATTTAGGAGATAAAGCAGATGAAAGTTTGAAATGTGCAGCTAATAGAGCTGTAACAAGTTTTGCATTTTGCATATTACATCTATGTAAAACTTTCTCTAAATAACCCTTTTGGATTAAATACAATTTACCTGCTTTTCTGTCTCTCAAAATCTCCATGCTAAGTATCTTCTTTGCTGCACCTAAATCTTTCATCTCAAACTCTCTCCTAAGCTAGGCTTTCACCTTTACTATTTTCGATTTATCTTTGGCTACTATTGATATATCATCAATTTATAAGAGTAAATAAACAATTGACCCATAAATGACCTTTTTATAGTAAATAAAACTATCGTAATTGCATCTTATTAAATTTTGAGTAATCATGAAAGAGTCAAACCTTTTATATCATTGTCAAGGTGACTGTTTCAGACCATATAGGAACTTTTTCAGCAAACACACACGGTCCACTTTCTTTATAGCTATGAAACCCTCTGGCTATTGCATATAGATGTTATCCTCAAGTTCTCCGTATAAGAATGTTGTCTTGACTTCTAACTATCTAAGCTAAAAATCATACACAGCCACAACAGAAAGTAAAGTTTAAATTGAGCTATGTTTTACAATTAGAGAAAACACATATGTGAAGTCTACACTTGAAATTTGACTATAACCTTTAGTAACTAGCCTGGCCTTGTTGAAGAAGCTATACCTGACTTCTTCAACTCTTAATGTACCTTCCTTTCTCTTGAATACCCATTTGCAACGAATAGCTTTCATACCTTTAGGTAATCTCACTAAATCCTAAGTACCATTTTTTTGAAGGGATTCCATCTCTTTCTGTATACCTATCATCCATTTGCCAGAGTCCTCACTATTAGAGAGCTATGGGTCCATGCATCACATACATGGCAAGACAATGGAAGTGTCAGAATCAAAATTCCAATCCTATGATATCCCAAAAAAATCCAGAATCCATGTGCATATATATACATATTATAAGAACATGAAATTATAACATATGTACCTTGGAAATACTCCTCCTTTCTTGAACCTTCTTTTTGTTTGGGTTATAGCAAACACTAAACACCTTCTTTGTCCTCTAGAGAGCATGTAAAGATAAAGAAAAATCAGTGTATAAGAGTAGTTAGAGCACCAAACAAGACGAGTTCAAATAGATGCTCAAAGTGAGAGTTAGATCAATACCAAGTTACAAACAACATTTGCTTAAAATCATGTGAACAAATCGCAAGATCAATCTTCTCAACTTCCAGAACTCTTTAGACCCTTAGCCTCTCTATTGAGTGTGTTTTTGGCTAAAAAAATTTTGTGTGTACATAAGTGAGTTCACTTATGTACCGACTGTCACTAAGTCGGTCAAGATCCTGACTTGCTTAAATGACAACCATGCACACTTTGTTTTTCATCTGATCTTTTATTCATGTGACCCTTAGGTTTCTAGTTATTTTGGTCACTTGAATTAACTCTTAATCCGAGCAAATCGTGAGGGTTTCATGATGCCAATTTACCAAAATGTAATTAGATTAACATTTAAACTCTTCGATAGTTAATTATTCGACTTATGAACCTTTCCATGGTCAATTACAATGCAATTCGTCCCTTCACCATCCTATACCCCACTTGGTTCAGCGTATGGGCTATGTGTCAACTCCCACTAGACTGATTATGCTAGATCTAGTCCAAGTAATATTAGTTCTTGTCCTGGGGATCTCATTACTCTATGTGTCATTGAAGACTCTCTTTTTGACACATAAGTGCTCTAGACAGAGATTCCCGAATAATGACCCCGACAAGAGGTTGTGGATATCATCTCCTTTTATCAGGAGTGATGAATCCTTTATTGGCTACCTAATTACCTTCGAATACTAATAGTTATACCCATCACCCTACTAATGACCTTATATTGAGGTAATAAGGAATGGGGCCAAAGCATATGATCAGTATCTAAGATATCCTTAAGTACCTAAAGTCTAAGGATATTTGCACCATTGCTATGATGAGATTAATTACTAACATTTGATAGTTCATCCATATGATAATATCATAGCAGGTGATCCGATATACTTACTACTCTTAGTAAACATCCACATGTTAACTCTAAATATCTCATGCTTACATTTTATGAGATCTCTTGCTTGATCAAATCAAGGAGTATAACATGTGCTAGTCTATCTGGATTAACAATGTCCCGTCTCATTAATCCTATGACTTGGGATAATTTAGATACTAACATAATTGCACATGATATGAATCTCATTATCATGATCTCATCATGATTTCCTTCATGCTATATTTTGTATCATAGACTTCATTAATTCTGTAAAAGCTTGGGTTTCAAAACGTATTGAGGCTTAGAATCTTAAACTATCGAGTCATATCATTCAAGAATTTATAAAGTGCATTTCATTCATATGCATAATATTCGTATATACACATGAATCATGATTTAGAAAACATTACAAATATTGTATGTGCACTCAATTGACATATTCTAGGGTATGAAAGGTTTAAAACGATCATGATGTGAAAAGTGTATTGATTATGTCTTGAATTATGGTTTGGTGGATTATAATTAGTAAATTTGGAATTAATTATTACAGTTGGAAAATTGATGAATTAAAATGTGCATTTAGTTTAGGAAAAATGTCAAATTGATAAATGAAAATTTAGGATGACTAAGCCTATGAAATAAGTTACATTTGGCAGTAAAGATTAAGTGACATTTGTCATAAATAATTAAGTGACAAATGGCTTCGAAATTGAGTGAAAATGGTTTAAGATTTAGATGATAAATGGCAGCATGAAGAGAGGATATGTAGCTGGCCTAGACTTTTAACAAGTGTCCTAACACTAATCACACCATACGACACATACATGGCAAGTTGCTTTATTAGTAATTTTTTGCTAAAACTCTCATCTTCTTCTTCTCTCATAGCCAAAAACTTGCTCCTCTTTACATCTCTACATTTACCTAAGTTTTGTTCAATTGCTACACCAAAATCCATGCTTTTACCTTCATAAATATAGTTATAGAACTAGATCATTGTTGTACATGCTGTTGTCTTTTATCCTTGCTAAAAACCCATCCAATTTCCACCTTATATTTAAGATGATCTTGCATGCACATCAAGCAAAGTAGACTTGATGAATTAAGGTGGAACTTGAGCTAAACAAGTAAGTAAAGTACTAATCTTTCTGGCATATTGTAATAAAAAGTTTATGATGATTGAATTGGGATGGATAATATGTAGTGTTGATGATGAAGTATACTGGAAAAATGATACATGAATTGGATACTTTTCTATTTTGGTTTTGATGAATGAGAACCATAGGTTATAGGTTGCTATATTGATGATTTAGATTGAGATTTGAAGTTTAAATGAAGGTGAAGTTATGCTAAAGAAAGGTGCTAGTGAAGAGTACTTGAATTTGGAAAAAACTAGGACTATATATATGATGGGATTAAGTTGAATGAAAGTTTATGTTTTGTTTTTGTATGCATGAAAGGCAAATAGTTTATGAGCTACAAGTTGAATGATTTTGAGTTGGACTAATATGAAGATATTTTGAATTTGATATGAAGGTGTTAGAATCTAGATAAATTGAAGGAAAATGTAGAGTGAACATTTGGTTCACTCATCCTATGATCGTGGGAAGGTCCTCCCCGATCATGGTAATACTTTGAAATGAAAATTTTCTATTTTATGTGATTGTTGAATCAACTAAGGATAAGTTACTTTACTTCGGTGTATTTGGGCTTCATTAAGACCTGAAATGAACCTAGGTTGATGTTTGATTAATTGGTTAAGGTTTCATAAGTTTAGGTTTTTAATGGTTGTTATAACTTAAGAAACGGATTGTCTTGATATCAATGTATCTAAAATCTGGAATTTATGAGTTTTAAAGGAATAAAGGTGTTCCTATGAATGCAAATGTTATCCAAAATATATGAGTAATGTGAACTGGGTATGAATGAAATAGAATTGGGAAATTGTGTGAATATATATCGCTAGAAAAGGTTGGTGAATGTATGATTGATGAATTTAGAGTAATCAAACTTACTTAAGATATAAACCTAATTGAAAACTAGATGTGTACAAGTTATGATGTTTGAATGGTCAAGTTTTGTGAATAAGGATACATAACTGGAAAGTCAATTGAGCATGCATTGAACATGACACATTTATTTGTGCATGAGTGAATAATCATATGATTGATCAACTTAGTAATATGTGAACTATCTGTGTATTGTATGACTTTAGATGCACAAGTCGATTGCCAGCATTTAAACATTACTAGATCATCAATGCAATAGCTTTTCTAGAGAGTATTGTGAGTTAATCTAGATTTTTCTCACTATAATTGAATTTTTTCGGTTAACTTTCAGTTAATGAACTGTTACTCATCTGATTGCTACGATTCCAGACATTGTTGGTCCGAAGAATTTGATACTTAGGACTGTATATGGAAATGTTTTCAAATTGTATATGTAATATGGAATGTGTACTTAATTGAATGTTGAATGCCGAACTCAAGTTGGAAGAATGTGATAAATGACATGAACTCATTGAATGAAAATTATTGATAGCATATTATGTGAATTGATGCGTTCTATTACATTAATATACATGATCAGACAAAGGAGTTATGAGAGATGTGACCAACATAAAAACGAGCTTTAAGCTTGGGAATTATACACAAAGAGCCACAGGCTTAGTTAATAATGAGCCTAGTATCCACAACAGATACGGGACAATAAATAGACACTCGGTCACAATAAAGTAAAATGAAAATAAAGTCACGTGTGTATTTGCATATATATAACTTTACATGTATCATATGAGTGATTGAGATGAATTAATGGATTGTTCTAGAATAGTGTTATGAAATGTTTGTATACATGTTGTACTTGTACTTGATGAAATATGACAAAATGTGATGTGGGATTTGATGCTGGATGATGTTTTAAACTTTTTGAAATTGGTTATATACTTGACTTTGTGTTTTGATTGGAGTGAGTACATCGATGATGGTTTAGTCACTATGTTAGACCCCAAAATTTTTAAGGATTTTATATTTATTTTATTTTATTAAATTATTTAGCATGAAAATAAGTTAGAATTTATGAATTAGGAACTTATGGAGTCTAATAGGGTATATTTTAAGTTTTATAAGGAAGTGTGGATTAAAATGAAGTAAAAGGGGGTTAATGGGAATTTCCTAATAAAAGGAGGGGCAAATTGGTCAATACCCTTAATATTTGCATTAAATGGAGTAAGACAAAGAGGAAGGAGACGTGAATGAAGGAGGTGGAGTAAAAATAAAGAAGAGAAGGAGAATAAAGAAGAGGGTAGTTTTGGAAATTCTTAGATAAGTGAGGGCAAAATGGTAAAAACATATAAAGTTGCATTAAATTGCATAAGACAAAAGAAAGGAAGGAGACAAAAAGAGGGAGTCGTGAGTTAAGAAAAGAGA
>JAOSBN010000177.1:31922946-31963222 GCA_027563595.1 Erythroxylum suave | reverse complement strand
GAAGAAAACAAGGAGAAAAAGGAAGAAGAAGGCAAAGAAGAAGATAAAAAGGAGAATTTTTGCTAAGGTTTTCTCCACTAAGGTAAATCTCTTCACTCTTTAGTTTTGACAGTTTTAAAGAAGAAGAAAGAAGTAGGTTATGTGGAGAAAATGTTAAAGAAAGAGGAGAGAGAAAAATAAGGGTTTTGGTTATATAATGAAGATGAGGAAAGAATTAGAAAAATAAGAAAATGATGTTAGATTTTACTTATTCTAGTTGGGTAAAAATTTAGGAAGAGAATAAGCATGAGTTATTCACGATATTTGGATTAAGGGAACTTTATGTGAGTGTGATGAAATGAAATTGTGTGTTTATAGGAAACCGGGAGTATAGACGCCAAGAGCGGGAAGAAGAACGAGCTTGATTTTCGAAAAAATCTAAGCTAAATAGGTGGATAATATATTTATAGCTGGAATGATGAATTACATTGTTTATGTGCTTATATGTGTTTTATTTATTGTGAATGTGAGTAATATGTTATGATTAAATGATTATGTGTTGAAATAATTGGATGTAAATGTGTTAAATATGGAAGTTTGGAACCATTGTGGATGTGGGAAAAATACGTTGAGAATGTGTATGATCCTGCATTGTGATAATTTAGTAACTTTGTGTGCGAATGAATAAGAAAGGAATAATGGAACATGAAGGCATGAACATAGTGTAAATGTATAAGTATTGAAATTTGTTATGTGGGCGAGAGAAGAATCCGTTTCGTTAGTCACGTGCACGTTGACCATAGGCTTCTCCCGGCTGCCCGCTTGTGGCCACGAGATCTTGAGAAATCGGACTCTCGAGCCATTATTGTGTGCATTGCATTTTAAACATGTTATGATATAATGTAATTTAAATGCTATTGATATGATGTGATTTGAATGATATAGTTGATAAAAATCTTCAGCCCTATTGTTTTGTGATAATGCGTTGTGATATGCTTGATTTATATGTGATGTGTAGTTCATTAATACAGCTATAGGTATATTAGCCACTGAGCTATCTAGCTCACCCCACCTATTATACTCCTCAGGTGAAGCATCAGCGGATCCATAATCGCCTTGCAAGTGTCTGGCATACTCCAAGGAAATTAAATTTTATAACAAAGTTAGTTTTCAGTCACATTTAGGCGATCATAGAGCGTGATAGCATAAACATTAAAATCTGTATTTTGTGACAATAATGCAATATGTAAGTTGTGATTGTGATATTGGTATGACATTGTGGAACAAGTATGAGAATGTGTGACTATCATTGTTGTGCTTTGTTACTTTTATATGTACGTTGAATTTTTACCCTATGCGATTGATTGTGTATGTTGATTTTTGGGAGACAATGTAAAGGTTGTATTGTGGTTAGTTGTGTGGCAAGGAGTTTGCTATGTAAGGGAAATTCATGTTGGTTCAGGTCCTTTGGAAGTTGGGTGAGAGTTGTTGTGAGTTAGTGAGTGAAAATAAGGAATGGGGTAAAAAGTGAAATCTGAAACTTTGGGACATAATCTGGACTAATCTAGGCAGAATTGGGCTTAGTGGTTTAAATGAAAGTTGTAGAATATTCTCTTAGCTTTCTATCGCACTAAAGATTAGAATTTTTGGATAGCAAATGTAGAAGTTATGCTCAATATAAGGTAGCTGCATTTTGGAGGTCATTTGTGCATAATTGAAGTAAGAATTTGGCTTATAGGGTAACCGAACTTTAACTGTTTAAATTGGAGGGTTTCAGGTCGAATTAGGTAAAATGGTCTACATGAAAGTTGTAGATGATCTTTCCAGCTTTCCGACGATATAAAGTTTGTAAATTTTGGATATCAGAGTTAAAAGATACGAGCATTACAAGTTATAGGATGTTTATCGTCTTAGTTACTGTTCACCATATCGTCTTAGTTACTGTTCACCACATCGTCTTATGTTACTGTTTATCGTCTCGGTTACTGTTCATCATCTTAAGTTACTGTTCATCATCTTATGTTACTGTTCATCATCTTAAGTTACTGTTCATCATCTTATGTTACTGTTCATCGTCTTAAGTTACTGTTCATCGTCTCGGGTACTGTTCATCGGCTTAGTTGGTAGTGTCATCTTCGGTCCTTTTTCTGATCTTTTTAGAAGTCGAATCTTGTTGTGAGTTCTTCACGAAAGTTGTAGATCTTGATCTCAGCTTTCTATCGATATATAGTTTGTGATTTTTGGGTTTCGAGATTGAGAGATATTTGGCTTAGAAATAAGGGTGTCGGGTTAGGATGAAAGTCGCGATCACGATCGCGACGGTCCCCAATTCTTAGCAAATCGCGAGTCCCTTCATTCGGAATCAGTGCCGCACTTCCTCTCCCTAGTTCTTTTAAATAAAATTTCAATTAACCCTTTTTTTTATCGTTGCTACGAAGATTTGAATTAAAAAGTTGAGTGTTATTTCATTTTCTTAATAGAATTATTACTTAATTCCTTCATTAGAAATTACCCATTATTTAATTAATACTTAATTGTTTTTAATTAATCATTTATTGTTTTGAACAATTATGTCCGAAAATATTTTATGATCCCACCACAAAATCTTCCGTGTTTAGATTTTGTTTAATCAAACTTAAGACTAAAATTTATTCTATTGAATTTTCCCAATAGTTATTATTATTACTGCAAATAAATTGCCAAATGGTGATACATCGTCGCCATAAATTACGTACGGGAACCAGGGCCAACACACTGAGTTTGTAAACTCATCAAAATTGCAATGTTGATTGTTAGGTCCAAGGGAGTTCTTGTTGGACCCCGTTTTTGGAACCCAACTCTTAATCGGAATTCATATATCATAAGACTTGCGGAATATCATAAGACTCTCAAATCTTTACTTCATCATACTTTTTAATACATCACTTACAACTAATTTTCATCATTCACATTTCAATTCCCTCAGAACAAAGATTTTACAAAGCCATAATGGCCTTTCAAGCCACAATACAATATAATCTGAAATCTCAAATACAAAAGTTACATGAACTATAAATTCTTAAAATATGACTAAAGCCTTGTGTTTTCCAAAACTAACTTAAAATAAAATATAAGCAAACTTGGAGTGATGCCTTGACTCTCTTTCACTCCATCTCTTGCTCATCACCTGGAGGTGGGGACAGGAAGGGGGTGAGCTTGAAAGCTTGTGGGTAACAGTTTATAACGAATAACAAGCAAAACCATTTAAAACGTTTATTGTCATAGAAATTTTTATTGAATCGTAAAACACATCACAACAATTCACAATTTCAATTCACATTTCATAACACTCCAAATTTGCATCCTAACTTAACGCATCAAAATGAAAATGCACAACAAATGGCTCGAGGGTTCCATGGAATCAGAATGGAGAAACCAAAGTTTACACTATGAACAGAATGAGTCCTTTTTCGAAGCTCATATGTCACAAACGGGTAGCCGAGAGAAGGTTCTTGTCAACGTGCATGTGACGAACAGAATGGTTCCACTCTCGCTGAAACAAAAGCACATATTCATTTGATCATATGCTTAGACTTTCATGCTTATCTATCTTTTCATTTAAACAAAATGCCATGACATGTTTCAGTGGCATAACTTGATCAAAATTCATAAATCACACACATTTTCAACAATCACATAATTCACTATCAAGCAAGTTGTATATGCACACATATAGGCAAGAATTTACCCATTCACACAATAACTATAAATAAATTACCCACAAAACACATGTATTTCAAAATCTTGTACACTTGTTGCCCAAAATGGCACATTTTCTTGAAAACTTGATTTCATAAACATGTATCTTTTTCCAAAAGAATCATTTTCAAAGTCTTTTCATAAATCAATAATCCAAATCATAACAAAACATGTAACAAACATATAACAATTTCTTATTTCATTCAAGAAGTAATAAATGCAATACTTATGAAGTAATTGAAATCATTTTATTTTCTTGATTTGGAAGACAACATTAATAGCTCATTACTCAATTATAAACAACCTTGATTTCTTTGTTTATAGCCTTGCTCAAACATGCTTCTTCTCGTGTTCCTCTTGCCTCTTTGATCCCTTCATTCTTCACCAAATGAAGGGATCCTTAGCTCAAATGGAAGCTTTTTTCTTCCTCTTCCTTTTTCTCTTTTTGAACAGCCTCAAAATCTCTCTTGAGGACTAAGAAAAGTCAAACCCTAATCAACTCTCTTCTTTTCTCTCAAACCATTAAACTCTCTTTCCCTTTCTCTCTCATTTTCATTATCCTCTGCTGCTTATCCTTCCATTCACGTTTTTCTTCTTCATTTATAAGCAAGACAACATTTCTTCTTCCAATTATGCCTTTAATGATTAAGAAATGTCCTATTTGTCCTTCAATTTATGCCTTAGGTCTTTTCTACTTAAATGTCTTGTCAAAAACTCCCTTGAACATTCTAACATAACACTTTATTCTAGAAAAATCTTCTCTATTGTCTTACGTGTCCAATGGTTGAGGAATCAAGTCATTAAAGTGTCTAGAGAAGACGTTATGGCTAAAAGAATCAAACATGTTTTTGTCCTCATTCATTCTGAACTTATCTCAGGAAAAATGGCATGACTTTCACTAGAGATGTTGGATTAAGATCATCTTAGGATGATTTTAAAGAGGACTTATAGGTCTATAAATTTCTTGAAGACCTTAAGAACAAATTATATCATCTGAAGGGGTCAAAGATGGACCAGACGATACAAAATGAGTAATATACAGAAGAAGAAGTTTCAGTTACTTGGGTCGAAAGCAGACGAATGCCAAAGCAGACGAATGCCAAAAGCAGATGAATGCTAAAAGCAGACGAATGCCAGAAGCAGAAGAATGCAAAAGCAGATGAATGCAGAAAATAGATGAAGCAAAAGACAGATGAAATTCATCAGAGGGTAGATGAAGCAAAAGACAGACGAAATTCGTCAGAAGGTAGATGAAGCAAAATACAGACGAAATTCAAAATACAGATGAAGTGCCAAAAGAAAGACGATGTGCCAAAAGACAGACGAAGTGCCAAAAGACAGACGATAGGTGGTCAACTTAAGACGAAAAAAGTCAACCACAGACGATAGGCAAAAGGTAGACGATAAGCAAAAGGCAGATGATAGGAAAAAGGCAGATGGAAGCAAAGTCAAACACAGACGAAGCGAAACACAGATGGAAGAAAAGTCAAACACAGACAGAAGAAAAGTCAAGCATAGATGAAGCAAAACACAGATGGAAGCAAAGTCAAACATAGACGAAGTGAAACACAGATGGAAGCAAAGTCAAACATAGACGAAGCGAAACACAGACAGAAGCAAAGTCAAAAACAGACGAATTGAAACACAGATGGAAGCAAAGTCAAACACAGATGACAAGAGGTCAAACACAAACAATAAGCAGAACACAGACGATAGGCAAAATACAGACGATTCCTTGCATTTGTGTTATGACATCATCATAGACGATGCATCTTTACCTTGCGTCTGTGTTATAACATCATCACAGACGATGTGACATTATCACAAACGATACGAAAACATAGAAGAAACAAAACATAGAAGAAGCGAAAAGGCAGAAGATACTTCTTCCTTTCTAAGGATCATAACTTTCAGCTTAGATGTCCAAGAATTTCATGCTATATATCCTCCTAAACTTGACATAATAATTAACTCCAAATAAAATAATCCCTTAAGGACCTCATAATTTATTTAAATCATGCTTATTCATCAAGAAAAGAATTTGGGGGCCAACAGTTCTAACTTTTAAGACAACCAGTAGAATTCAAGTATTGTCATTTTGAGAACAAGAATGGCTAAAAGGTCTGGTCAGTTGATATCTGATGAGTCTAGTTAGGATGTGTTTGTTTAGCTTCTCATTTTATTTTAAACATTTTGTATGGAGTTGTAAACTCTCAAATGTCATGTAATGTAAATACATGGAAATGAATTGTAATGGTACAATGTAAGTAAGTTTATTTTGTGAATAAAATGAGTAGAATTAATTATTTTGAATACTTGTTTTATGTGTGATGCTATAATAAGTTAATGTAATTGTTCTAATGTATCATTCTCATAGGGTATATTCTTGAATATACTTTGGATGTTAGAAAATATGCTCTATGGCAGTGGTATGTTACAAATTTGATTTAATATAGACATCAATTTATAGATAAGTGAACATTAAATTAATGAAAATTGTCTTTTACTTTATTAATTAGAATAAAGTTTATACAAAAGAGCTAAAGGTGATTACATTTAGAGCACTATTGTACACTCACATCTAACTACCTATGAATAGGTATAGGTTCCTTCATTGGACTTAATACCCTATTCCACATTCAAAGCATAAGCAACCAAATCAGCCTCAGCATATCTCCATGGAGGTTCAATTTCTCTGCTAGGTTTATCTCTAGCTATACAACCCTGCGGTGATTGAGTGGATGTCTCAACATCATCTTTTATTTTTGGACTAGACTGGGGTGTAGATTTTATTGTATTCTCTATACCTATATCAAACTCCACCTGCACTTTTGATATCTGTTGATCTTTATCACCTGAAAAATTAGAAGACAAACCTTAAGCATAACAATTCATCGAAAATAACATTTCTGTTGACAATGACTTTACTGCTCTCAGAATCTTATAACTTATATCCCTTCACACCTGACATGTAGCCAAGAAAGATACATTTCATGGATTTGGGTTTTAACTTTCCATTGTCAATATGAACATACACAAGACTACAAAAAATTCTTAAATCACTATAATTAGTAGGAGAACCAGACCATACCTCTTCTGGAGTCTTTTTCTTAATGGCATTCGAAGGAGAGTGATTAATAAGGAAGCATGAAATAGTTGTTGTTTAAGCCTAACATAACTTAGGTAAACCAAAATTGAAGAGCATACACTGTACCTTCTCCATCAAAGTCCTATTTATTCGCTTTGCCACTTCGTTTTATTATGGGGTACCAAGAACTACTAAGTTTCTCAGAATTCCTTCTGTACTGCAGAAGGCATTAAACACATTTGAACAAAACTCCAGACCGTTATCAGTATGTAGACACTTAACCTATCGCCCTATTGCTTTTCAATCATGATCTTCCACTCTTTGAAAGTTGCAAACACATCACTCTTTTTCTTTAAAAAGAACACTAGATTTTCTGAAAAAGTCATCAATAACTATCAACACATTATTAGAACCTCATTTAGAAGTCACCCTGGCTAGTCCCCAGAGGTCAGAATGTATATAATCAAATGTTCTCTTTCTGATGTGAATGCCTTACTTGAAGCTAACTCTCTTTTGCTTCCCAAAAATATAATGCTCACAAAATCCAATTGGCTAATACACTGTCCGTCAAATAGTCCTCGTTTACTAAGCTCAACCATACTATTTTGGCTTAGATGTCCAAGCCGCATATGCTATAATTTGGTAACATCATCATCATTCATAGATTAGGTAGTAACATCTGCATGACATATAAACCAGTAAATTGTTTATTCCCTTTTATCACAACCATAACACCTTTGCCAACCTTTAGAACTCCACCTTCGCAAGTGTACCTATACCTATTGGTATCCAGAGTACTTACAAAAGTTAAATTTTGTTTCAAATCTAGGACATGTTTCACATCTGCAAGTTTTCTGACAACACCATCAAACATTCAGATTCTGATTGTTCTCATGATGGCTATCTTACAAGGAGTGTTATTTCTCATCACAACAACACCCTCAGACATTGTTTCATACGTTGAAAACCAGTCTCGATTGGGACACATATGAAATGTGCAAGTTATATCAAGAATCCATTCTTAGTCAGAATTAGACCTACTCTTAGAAATTACTAGGAGTTCATCACTAAATTCACCAAAATTTTCAAGTGGCTTTCCTTTTGAATTTTATTCTTCTTTCTTTTATAATTTCTAGCATTAAGCTTTAACATTACCTTTCTTCTTGCAGTAGTTGCAGACTTTGTTTTTATGCTTGGATTGCAACCTACCCCTTATGTAACCACTAGGATTTCTCTCCTCTAGTCTCCCTCGAATAATAAGATCCTCAGCAGGAGCCTCAAATCTGTAAACAAGTTGTTTCATCTTCTCTTTAGAATGTAACTCCTCATAAACCTCTTTTAGGGTTGGGGTCTCACAATTGTATAAAATAGTATCCCTAAAAGTAGAATATGATGCAGGCAGCGAACATACCAATATTAAAGCTAAATCTTCTTCCTCATACTTTAACTCCATAGTCTTTAAATTAGAAACAATATCTTTAAACACATTTAAGTGATCATCAATGGATGTACCTTCTTTCAGACGGTGAGAATACAACCTTTTCTTTGAGTACAATTTATTGGTTAGGCTTTTTATCATACATAACTGCTCCAGTTTTAACCATAACGAAGTGGCAGAATTCTCTTTTAAAACATCTTGTAGAATCTAATTCAAAAGGTGAAGATGTATTTGTGATAGAGCCTTGCAATCCTTATGTTGTTTCTCCTTCGTAGTCCAATAAGAAGACATCTTATCAAACCCTAATAATGTGTCATCCAAATCCATCTATGCTAGCACAACACACATCTGAACCTACCATAATGAGAATCTAGTGTTGAGATCTAGCAGTGGAATATCATACTTCATGGTTGCCATCGATGCAATCAATAAACCTGCTTTGATACCAATTTGAGAAGACAAAACACGATAGTAAACAATAGAAACAAAAGAACAACACACAAATTTTATGTGAAAACCCCAAACTAGGGAGAAAACCATAGGTAAAGGAGGAGAGTTTCATCATGAAAAGGATGAATACAAAGGTAGAGAGCTTAGGGTGGTTCACAAAAAAATATTTTTTACTTACCTTAGCATAAAACAAGATATATAAAGTAAACTTTAATTTCAAGTAGGCCCTATGTGGGTTGTAATTAAAATTTTCCACAACTGTCACACAATGAACTTTTCGAGCGAGACTAATATAGAATTTGGGTCACAAATTTTGACAAAAAGTTTTAAAATGGAGCAATATTACTTCTATCAAGGAACTAGACAAACATAAAGCTACAGGGTGGTGTTTTTGGTATGAAGAAAAATACATTCTTTGACATAAATGCAAGAAGAAGATGTTGCAAATGTATGTGGTTAAAGAAGAGGTGGAGAATAAGGAAGTTAATGTAATTGAAGAAGAGGAGACACCAAGCATGTAATTGAAGAAGAGGAGACACCAAGCATATGCTTGCCAGTTATGTAAGGAGTATCTATGGTAAAATATCAATGGATCAAAGTACAAGTTATATTAAAAGGGTATGTAATTCATATATTGGTGGATGGGGGAAGCACAAATAACTTTGTTGATAAAAATTAATAAATAGAATTAAAAGGGAGTTAGAAGAGGTGAAGGAGTTGACAATTGTGGTTGGAGAAGGAATGAATTTAAGTTGCAATCATGTTTGTCAAAATTTATGGTTGGAAATAAGAGGTAAGGAATTTTGTGTAGATGCTTTGGTGATTGGTATTGGAGGGACCAATATGGTCTTAGGAGTTTAGTGGTTGTCGATGTTGAATGACATTGTATTCAATTAACAAAAAGGGATCATAAAGTTCTGTTGCTTGGGTGAAGAGATAGAGTTAGTTATGAAAGGATGCAAAAACCTTGTGGAATTTCATGAGAAGAAAGTAACAAAAATAAGGAGTGACAAACATGTCATATGTTATTTTATGGTGGTGTAGCAAGGGGCTAATACTAAAACCAAAAATGATCATCAGGTGGAATCGAGAAATTTACTAGAAGTAGTAAAAGTTATGAAACCATTTGATGCATTTTAGGAATAATTACAAGAATTGTTAAAAAAGTTTGAAGATGCTTTTAAAGAACCAAAAGTTACCTCCATCTAGATTTCAAGATCATTGAATAACATTGAAGGAAGGAAATGAGTTTGTCAATCTTTGGCCTTATCGGTATTTTAGAGTGCAAAAAAGCATTGTGGAGGAATTGGTGGAAGACATGTTGCAAAAACGAATCGTTAGACAAAAGTGTTAATCCTTTCTTAACCTTGGTTATCTTAATAACAAAGAAAGATAGATCATGGCAGTTTTGTGTCGATTACATGTCCCTTAATCTATGTACTATAAAGGATAAGTTTCCCATTCCTCTAGTGGAAGAGTTGTTTGATGAATTAAAGGTGCTCAATGTTTTTCGAAACTAGATTTTAGAGCAGGATATCATAGGGTGCATGAAGATGACAATTACAAGATAGCTTTTAGAACTCATGAAGGACATTACAAATTTCTTATAATGCCATTCATGATGACAAATGCACCAGCCTCATTTTAAATCTTAATGAACCAAATATTCAAGGCATATTTGAGAAGGTTCATGCTTGTGTTTTTTTTGAGGATATTTTGATATATAATATATCTTTTAATTTGCATTTGAAGCATTTACAATTGGTGTTGGAGATTTTAAAGGAACAAAAGTTGTATATAAAGTTATTCAAACGTTCTTTTGGGTTTCTCAAGTACAATATCTGGGACATATCATCAGTGGAATCAGTGTATCTATATATTCACAAAAGGTTTGGGTTGTATCAGCTTGGCCTCACACACATAATATTCACCAACTAAGGGGATTTCTAGGTTTGTATGGTTATTATCGAAGGTTTATTAAAGGATATGGCCAAATGAGTAAAGCTCTCATTAATCTATTATAGAAGGATTTGTTTATATGGATATATAGGGCAACGATTACATTTATCATGATAAAACTTACGTTGACAATAGCTCCAGTGTTGGCTCTTCCTGATTTTCTTAAAGAATTTGTAATTAAAGTGGATACTAGTGGAGAAGGAATAGACGTAGTGCTCATGCCGGATAACCATCCTATAGCTTTTGATAGCCAAACATTGTCTAACAAATATAAACAATGATAAGTTATTATTTTTGGGCTAACTTTGGATATAAATCTCTTTAATGTGTTGAAATTTTTTATTTAAAATTAATGTACTTGTTTCTAATTATTATAAGGTGATTTTGAACACATGGGAGTTGAATTTGAATAAAAAAGATGTAAGAAAAGCAAAGGCAATTCAAATTTCCAATTGGCAGAAAAGTTTTTGACTAAGCGTAGGCATATGCAAAGAAAAAGTTTATCACCAGAGTTTGATTTGAAAAGAGATTTGATAGACTTAGGATTCTAATTATTTTAGGAATCGAGTTATTTTCCTTATATGGAGATTAGCTACCTGATTTCATGGAGGAGTGTATCTAATCAAATAATTTTAAAAAGGGAAGACGACCCTCCCTTAGACATCTTATCATTTATGTTCTTATTTGGCTTTTTGTGAATTTTTCATTTTTTTTTGGAAAGAGGGCAAATGTGGAGACCAAATGTTCTGCTTGTCTTCTGTCAAGTTTCATTACTGTTATGAGTAGCTAAATCTTTTTTCTTGGTTGAAGGAAACCAACGTTATCATCTAGTATGTGTGAGATTTTCTAAATAAAGTTTATTTCATTGACTAATGTTAAGTGTCTTTTGTATTACTGATTGAATTGATTGATCTCTAGGGTGCGCAACTAGGAATTGATTGATTTAATTTATAGCAAGATTAGTAGGAATTGATGTTCAGTTTTGCTGATCCAAAGTGGCAAATTGGATTACTACCTTTTAAGTTAAGGATTGGAAATTCTAAGAAAGATATTTATCTAGACTAAACACATATCGTATCTAAATTGTTGGTTAATAAGAGTGATTAGAATATATGATTTTATTCATTTAATCCTAAGAGAGAACACCATTCAATGAGTATTTGTTAATGGACTTAATTTTATATCGATGATCCATACTAGTTTGATAACGTAGGTGACCCGAAACTAAACTAAGGTTTATTCATTAATTTTTCATATTTGATTAATTTTTCATATCAATAGTGTCTAGTTTGAAGCTCTTTGCCATATCTATCTTGCAAGTAAACACAATTTTATTCTTAAAAGTCAAAGACAATTGGCAACAAGATGTAGCTACCCAAAAATTAATCCAGTAAATTATGGACAGTTAATATTTTGCGGTGGAAGGGGCATTTAGTAGTTGGAAACTCGACATCTTTTCAACTCAAACTAACTGAGCTATCTCAAGCTACTGCCAATAGAGGATATTCTGGGTGGTTGGGAACTTATATGAGGTTAACTGGGTATTTTTTTTGGCCAAGATTATAGAGAGACATTGAAGAGTTTGTAAGAAAGTGTGAAGTTTGCCAACAAAATAAAAATGAAACTATTGTTTCTCCTAGTTTACTTCATCCTTTAACTATTCTTCAATATGTATGGAATAATATGAGCATGGATTTTGTTGAAAGTTTACCATTGTTAGAAGGTTATTAGGTGATATTTCCAGTTGTTGATCAGATGAGCAAGTATGCTCATTTCCTTCCTTTACGCCATCCTTATATATTGAAAAAAGTAAGATTTTTATGGATCACATTTTCGAGTTAAATGCTATGCCACAAACAATCGTTAGTGATAGAGATGCAGTCTTCACAAGTAATTTTTGGAAAGAATTGTTTCGTTTACAAGGAGTAAAACTACAGTTCTCGACAACTTATCATCATAAAATCGATAAACAGATAGAGGTTCTCAATCGTACAATTGAAACTTATCTTCGGTGCATAACTTTTGATTTCACAACAAATTGAAGTAGATGGTTGTCCTTGGCATAATGGTGGTATATCACAACGTTTCATTCGTCGATAAATGTTACTCCTTTCCTAGTAATGTATGGTTTTCCGCCTCGTATTTACACTCCATTCTTCACAGGTGATTCTTCCGACCTTATAGTTGATCAAGTTTTGATGGATAAGGAAGCAATGGTAGGCATTATGCAATTTCTTTTGCAACAAGCACAAAACAGAATCAAACGAATTATTGATCGACATCAAACGGAAAGAACTTTTGCTGTGGGAGATTATGTCTATTTGAAGTTAAAACCTTACCATCAATAAAGTGTTAAAAAAACACCTGTCATAGAAGCTATCGGTCTTGTTCTATAGTCCCTTCAAAATACTTCGGAGAGTCGAGTCAGTAGCATACACACTTGATTTATTGGCTAACAGCAGGATTCACCTTGCCTCTCATGTTTCACAACTGAAACGTAGGGTATCTGATTCTAAAATCATATCACCAATATTACCTCCATCTTTATATTCCATACTTTATGTCCCAGTCGTAGTTCTTGATTAAAGATTGGTCAATCGTTATAATGACATTTCTTGGGAATTTTTGTATGTTATTCAACAATGTTTTCCAAACATAAACCTTGTGGACAAGGTTCTTAAGGAGAAGGGAAATGATAGGAGTAGAAGATGATGAGTGAAGACGTAGATAGATATGACATAGCATTGTACGAGTAAGACATAGATACATATGACGTAGCATTGTAAATAATACACAAATAAGTGAAAAGTCATTGTGTAAAGGGAAAAATTGTCTCGTTGTAAGGGGTTGGCCACTAACGGTTATTATAGTTGTTAAAATAACCGTTATAAACAGAGAAAAGAGTAATGGATAATCATAACAAATTTTCTCTCTCTAAAAAGTTTATATCTCTTCTGTTTCTTCTACTTCTTTCTCTGTATTTTCTCTCTTTTCATTCGTTGTTTCAGTCTCTAAATTTTCCAAACTAGCAATGCCACAAGTATTTGTATTAAGGATGCCACTGATAACTTCATAATCATCATCATCACCCAGTTCAAAATTTCGCATTACAACAGGATTTAGAGAGGTCTGATAGTACATAACCTTACCCCTACAGAGTAGAGAGGCAGTTTCTAGTATACCTACATATGATTATGACATGAAAAAAAAGCATAGTAATAATACACAAATAATACAAATAAGTAATACAGGTTAAAATAGTAAATAAATAAAACTAAAATAAATAAATGCATAAAAACAATAAATAATAATACTAATGATAATAATAATAACTATTTAATAATCAAAATTAAAATAATATTAATTACAGAAACTTGCTCAAAGTAATAGACTGAGTAAGATTTGGTTTGGACTTAGAATACTAATCAACATATCCGTGTTAAAATGTCTGTGCAGCAAGAAAAAAGAAAAAGGGAAAGCGAAATAATATCTTTGGGAGATATTGTAATGTCATAATCTATAATATGATATGTTATAAACTAAGTTGACAAGTGACACAAGAATTACTTAATCATTTAATAAGACATGAGTTTCTATTTTCAAGAAAAGTATTAAATAAGCATGTAAAGGGCTAGCCTAATACCAGGCGCATAAGGTGGGTGATATTTCCAATGAAAGGCAAACGTAGGATGTAACAGGAAGATTTTGTTTGCAAAGCTTACTTAATGCCTTGATAAGAATAACAAAATAACTATTTTTGAAACAAACCTGCGCTTTAACTCAAAAAGACTGAGTCGAAGTCTAGTTATAAAGAATGTTGTTGTTTGATTATCATAAATTAAAAGGCAAAACCTAAGAGAAACAAACTTATCACTGATAACTTATAATTGGTAATTGATAACACAAAGAGATAAGGTTTACAAAATGCTACAATAATTTTGTTTTACAAATAATTATGCTACAGTGAACTAGAGGAGGAGCAAGCAAGATGAGATTAATGATTTTGGAAACAATGACAAGAAAAATAAAATGACATCGTTCCAATTGGACAACCATTTTTATCTATTAGTAAAATGACATTGTTCAAGCTTCAAACAACTTAGGGGGTGTTTGGTAGATAGCTTTTTAGCTATATTTCAGCTGATTAAAGAGTATTAGCTGTTTGGCTATATCATTAGCTGTTTGACTAATACACTTGTTTAGTTAGAGCTGGTTGGGTTAGTTGATTTGTAACATCTCGTCTCCATATTAAGGGTTAGAACCCAAATTTTAATATTGGAGAGGATAGCAATGTGAGAGTTAGAAAATATGCATTTTAAGCTCAGCGGAATGTCAGCATACATGCATGTGAATTTGAGTCTTTGCACATATGAAAATAATTGTACATGCACTCATTGACATTTCGGGTATAGTGAATAGTAATGGGATAGATTGAGAATTGAGGTGATAGCAAATGGTTAGAATGAAATGGAGTAGGAAGACTAGAAATAAAATCTAAGTGTTGGACTTAGTGAAGAAAAATGTGTTGAAGAAGTTTACTGAGAATATTTAGTATGGGAGTTATTGATGGTGGAGTAGAGAGTTATGGTCTAAATAAAGGGGAGATGTTCAGAAGCATAGACGTATCATTTGTGTTTTACGGATCGTTTATGATGATGTCACCAAAACACAGACGCAAGGAAAACACAAATGCAAGTAAAGACGTATCGTCTGTGTTTGACATTGCTTCATCTAAGGTTGACCGCCTATTGTCTGTGTTTTGCATGTCGTCTATGATGACGTCATATCACAGACGCAAGGAAAACACAGAAGCAAGGAAAGATGCATCGTGTGTGATGACATCATAACACAGACGTAAGGAAAACACAAACATAAGGTAAAGACGTATCGTCTGTGTTTTGCCCATCGTCTGTATTTTGCCTACCGTCTGTGTTGCATATCATCTACCTTTCTGCTTCGTTTGTCTTTTGATGAATATCGTCTGCTTCTAGCATTCGTCTGCTTATTGCTTCTGTTGCTTATTGCATTCGTCTGCTTTCTGATCAAGTGATCGAGATTTCTTCTTCTGTACACTGTTCATTTTGTATCGTTTGGTCTATCTTTGACCCTTCAAATGATAAAATTTGTTCCTGAGGTCTTCATGAAAGTTGTAGATCTTGAATTCCTCTTTCGAACAATGTGAAGAACACCTTAATTCGATATTTGTAGAGAAAGTTATACAATTTTCCATTTCATTTGTCTTTTCCATTTGGTCTGCCTTTCCACTTAGCTTCATCTGTACCTATCTTCTGTCTCATTTTTGACGCTTCAGAAGATAAAATCTATCTTTAAGGTCTTCAAGAGACTTATAAACCTATAAGTCCTCTTTGAAATCATTCTAAGATGTTTTAAATCCAACATCTCTAGTGAAAGTTATGCTAGTTGCCCTAATAGAAAAAAAAGGTTCAATAAGATTGAGGACAGAACCAAATTGAATGATTTTGGTGTCAATGGAGACATATGACATAAAGGAAAGTGTTGCAAAATGACTTCAGTGTCGAGGTCAAAAAGAGAACATAAAGTTGACCCCAAATGATGTGCTATAAGAAAAATCTGAAAGTGAGTAAGAGGTTATGACTTGTGATTTTAGTGGTATTAATGAGTTATAAACTTAAGTATAAACTACACTTAAGTGAGTTTTGATAAAGGAAAGTGGATAAGTAGATAAGAATTGGACAGGTGTCTTCGCTAGTTAAAAATCTTTATTTGCCTATAAAAGACAAGCTATTGTCCTTATCTTTATCCTTGTTGAAACTTCTTTCTTTAGAAATCCCCCAACCTAGAGCTTTCATCAAATGTTCACCGAAGCTAAATGTTACTTTTTCTGTTTGTCCCCACTCCTACTTGGATATTCCTTTCTTTCATTCCAAGAAAGATTGAGCCTCCCTATCCACTTTCAAGTTGATGTATGTGGGTGCATGAGAGATTAGGGTTACGTGATTTTGTGGAGATTGGAGCTTTATGATTATGTAGTTTTTGCATGAAATGAAGCATGCATCGTCAGTTCATTGCTAAATGGTTAAGAACAATGATATTCTTATTTGTTCGAAAACGAGTGAGGAGATTTATTGTATCGTACATAGTGATTTTCTTTAGATTGATGAATGGAATATTATGTGATAGTGATAAATTAGTTTTGGGAGTTGAAAGATCAATGAAAGTGTGTAATGGTGTGAAAGAATGATTAAAGTGATAGTTAGAGAAAATATTGAGCTTGAAGCAAAAAGTTGATAATGATATATATACATAGTGATATACTCTGTTTTCCTCTTCACTAGTCATATATGGGATTATATCGGTAAAGTAGTGAACGAGTTATTGATATCAAAGTATCGAAGGATTGAGGTTGTAATTCAAAGAATTGATGAGTGATTAAGTTATGAAATGAGAATGTGCATAAGATGTGAAGTTTATTACAGTACCTGAGTGTGTCATTGAGCATGCATTGTACATAGTCCATATACACAATTAAGCATAGATGAATACTTAAGATTGTGTAATTATTAATGTGTGTGCAATGTGTGTATTGCATGATTTTGATGTGCAGGATAAATATGCACGTTCAGATGTTTCTGGATCTTCGAAGCAATTGCTAATCTGGAGCGTACCGTGAGTAGACCTAGATGGTCTCATTCCACTATTTGCTTGTTTGACTTTCTATTTTTGATTGATTTCTGAATGATTGTGTGAATGTGATTGATTGGGGTAGTTTTCAGACAGGTGGTCCGATGATTGTGATGCTTGGTTGGATATTGAAGTGCTACTTGAATGTGAATTGGATGAACTAAGTGTACGTAATTGATTGTTAAATGTGTTCTGAAAGTGTAGTTGCATATGAATGAAAATGTGATTCTCAACTTAAATGTTGAACATTGGACTAAGGTCCAATGATATAGGAAAGTGATTGAATGAGATCATGCAAATATGACTGATGCATTTCATTACATGAATGCATAAAACATAAAAGTAATTGTGACCTGAGTTGCCGGTAAAAGAGCTTAAAGCTCAGAATATGATAAGAGCCTTGGGCTCAGTTGTGAATGTACCTAGTATCCACTAAGGGATATGGGACATCATCTGATACAGCTCGGTATCTACAAGGGATATGCACTAGATGACATCATCTAATATAGCTCAATATCTACAAGGGATATAGGATAGATAAAAAGGCACTCTGTTACAACAAAGTAAGAAATGTAAAGTGTGTGCATTGCATATGCATAATATGAATGATTAGGTATATTGCATGTGAAATGTGAAATAATAGGAGATGTGCAATAACGTGATGTCTGTGTTATGTGACTGGGTGAGCCATCGATGATGGTCACTCATTGAGTTCGCAAAACTCACCCATTTGCAAATATTTTTCAGGATCAGAAGAATACCCCGTTAGACCAACGAGAGTATACCTACAGCATACAAGTGAAGGATAGAGATCGGGATCAGTTTGCATCTGCATGACATTTCCTTAATTTGTATTGAATTGTTTATTCCATAACTTTTTGTATAAAATTGTATTTCGAAACAACTAAAGTGTTTTGTATTTGTGAAAGGGCCTAAATGGCTATTGAAATATTGATGTTTGTATTGCTATGATTGAAAATCTTTAAAAATGAAAGTGGGCCATATTTGATGATTGATTTCCGCATACTATGATTTACACTTGATTGTATTAAAAAAAAAGAAACAAATGTACTGAGATTTGACAGAGTGAGTGCCTTAGCACGCTACCCTAGTGGGGCATGAGCTCGGACATCACCCATCGATGTCGGGTTTGGGTCTTGCGAAAGTGGGCTGCTACATGATTCAATCCAACCAACCATTTTTTGAAAAGCTACTTGGGAGTAGCTTTTCAACCAATCAGCTAATAAAAATTTTACTGAAAGACAATTATGCCCTCAAACTTATTTCTAACCTATCTAAAATGTATGAGATTAACCGCAACTGTAATCTATAAATTCATCAAAACGTCTATATGATAGTTCATCAAATAAGTTTGTAAGCAACATAAGGTATAAAACTAGAGATGGGATTTGGATTTTTTTGTTGTTGTGGTTGTGGTTGTTGTTGTTGTTGTTGATGTTATTATTATTATTATTATTATTATTATCATTATTATTAGATTTTGTTAGTATTATTATATGTTCTATATTTTTTTATTAGAATTATAAACTTGATTTTTGTAGAATTAAATATCTAAAATCTAAATTACTATAAGAATATTCAACGAAATAATAAATTCATACCCTTATAAATTTTTTTTAAAATCATGTCCTCATAAGTCATTTTACACATAAACAGCTAATACTAAACAATTAATTTTACCTAACATCAAATGACAAATGGCTAATGCAATCCACTGATCAAATTAGCTGATATAATCAGCTAACAGCTAATAGAATCAGATAATAGTTAATGCAATCAGTTGATTGCTAAACAGGGCCTTAATTGTAGTTTGCATTGGACCGGGTTGTAGAGCCTAGGTTTGAAGCTAAATTAAAATTAAAATTTTCTTTCAAAAATTGAAATTAAACAGAAGTACAATCAATTTAGAATGAATCTATTAATTTTGAGTAATTTCAAACCGAATCAAGTATATGAACAAAAATGCCAAGGGTAAATAAAAATAATTAACAAAGTTTGCAGCTCGTAAGTCGTGGAAGGTGAGCCATGCAATCATACAATTTCTCTTAAAGCCAAATTTAACGAGTGAAGCATCATTAGTTTCATTACGAAAATAAAATCTATGTTAATATCTATCCAAAGGTTCACAACTAATCAAATCTATGCTAATATCTCTCCAAGGTTCACGAGTTTATAAACTAAAGTTCACATGATGCGAACCCCACCTATATGCTTTCGTTTTTTTATGCAAACCAAAGATTAAGTAAACAACATTGTCCAATCACTACGGGGCCTCCATTTTACGTGATGGGAGTCATCCGGAAAATAAAGGAAACCTTGTTCTTAACCCTTTCTTATTTTTCGTTTTGCGCAACGTACTTCTGTTCTTCGAGGCGGTGAATCCGTTACTCATATATGGCTACTCAAATTCTCAAGTTGGGATGTGCACTTCTGCATACTGTTTCCTTCCTTATTTCTTCTTTGGCAAATTCTGACACTTATATTGTTCATATGGACTCCGCACTCATGCCCAAGCCCTTCTATGACCACCACAACTGGTACTTAGCCACCATCTCTTCTGTGTCGGACACTTCTAAAGCGACCTCGAGCACTCTTACCAAGCTTATCTACACTTACTCGTGCTCTGTACATGGATTTAGTGCCAGGCTCACAAGTTCTGAGCTTGAAGCCCTCAAAAGGCTACCTGGTTACGTTTCTGCTACTCGTGATCGTCCTCTGAAAGTCCACACAACACACACGTCCCAATTTCTTGGTCTGAATTCTATGTCTGGTGCATGGCCAGTTTCAAACTATGGCAAAGATGTCATCATTGGTTTAGTTGACACCGGAATTTGGCCGGAGAGTGAGAGCTTTAACGACGAAGGAATGACAAATGTCCCGTCGAGATGGAAAGGCAAATGTGTCACTGCGGCACAATTTAACTCCTCTTTCTGCAACAAGAAACTCATTGGTGCTCGATTCTACAACAAGGGTCTGCTCGCAAACAATCCAAAAGTAAAAATTCCAGTGAATTCTCCAAGAGATACCACTGGACATGGAACACATACTTCATCTACTGCTGCAGGAAATTTTGTGAGAGGAGCATCTTATTTCGGCTATGGAGTTGGTACTGCTAGAGGTATGGCGCCACGGGCTAGGATCGCCGTGTATAAAGCAGTCTGGAGATATGGGCTTTATTCATCTGATTTTATTGCCGCAATAGATCAAGCAATTATGGATGGGGTTGATGTATTGTCCTTGTCGTTGGGAATCAGCTTGAATGATATATTTTTGGAGGATGATACAGTAGCAGTAGCCACTTTTGCAGCAATGGAGAAAGTTATATTTGTAGTGGCATCAGCTGGAAATGATGGACCTTCTTTTTGGTCACTAATCAATGGAGCACCGTGGCTACTAACGGTTGGAGCCGGTACTGTAGACCGTGAATTTGAAGGACTTTTGACCTTGGGAGACCAGACTCAAGTCACATTCGCATCACTGTATCCTGGTAACGATTCTTTAAGCAAAATCCCTCTTGTTTTCGTGGATTGGTGTGAGAATGTGGAGGAATTGAAGAAAATCAGGAACAAGATTGTAGTGTGCAAGGACCATCTAAGTATCAGTACTCAAGTTGAGAATGCGCAGTATGCAAAGGTCTTAGGAGCTGTCTTCATTAGTAATATCCCACTGTCAGAATTCTACACTAGAAGTTCATTTCCAGCAGCATTTATTGGTCTACAAGAGGGACAGAAGGTGATTGACTACATAAAGAAGGGCAGTGATCCAAGAGGAACTCTTCAATTTCAGAAGACTGCTATTGGCACCAAGCCAGCACCTAAGGTAGATATCTACAGTTCTAGAGGACCATTTGCAAGCTGTAGATACATCCTGAAGCCTGACCTTTTAGCCCCGGGCTCACAGATAGTCGCTGCTTGGTCTCCTATTAGTTCGGTGACTGAGGTTCAATCACATTCTTTGTTCAGCAAATTCAATGTCGAGTCAGGCACTTCTATGGCCACCCCTCATGTGGCTGGCTTAGGTGCCCTACTAAAAAATGCTCATCCCGACTGGAGTCCTGCAGCCATTAGGTCTGCTCTTATGACCACAGCAAATTCTTTTGATAACACTCTAAGCCCAATCAGAGATCCTGCAAACTACAATATTCCAGCCAGTCCTCTAGACATAGGAGCTGGCCACATAAATCCCAGTAGAGCAATTGATCCTGGACTCGTATATGAAGCAACAGCAGAGGACTATATAAAGCTTCTCTGTGCAATGAACTATACATCAAAGCAAATCCAAGTCATTACAAGATCTTCACACAGCTGCGTCAACAAGTCTTTGGACCTCAATTATCCATCTTTCATAGCTTTTTTTAATGGTGATTATGACTCGGGACCAAATGAAAAGATTGTTTACGAATTTCAAAGGACTTTAACTAATGTCGGTGAAGGAATGTCGAATTATTCTGCAAAGTTAACAGTCATGGAAGGTGTAAAAGTGAATGTGGAGCCACAAAAGTTGGTATTCAAGAGTAAAAACGAAAAGCTGAGCTATAAGCTTGTCATAGAGGGTCCAAAGTTATCGAAAGAAGTTGTGGTCCATGGCTCTTTGAGCTGGGTGCATGATGGTGGTAAATATGTGGTTAGGAGTCCCATAGTGGCGACAAGCCTCGTTACAGATTCTCTTTAAGAGTGTCTTTTGGTGTTTTTCTGACCTGTCAATCATTGTACAATATGGAGGAAAACAATGCTCATTTATCAATTCCCATCTGTTTTTGTTCCTCTTTTACTTGCTTTGTGTATATTAATCTACGTTACCTTTGGCTCTTTCCTTCAGCTTTTCCTTTTTATGCTTCCCTTGCCAATTGAATGGCCTGACACTGACGGAACGCTGACTGCAATCTTCGTTTTCAGGAACCTTTTTTATGTGAATATAAATGGATTCATAATTAGAAATGTAAGTCAACCATAAAACAAACAGGTGCGTGTAGGATTGTTAACATACAACAGCCAGAGCATAAGGTACATAGTTATTTGTTATCTGGCATGCAGAATCAAGAAGGATGGACAGGATAGTACTGCACTAAAACTGTCGCTGTCTGTATATAATACACTGTAGATGTTTCAGTGCAATCCTTTTGGTGACTTCTTTTAGTTGTGAGAGGGTTATGCTGTTCAAATAATTTAGATCAAGACCAAGTCAAAGACTGGTGGATCTACCTAACCCAGATGTTGAAGCTTTGAAAGCTGCCATTCTTGTTCTGGCTAAAAAATGATGGGTGATGAGTTTGCTACTGATTGAAGCTTTGATGAGAATAATTCGTCCTGACGAGGGGATATATTGTTTGAAAATTTTCATATTCATTGATTATCTATTTTTAAATTAAAGTTAATAAAAATTTAAAATTAATTCAATACAAAATAGTAAAGTGACAAAATAAATAATCTAATTTAATTTGATAAACTTTAATAAAAATAATAATTTATTAATATACATGTGCATTTTTTTGAGCTATGATATGAGATTAAAAAAAATTACAATAAGAAATAGGTTAATTACTAAAAAAAGTCCAAACTTTCGTCGATTTATTAATTATAACCTGAACTTTAAAAAGTAGCAATAAAATATTCAAACTTTCAAATTTTTTTTCAATTTTAGCCTAAACTTCAAAAAGTGATAATAAAATGCTCAAACTTTCAATTTTCTTCAACTCTAGCTCGACATTATCTGTTGTTCTCCCTCAACCCTTAATCATTTATTTTCTATTTGTTCTTCTAACGCCTCAAACTACTTTCGTATTACAGCATACTACATCAGTAAACTCTTCATTTTTAATTCATTCTCCTAATGTCCTTAACGTGACGGCATCAGGGCTACGTAATTTGAAAATTGAAGGGTGAGGGTAGCGAGAAAATAAACTAAAAATGAAGGAAAATATTAAAATCAAAGTGTAAGGTTGTCAGGGCTACATAATCTGATTTATGTCTTTTTAAACAACGACATCATTTTAATTATGTGATTGAATGATGTCATTTAATTAATCTTCATTTATTTTGTTAATTTTGACTGACGTGTATTAATAGTTAAAGTTTTTGAAATACGGGGCAAGTCATGTCAGCAAACTTAACGAAAACACCAACGTCAGACTAGAATTCAAAAAATTGAAAGGCTGAGCCTTTTATTGCTACTTTTTGAAATTGGGGCTAAAATTGAAAAAAATTGAAAATTTAAACATTTTATTGCTACTTTTTAAAGTTTAGGCTAGAATTGAAAATTTAACAAAATTTGAAATTTTTTAGTAATTATCCCATAAGTAACTGTTAGGTCTCATGGACCTGATTAAGCAAGTTTTACCGATATCAAATTTTCTTATATGTTACGAAATTTATATGTCAAGAAAGGTGCATAGAGATTTAGTACATGCATGATCTCTTGCACATGCATTCTAATGTTAGTATGTTGACATTATTGTACTACAAGATAAAAAATCGCAAATTTTGAGAAATTATAAAATGGTCCTTACAATTATTTTTGGATTTTTGGCTTCTACGATTGCATAAGGTTAAATTTCCTGAGACATTTATATTGTAAATTCCCTATCAAGGTTAATTATAATGCATTTCAATATTATTATGTTAATGAGAAAGTTCACAAAGATTTTGTATTGTACTATGATAAGTTTATCATAGGTGTATGCTCATGTAGAAAAATATAAGGATAACATTTGTATTCCTCATTCTTGTAGAATTGATTGAATACCAATAAAAATGCAATCACTATAATGCCGTACTAGTTTGTGTTTGAACCTTTTGGCTTGTATATTTGGAGATGTTTATGATTTTGTATTTGATTATCCTACTCGTAGGTTTTAATCTTATATAAAAACCTTGAGACTGGATAAAGGTATTTGATAAAGGATGTGTCATTAGTTGAGCAATTTATATATTCATAGGTGGTATAATCACGAGAGTAGATTACTGCTCACAATACCAACAAGCTTCCACCAAGAACCATCTTCTAGCAAACGCAATTCTGATCAATCATGCAAAACTCTAATGCGACCGCTAGCGGATTCACTTTCCCACTAGTCCAAGACACACATCCTACCAAAAAGGTCAGATTCAGGGGACGGGAGGAGGAACCCCCACCACCACAAACACTTATCTACAGCGCTACGGTGCTCGGCGGAGTGCGAGCAGCCACGGAGCAGGAAGGCCATCCTTGGCCCACGGAAGAACCAATTCCAGTCGCTGCTGAGGACATCCAAGTGATTGAAGACGGGCAGACGCGCAGCATTGTTCTCTCCGAGTCATTCAAAACAAGGCTCGACAACCGTTGGGAGTGAGCTTTAATCGTTAAATTGATCGGGCGCTCAATTGGCTATCGCCTGTTGAATCAACGCTTTCTAGCTATGTGGACACCGGTTGGACCGATGAAGCTCATCGACTTGGAGAATGATTTCTTCCTTGTAAACTTTGACGACGAGTCGGATTATTGGAAGGTACTGACGGGCGATCCCTGGATTTTGTTCGGACACGCATTATCCATACAGAGATGGAGTCTGTCATTCAGGCCGGCGCAGGGGACCCTCAACAGGGCGGTGGTATGGGTGCGCTTCCCCGACCTCGTTATAGCGCGCTACCCCCTGCAGATCTTAATTGCCCTGGGTAATGTCGTAGGCCAGACGATTAAACTTGATGAAGCAACCATGTCAATCCAGCGGGGCAAGTATGCACGAGTGGCAGTGGACGTTGACCTCAGTCTGCCTCTGTGTCCGCAGGTCGAACTGAACGGCGAGCTACTGCGAGTTGCATATGAGGGGCTCCCTGAGATCTGCTTGACATGTGGGATGGTAGGGCATCCCACCGGTTCCTGTGCCAAAATCGTCGCCGCCGCGAACCCATCTCCTCGAACCATACCCTCTACCAGCACCCGAGGACCCCAACCCACATGCACCTCCGACCACCGCAACATCCGCAGATACAAGAGGAACTCACTCCAACGGCTATGACGACTGGATGACGGTCCAACGTTCACAAGCTCCACGCCGTACGACCCCAACTTCAACTCAACGTGCACCAACAGTTACAGTCCCATCCAGCACAGGGGGCTCGAGGTTCGGTCCCCTGTCAGAGACCGTTGTCTCAGCGGAATTGCAGCGCTTCGCGTCACACGCTGCAGCATTCACGCAACCTTCTGGACCAATTAAAACGCAGCGTCGAGGATCGAAAGGCAAAGGGGCCAGCTCCCAGCAACGTGGACCGAAGCGTCCACTGGGTGGCCCAATGGTCCCCTCCAGTCCACCAGTAGCTCCCTTGGCCCTCCAAACAGTTCAGCAGGCCTGCAACCCTGGGCCAGACATGTCTAGCCCCACCCAGCAACCCCAGCCCACAATTCCAGCCCACTCTCCAGGCCCATCCGTCCCCATGCCGTTGTAACCCACAATGGCGAACCCGCACACTACCGTTCAATTGTTTACGCACCAGGCCATAGTCTAAAATAGGCATATGACCGATCCCATTGGCGCCCAACCAACAGGGGAACCCAGACCCCGCTGTACGAAACAGGAGACTGGTCTGGAGGTAGTACAAGAGTATGGCCCGGACCATCTCAAACCCCCAGTCGACCCTCCTGAGCAGAGGGTCACTACAGATATGGAGGGTATTTCCACGGTACAAGTAACTGAAGATGAAAACATGCTCACCGAACCGGAGGTTTCTAACATTAGGACACTGACGGGGACGACGAACCCCCCAGTGCATACTTAGTAAACCTTTTTATCCATGTCCATCCTAATCTGGAATTGCCAAAGGGTCGGGAGCCCCCGTTTTCAGACTATTTTACAAAATTACTTGTGGGTCTATCGACCGGGGATCGTGGTTCTAGTAGAAGCCAGAATCAGTGGTAACCGGGTGCAAGGAGTTATAAAGAAACTGGGCATGGACTTCTCCTTTAGAGTCGAAGCAGTACGGTATAGTGGAGGTATCTAGATTTTGTGGAAGGAGGACATTCAACTGAATATTGAGCTAGTGCACAAGCAATTAGTGCACTCGCGCGTTTGGTACGGAACGTAGGATTTCGTCTTTACTGCCATCTACGGAAGCCCACAACCGTACAACCTAAAATTTCTCTGGCAGATTTTACGAGACCTAGGCACTTCGGTTACAGGATCGTGGCTAATTGGGAGGGATTTCAATGCGAAACTACAGCAAGTGGATAAAAAGGGGGGAGCTATGCACAGCCACGTACAAGCGTGCGGGCTTCAGGATTTGGGTTTTAGCGAGTGGGTACAAGCGTGCGGGCTTCAGGATTTGGGTTTTAGCGGTTCACGGTATACTTGGAGACGTGGTACCATCCAAGCACGGCTAGACCGCGTTCTTTGTTCCCCGGATTGGTGGGAGTCGTTCCCGGCGATCGAGAATAAGAATTTACCGTTTATGGGTTCTGATCATAAACCTCTCCTAGTGACCTTTAGCCGCCCTAGCAATGCATCAAGTGGGCCCCCGCCTTTTTGGTTCCAATCTGCGTGGTTAGCTCATGGGGAATTCCCCTCGTATGTAGCCGCATAGTGGGCCCCAGATACCACCGCGATTATGCAGTCGTTACATCAACTCTCTGGACGCCTCACTCAGTGGAATTGCACTTCTTTCGGCAACATTTTTCACCGCAAGTGCAGACTCCTTGCGCTCTTAAACGGTATTCAAAGGGCTATTCCGAGCGAGGGGTCCACCCATCTCGAAGTCCTGGAGGATCAACTGAGTGGGGACCTTCTCTAGGTGGCCTACGAGGAAGAATTATTCTGGCACCAGAAAGCCTACTGTGATTGGCTGATCGACGGTGATCAGAATACCGCATATTACCATCGCTTAGCCATGCACAAGAAACGAAAGCTCCGCATTACCAGTTTACGCGATGATCAAGGGAATAACATCAGTGACCCGTTGCTTTTGAGTGATCTGGCAGGGAAATATCTCGCGCACCTATATTCAACAGAGGGGGGGTGCCACCGGTGCGGTCAATATTCCAGCAATTTCCCAAGACTTTCGGAGGCGGATATTCTAGAGCTTGGCCAACCTATCCACGCCTCAGAAATTAAAGCCGTAATGTTTGGTATAAACCCACATAAAGCTCCCAGATTGGACGGATTTACAGCTTTTCCAAACATAGTGGGAGGTTGTGGGACATTCAGTGGTGCAGTATATCCAGCAGGTGTTCGGGAATGAGACTTGGGAGTAGGATCTGAATCGTACTATACTTGTACTGATCCCTAAAACCCAGGTCCCTACTTCTCTGGCTCAGTTTTGCCCTATCAGCCTCTGCACAGTTATATACAAGACTATCGCAAAAGTGATAGTAAATAGGCTGAAACCTCACCTGGAAATGCTGGTGGCCAATACCCAATGCAGCTTTGTTCCTGGCCGCCACTTAATCGAGAATGTTATTATCAGTCAAGAAATCATCCATACCATGCAGCCCAAGACTGGTACGACGGGTTATTTTGCGCTCAAAGTGGATCTGGAGAAAGCGTATGATGGAGTGAATTGGGAGTTCCTTTTTGCAACCCTCCAAGAGATAGGCATCCCACAAAACCTGTTCCATGTCATTCAGCGCTGTGTTTCCACGCCTACGTTCCAAGTTGCATGGAATGGAACTTTATCTGCCCCTTTTCATCCTACCAGGGGCATTCGTCAGGGAGACCCTCTTTCTCCTTATTTATTCGTGCTCTGTCTGGAGCGATTGGGTCATATCATTACCCAGGCAGTGGCACAGGGTCACTGGAAACCTTTTAAGTGGAGACGCACCGAGCTGACTATGTCACATTTATTTTTTGCGGACGACCTCATTCTTTTCGGTGAAGCGACAGACACCCAGATTGCCACAGTGTTGTGGATCTTATCCGAGTTTTGCTTAATGTCAGGGAAAAGGGTGAATTGTAACAAGTCCAGAATTTTCTTCTCTAAGAATGTCCCTTCGGACTGCGCACACAGGCTAGGACAAGTGTTACAGATTAGTTGCACAGACAACCTGGGCAAATACCTAGGGTTGCCTTTGATTCATGAGAAATCAAACAGGCAGACCTACCTATATATCCTCGATTGTGCACAGAACAAACTAGCAGGATGGAGAGCAAAAGGCCTTTCACTAGCAGGCGGGTCACCCTGACCCAAGCCATCCTAGCCTCCATTCCTACTTTTACGATTCAAACAGTAAGATTACCTCGGCAGCTCTGTGATGATTTGGATAAAATGATGCGTTCTTTCGTCTGGGGGTCGTTACCCAGCCAACGGAAAGTCCATCTAGTCAACTGGGATCGAGTTTGTACTCCCAAGCATTCGGGAGGTTTAGGGCTTAAGCAAGTTCGAGCAACTAATGATGCCCTCCTGACTAAACTATGTTAGGAGCTGGTCACTCGGCCATCAGCCTTATGGACCCAAATTTTACGGGCAAAATATCACCTCGATCTCAACCACCTCCCTGAGACTCTCCCAAAGTCCCGAGCATCGCATATCTGGCGGGGAATCTCTGCTACGTGGGAATACGTTCGTCAGGGCATGGTGTGGAAAATTGGAAACGGGAAGCGTACACACTTCTGGATGGACCAATGGATCCCGAATTGGGGCCCGCTAGTGCATCAGATTACCGCACCCCTTCCCGAGACACTGTTGCACACTTACGTCTAGGAGCACGTGGATGAGTGCGGGTACTAGTATTGGGACTTGATTCGCCCTTACCTTCCAGCCTCAGTTTGTGCGAACATTGCCCACGTGCAGCCTCCGGCTGCTCACCGAGATGAGGATGCTTGCACTTGGGGCCCCGAACCTTCTGGAAAGTTTACAGTGACTAGCGCGTATGCTCTAATTGTGCAATTGGACCCAGTGCCGTCGAACTACCTGTGGAAAGCAGTGTGGAAATGGGCGGGACCACAGCATATCCGATGCTTCCTCTGGCTACTAGCTCAACAGAAACTCTTGACTAATCAGCTACGTTTCGAAAGACTCTTAACTACAATAATAAATGCTACCACTGTGGGCTAGTTGAGACCAACCTACATGCTTTGAGGGACTGCTCCCGGGCGCATACCATCTGGAGCACGATGCTACCTCCCGAAGTAGCAGAGGGTTTTTTTTAGCACGATGTGGCTACATGGCTGGGGTCCAATATCATTTGCCACTTTGACACCTGTGCGGGTACATGGGCCACGATGTTCGGTGTTACTTGCTGGTTCTTGTGGCAATGGCGAAATCGTAGTCTTTTCGAACCAGGTTTTGTCTGGCTAGGGGATGGACACAGGGTAGTAGTTGATTATGTCTACTGGATCAAGAAAGCGCAAGTAGTGACTGGTAGAGTCCTCCCGCCCGCGGGAATGCCGATAGGGCAGACTGTGAGTTGGCAACCACCGTCGGAAGGGTGGTTAAAATTAAATACCGATGGAGCCATTCCTCGGGGGACCAGGCAGGGTACGGCGGTGGGGTTACTTCGTAACGGTTCGGGGCATTGGTGCGGAGGGTTCGTCTCACAATTTGATTGCAGCTCGTCCTTGCAGGCTGAACTTACAAGGATTCAGGCAGGCCTCCAGCTAGCCTGGAACTCAGGAGTTCGCAACTTAATCCTCGAGACTGATTCGTTAGAAGTTATTAATATTCTTTCCTCTTCAACTAACGTCTCGACTAACCTCCATGTGTTGATGCAGGATATCCGGAGGATGATGGCTAGAGATTGGGCAGTACAGATCACCCATGTGTATCGGGAAGCCAATGTGCAGACCGACTGGCTTCTTTAGCGGCAACTGTACCTCTGGGCCTCCATGTCCTCGACGAAGCCCCGCATGCACTCAAGCTGTGGATACTCCGAGACAGCCAAGGAGACTCCTTTCAGCGCGAACTGTTGTAGGCGCTCGTTAGTTTGTTGGTTTTCCTTAGTAGATAAAAAAAAAGAATATTGTACTTTAGATAATATTTATGTGGATACCTTATCATCGTTTTATTTTTTTCTCATAGATGTTTTATTATATATTAGATAAGATCCTCGATATATATATATATATATATTATTTATAATTTTCGGTATCACTCTTAGCCTACATTTATGTTAAATACCTACATTATCTATGTTGCAATTCCTTTATCTATAAACATTAACAACGTTGCCATTGAAACCTTAATTAGTTCAATTTCAAGAAGTGAAATTTGCTATAAGAATTGTAGATGTTAACATAATCATGGTCAAGGAAAAGCTTTAAATTCCTATACTTGTCAACATATAAATTGAAAAGGTAGCTTATGCAACTCGAGAAAAGTTGAATGAAATCTAATATTTGACCATCAAGAGGTTCGTACTTGGCCAGTTACTTAATAGATTACCTGAAACAGCCATAATAAAAGCATTCTTCAATAATATTTCTCAAAAAGTGTATAAAGTTTATTTCGATGCTAAGATTGGAACTATTTTAAAATAATTATATTCTATAAGATACAATGGGATTAGGGAATAGGAGAATATATCATCATGATGGTCCATTTATATGGTAATTACAAAGTATTAAATATTTTATACTTGTAATATTCATAAAACTATGAATACATTTCCATCACAGTTTGGTATTCTTGAGACTACCTATTGCTCACAAAGATGAAGCCTAGGATATTACTTCCCTTATTACTTGTTGTTTAGTAAAGAAAGAAAATTTAAAGAACACAACACAAATAGTCTAAATAACTTTCACAAAATCCAAAATCAAATTTGGGAAATACAAAGGTAAGGCTCCTAGAAATCATCTACTTAAAGAACCAGGTCACGTAATTGGCATGAGAAGTCATAGAGATATGATAAAGAGAGAAAAAAAACTTTTTGTAAGAAGAAAGTTCATACGATATAGGATTACATAAAATATAAGCTTGGAAAGAAAGACAAGAACAATTAGGTAATCACTCTTTGGCTCTTTAATTTATAAATCTAGTATTTCTATATCCATATCAAGTTCATGGTGACTAGACAATGAAGTTTCTTATCTTGTTACTTTCACAATGTAAGAATTCATATCCAAGAGGAACTCAAATAAATATGAGTTAAAATTTGTGATTATCAATAACAAAGAAGTGAATGTAGATTTTATAGGAGTTGTTTGTTTGAATATTGATTCTAGATTTAAACTTGCTTTGTCTAATATATTCTACAGTAAAAGATATGGACCTCTACTTTGGTTTAAGAGACTAAAAAAAATTCCTAAAATAAAAATAAAATGTATGTGATAAGAATATCATACATAAACCAATCAAATGTCATTGATATGGTAATCCAACTTTTGACCCAAATCAATTAACTTGATTTAAATTAATAATTTAAGATAATTATAATAAATTATTAATTTTGATCATATTTAATTAGTTTGATTCAAATTTAAAAGCTAGGTTGAATTGTCATGTAAGTAGAAATTAATTGGTCTATATGTGATATTCATGATGTGTGTATTTCTTCGTTATTTTTTAACCAAAGTCTAAGATAAAGGGTTTTTTAATTTAGAATAACAACGGTCTTTTTGATAATTTTAAATATTAAATTCTTTTATGTTTTTTAAACTACAAAGAAACTACAAGTCATTTACCTTTATATTCTATATACCATCTTTTAGATATAATTTGATCTTGGTATCTATTTTGGATTAAAAAAAGGATATACTTTTGTAATAAAAAGCTCCACTATACAATTATCTTTGATGCAAAACATGTTGATACAACCTTCTTATCATATGATTTATATTGAGTGTGCTTAACTCCTAATGAAAGATATATCCCTCCATATATTATTGAAAAGAATCATGTTGAAAGACCTTTGTTAAAGGAAAACATTCTTTGAACTATTTATTTTAACAATCTAGAAACACGTGTTAATTGTTTCTTATGTAAGTTGACCTAAATAAAGGAAAAGAAGTTAGCTCACAGTTTAAACTTTTTTAAAATTATTCGTACTAATATCAAGAGCCTTATTCATGCGTTATTTATAATGCCAAATATTTTGACTTTTATTGATAACTATTTTTTATATAAATGTGTATTATTAATTAAAAATTATGAACTTCTTGAAAATTTTAAGATTTTTAAAATTGAATTTGAGAACTAATTATAGAAATCAATCAAGATTATAAGGATTATAATGGGTGCGAGTATTATGGCAAGCATAAGGTTTCTGAACCAAACAAAAAAGGCATGTTTCCTAAATAATTAGACACTTGTGGAATATTAGCTTATTACTAGGTAGTCCTAAATATAATGATATGCCTGAAAGGCAAAATTGCACTTAAAAAATACGATGATGAGCATGCAAAGTCGGACTAACCTTCTACATTACCTTTAAGGTGAGATTGTTATGGCTTCTTTATAAATTTTAAATAAAGTCCCTTTTTAGTTATGGAAAGGATAGAAACTAAGTATCACTCATCTTTAAGTTTAAATACACCCTATTAAGGTACATTTATATAATCCTTAAAAAAATAAATTAAATTCCTATTATACTCTTACTCTTTTGCAGATTATCTCAAACACTTTGAATCCTGCAAATTTTACTATAAAGAAAAAGGATCTCGAATTATAGAGTAACAAAAGACTAAACTTTTGAAATACAATGTGTTTGATTAAGTTGGTCAATTTCTCATCTTAAACGATAATACAAAAATACTACTATGGTTTCATATTCTTCATTTATTTAGTTGATATTAGTGGATAATACTACTAAGGTTTCATATCCTTCACTTATTTAGTTAATATTAGTGGATTCTACACCTATTGTCATTCTAGTATATGATTATAAATAAGTACAAATATAGAATGAGGTCTATATTTCACATGATCATGTTGAACATATTTAATTAAAGGGATATTTGAAGGTGAGGAGGCATGTTATATCATCTAATTATATATTTTATCATATGGAGAATTACTATAATAGTAGACAAATTGTTGATCTAGTTCCTTTTTCAAATGCCATTTCTAGTTTTTACATAAAGTTATCGTGTGATGTAAAAAAAGCCAGCCCATAAAGTATAATCAGGCATGAAAATTTGTGGATTTACCTCAAAACCATAATCGTATTAGTTATAAATAGGTTTATAAGGCCATAAAGGATTCTTAAAGTATGGTTTAGCGGTTTAAAGTTAGGTTGGTTACTAAAGGTTTCACTTAGAGAGAAAGGAGACGACTTTAATATCACTTTCTCTTTTGTATCTTCCAAAGATGAATTTAGAATAATAATGGCAATAGTAACTCATTATGATATGGAACTACATCACATGGATATTAAAACTACCTTCCTTAAAGGAGACCGTTACTAGGAGGTCCATATGTTATAGCAAAAGGGTCTTAACAAGATGACAAAAGTCATCTTATTTGTAAATTGGGAAATACATATACACATTGAAACAAGATTCTTATCAATGGTAGTTGAAATTTGAAGAGGTAGTCACCTCATTTGACTTTAAAAAAAATAAAGTTGAAAAATATTTATACTTTAATGACCACATTCCATAGGATTAATTAATTAATTCTAAAAATTTTAACATAAAAGATACTAATAAAATATCTTTGACCTTTGAATTCAGGTTCATTAGGACATATCTCAAATTTTTTAAGGTCTCTCTTGAATATCATGCATCGAGAGTGTGTTACAAAAGTTTAATATAAAAAATTATAAATCTTGTGCAGCATCGATCTCCTCTAAAGAGATTACCTTTGACAAAATGTTCAAAGAATAAAGTTAAAATAGAGACCATAAATAATTTTCTATATTTTAGTGCATTTATTATTCTAATATACACTCAATTTTGTACTAGACCAGATATTATACTCATTACTAAATTGTTAGGTAGATTTTTAATTTAAACCAAACATAGACCATATGAATGCAGTTAAACGAGTATTAAGGTACCTTCATGGAATGAAAGATTATAATTAGCTATAAAGGAAAACTGAGAAATTAAATATGATTAGCTATATGTTTAGGTGATAAAAAACTTTATTAAGTTTAATCTTTATATAAGTAGATGTAGTTGTTTCATGGAAAAGTGTCAACGAGACATTTATGACCTTTTCAACTATACATACTGAGTTTGATGCATATTATGGAACTGCTTTAAGCTACTTTGGTTAGAAAATGGACTTTTGATCATTTATGGTTAATTAAGTTATCAGTCCTATTTGGTTGTATTATGATAATGTTTTGTTGTGTTATTCAGTAACAACAATAAGAATATCATAAAGTATAAACATTTAGAGGAAAAATATTTAACCAAAAGAATTTGTAAAGAAAGGTGACATTACAGTGGAACATATGTTGATTGAGTATATATTGGTTGATCCTCTAATTGAAGGATTGAACCATGATATTTTGATAGGCATATTAGTAATATAGGTACTTTGAAGTCCTTTGATATTGTTAACTAGAAATGATTATCTGCTTTAGATACAATTTTGTTCTCGTATATTATGATTGTATTTTTTGTATTGATGATCTTCATTTTGTTTTTAATCATACATATTATTTTCCACTATCACAATAAAGGTGAAAATCTATTTATATATGTGTTAAACATATCACAAGTTATTGGGTATATTTACAATTTGATCTTAATCCTATATCTTTTACATAAGAATTTTATAAGACAGATAAATATAAATTTTAATCCCATAAAGGTTTCTGTAAAGTATGTTAGTAACACTGAGAGAAAATAAAATTTTCTCTTATAGTATAGCATAAAGTTCAAAGAAATTGAGACCAACAAACATAACGATGTACATTATAAACCATTTAGGTACTATTTTTATTTTTCACGCTCTATTTCCTCATTCATGTTAGTATGATTATTAGATATACGCAATTTTATTAAATTTGTGTCGTATATGGTGTATATTTATGACATCTTTTGGTACTAAAAGGCTTACAAAAAATAATGAATTTTAATTATCATTAGATCAAATGTTATGAAAAAGATTAATTAAGTTAGTGTATTTTTATTGTCTTATCCTTTATTATTTTTATTTATTATAGAAATGATAATTAATATTTGTACAACCGGAGAATATGAAAAAACATTTTACTAGACATTTGTTAGTTAACCGTTTTTGAAATTAAAGCTAAGAAAAAATTTAAATTTAAATTGGGATAAAGACGATGAAGTGATCCAATCAACGATCTAATTTTGTAGGTTGAAGTTTAGTGAAAAAGATGACACCTTATTAGTGTTACTCATGTGCTTATTAGATCTATAATGGAGAGATTTGAAAAGATTACTATAAATAGTTGCTACGTCTCTTCACTTGCTTAATCAAATTTCATATATATCAATTTTTTAACCCGTTATGATATCTGCATGTTAAGAAATGTGCAAAAGGATCTAGTGTATGCTATTTTTAACAAATCATATAAAAGGCGATAAAAATTTTTATCTTGTTCAAAATTTGACGAGTACATTTGGATTTTTAATTGCTACTCAAATATAAATAAAAAGGTGAAACATGTATATTTTCCATTATCTCTATTTATATAAGTTTGCAATTTATCCTACAATGATCAATAAAGTTCATATTATATTTAACATATAGGCTAATTGACTACAATGTTCTCTTTAATGAAAATGCATGTTATGCCATTTATGAAGAAAATAGAGTTAACAAGATTGATATGGAATCATATAAAACATGATCCATGATTAATTCATTATTTTAAGCAAATTCATGATTTTATATCAAATAGTAATGCCTTTTTAGTTCACATACACGCATACTATGTTTTGTTGATTTCCAATCAAGGACAACAAGTTAGGATTGGCAAATTAGGTCAGGCTTAATGGTCCAGCCTGACCTGATTTGAAGTTAATAAGTTCAATTCAACTTGATCGAGATTCAAACCTAATTAAGACTATTTTTTGAAAAAAAATTTAGGTTTTGAGTTGGGTTCATTCTTGAGCTTCATGGCCTGACTAGACCTAAAGCTCAAGTACATATATAAAATAATAATAAATTTACTTATCCTCCTCTATTGTCTTTCTACATCTATTGATGTTCTCTCCACCTTATGTCTCCAATTTTGAAGATATTCTTACTTGTAAATGAGAAAATTAGTCAGTCAATGATGGAGTTCAAGCTTTCTCATCTTCCATTTTCTTTCATTCTCCAAATAGCATTCCCCATTCTTTGGACCTATCTTGTGTCTCCAACATTAAGGATATTCTTTCTTGTAAATGAGGAAATTAGTTAGTCGGTGTGGACTCCAAGCTTGCTCATCTTCCGTTTTGTTTCCATTCTCTATATATCATTTCCTTTTCTTTAGATCGAGAGGGTGGTTAAATTTGGTATTTGAAAATAAGCAAGTTTTAGGCTTTTAGCTAGTTCTTTTCTTGGTAGAAGATGCAATGATAATTAAGTTGAGTTTTGTGAGAAGATGAAGTTGAATTTATAGTTAGAAACCAAAAAGTTTGGTGATTTAGGAATTTTGGTGTTGATCGGATAATGGTGATTATCGTCGGAGAGAACAGGGGTGGGGATGGCAATAAGTCATGCCTGGTCAGCCTGTCTACACCTCTTTTGAAAAAAAAATTGATAATGACCTCGTTTTGCACATTCCCTTTGGTCCGAGATAGCCTCGGCCAAAGCCAAACCTATGGCTTGGCCAACCAAGGCCAAAGTTGGGTTAGACCAAGCTGGGCCAAGACTGTCATCCCTAAATAGGGGAGATAATGGTAGGTAAGATCAGATCAGGCAAGCTCAAACTCAAGGTTATGAAGATCATACTAAACCTAGTACTAGATTTTAGTTCTAGTTCAGTATGGAGCCAGTACTATATTTGATTTGGTATGGTACAATCAAAAGAAAATTGAGGATATATTAAAAGAAAATTGGGGATGATTAATGAAAACTCTATATGTTAAATGACTTTTTGAATGTCTTTATTCACATTGATTTTTCTATGTTTTATTATGCAGTTTAACTTTAATTTGATTCTTAAGGCTACTTCTTAGGACATATTGGTCAACCAATACAATCAAATATCCTAACCACAATATTACCTTTGAAAAACTCAAGGCTAAACTCCTGCTTAATGAACAACAGTTGTTATCCTTCCATACACCACCTCCACTAGACTTCACCTTCATTGCCTTCTCCAACCTAAATCACTTCAACGACGTTTCCCTTAATAGAGACAGTGGCAGGCCACGACGCGGCAAACCACCCAGCTGCTCCTTCTCACACGTCTAGTATTATAGCCAACCCTAATGTGTCAAATGGGTTTTCCCACCTATGTGTTGACCCATCAAATGTCTCATTTAATGGGCCCTTAAATGTACCCAATTTTGGGCCTTCCCAATTCAGTTATAACAAAAATTTTCAGCCTAATTCAAATTACATTGTGGTCTAATCTCAATTTTAAACCCAACATAACCCCTCTCACCCATAAAAATCATGCCTTGTTTCATTTTCAATTCTTTAAAACCACCATTGCGATTCTATTTTCAACTACCATACAAACCTTTCAATGTGATGAAGCTCCTAAACTCACAAAAGGTGCCTTTACTCAATATCTTATTTCTAATGAAATCACTTTTTCGTATCTCTTATCCCTATACACCATAACAAAATGATCTTATTAAACGAAAAATTGTCACATAATTGAAACTGGTCTATCCTTGTTCATCATGTCTCTCTTTCCAAGTTTTTTCTGGTATGAAGCATTTGCCACTGCTATTTATCTTATCAATCTCTTACCTACTCCTATTCTTCACCACAAATCTCCTCATAAAGTACTCTATTGCACCAAGCTTGACCTTATTCATCTTCGTGTTTTTGGTTATACTTGTTTTCTGGGCTCCATCTGTACAAACAAACTTACACCAAAGTCTATACAGTGTGTTTTTTTTTGTTATGCATCCTAATATAATGGTTATCGATGCTTTGATCTCATCACCTCTAAGCTTTATTTTTCTTGTCATGCCCACTTTCTTAAACCTCTCTTTCCCTACAATAATTACCTATATCATTTTTTACCTCACCTTCCTCCTCTCCTATTTCTTTACCTTTACATTTTCCCCCCTCTACCCTCTACTTCCTCTTCCACCCCACCACAATCACAGCACATCCTCTTCCTCATCCCATAATCACACGTACCCAAGATCACACACATATCTCTCGTCACTTTTCTGACCATGTCACTTACATTGTCACCACCCCAAACACTCGTTCTGATCTTATATCCTTTACTCAAGCTAACAAATTTCTTTAATAGCACTAAGCTATGCTTAAAGAGTTCAATGCTCTTCATCATAACTATATTACTACTTTTATTCCTGTTGTCAAACCTACCACTATTTGAATCATCATTGCCTTGGCTATATCCTTTAATTGGCCTATTCGCCAACTTGATATTAATAATGTCTTTCTTTATGGTTACTTACAGGAATCTGTTTACATGTCTTACCTCCTAGCTTCACAGATCTACACTATCCTCATTATGTTTGTAAACTCTATAAAGCCTTATATGGTCTCAAACAAGCCCCTTGAGCCTGATTTCATTACCTAAGTCAAAAACTCCTTGAACTCCATTTTAAACCCTCAAAGTCTGACACCTCTCATTCATAAAGCCAACTCTCACCTAACCTTTTTATTAGTTTTTGTGGATGATAACTTGGTAATCGGTTCCTTACGCTCCTTTATCAAATCACTTATCCAAGAACTCAACTCTATCATCTCTATAAAAGACTTAGGTCTACTTCATCATTCTTGGTCTCGAAGCTGACACCACTTCTCAAGGTCTTCTTCTTACGCAACCCCAATGCACAAAAAATCTCCTTCTTCAAATTGACTTTGATAAATCTAAACCAATTCATACACCCATCACTCCATCTCTTCCCGTGTCTAAAAATCATATTGTTCCCCTTTTCGATCCTACTGAATATGGTAGCACTGTTGGTTCTCTTTAATACCTTTGTCTCACCCGTCTTGACCTTCAATTTATTGTTAATAAGATCTCCCAATTTCTACAATGTCCTACTGACATTCACTGGTATACGGTGAAATGGATTTTACGATATCTCCGCTCCATATCCTCTCATAGCATTCTTTTTACCAAATCTTCCAACCTTTCTTTACACAGCTATTATGATGTTAATTGAGCCAGTTGTCTTGATGATCGACATTTTACATCTTATTATTATATCTTTCTGGGGTGTAATCTTATCTCTTGGAGTTCTAAGAAGCAACTCATTATTTTTTTGAGAATTGAAGCAATTTATTATTGTTCGATCCAGTATTGAAGCTGAGTACTGTAGCATTAGTCTAACTTCTGCAGAATTATGTTGGATTACTGCTCTTCTTGCTATATAGGGTTTTGCCAATCTTTCTTCTACCATTTGCCTTTGGTATGACAATCTCAACGCTACCATTTTGGCCTCATATTCGGTTTCTCATGCTACTTTTTCTATAATATCAACGCTTATAGATCTATCCTATGCCCAACTCACTGTTTCCACCCGAAATGTAAGTCAATCCAGTAATTGTCTTTTCCATTTATTAAATCTCTGTTTCAGGTTTTAGCATAAGACATAATTTAATCCTCACTAGTGATGAATTGCAATTGTAGAAATTGTTAAGTGCAAATGGTCTATTTGTGATTGCACTTTCATGACACTTTATCCAAATGTGTAGAAATTGTTAATAAAATTTTTTTAATGACTTTATAGTAATTGAGCAGAATATGCAGTTTGTCAGAATTTGTTATTTAATTTTGAATGATAATTCAACAAATAATTTATATAAGGATCGTGACGATTTGTTCACTGTACACTAGTAATAGTCACTGCTAACGACATTAGGCTGTTTGAATGGGATGTTTCCTGATTGGTGTAAATCCTTTATCTGCATTTCAAATTTAATGTTTTACAAACCAAATCAAGCATTTCCTTTGAACAATGACTATTA
>JAOSBN010000177.1:31895853-31913183 GCA_027563595.1 Erythroxylum suave | reverse complement strand
ATTAGATGATTTTGGGGTCTTTGGATTTCTAGATTGAGAAAACGAAAGGCAATTAAGACGTTAATTTATACGATCCCGTTTTTGGGCTATTTTTGTGATCGATAGGGATCCGATTGAGGAGACTTTTAGTTCTATTCGACCTAGAGGCATGGAATTTCGTTATGGCTTAGGAATTGTATTTAATTATGGGCCCTAAGCAGATTTTTTATTTATTTAGGAAACAGTTAGGATGAATAATCTGAGATCCGTTTGGAGTTCATGAAATAAGCCCGATTTATGTTCTCTTTTGTGGTGAGAAATTCCTCCCTCGTGGGATACACGTCCAGTTGTCACGTAGGACGTCAGACTCGTACCCGACCGGGGAGGGGTTCCAACACGTAACGTGTCAATCACGTTGAAGAAATATGAATATAATGTGGCTCGCTTCTCGCTCCGTCATTTAGATTATTAACTAGTCATCACATATTTCCATGTTTTCGAGATTTGATTTAACTGAAGAGTCATAATCGTAATTAATTGGACGGTCACACACGGTTCAACCAACAAGGTAACGTGCCAAATGGGACATTTTGACTAATGAATAAATATGATAAATTATTTTAAATATTCTGATTTTTATTGAAAACAACCTTCTAAAACGTTGCAAAACAAAATTTAAAAGAAGTTATTTTAAATATTCTATTGCCAAAGTGATCAACAAGTAACGTGTCAATCACGTCGAACAAACATGAATATAATGTGGCTTGTCGCTCGCTCCCTCATTTACATTATTAACTAGCCATCACATATTTCAATGTCTTCGTGATTTGATTTAACTGAAAAGTCATAATCGTAATTAATTGGACCGTCACGCACTGTTCGATCGACAAGGTAACATGCCAAATGGGACATTTTGGCTAATGAATAAATGTGAAAATTTATTTTAAATATTATGTTTTTTATTGAAAACAACTTTCTAAAAAGTTGTAAAACAAAATTTGAAAGAAATTATTTTAAATTTTCTATTTCCAAAGTGATCAACAAGTAACATACCATTCACGTCGAACAAATATGAATATAATATGGCTCACCACTCGCTCCCCCATTTACATTATTAACTAGCCATCATATATTTCCACGTCTTCGTCATTTGATTTAACTGAAGAGTCGTAATCGTAATTGGACAAACACACACGGCTCGATCAACAAGTTAATATGCCAAATGGGACATTTTGACTAATGAATAAATGTGATAAATTATTTAAATATTCTTATTTTTACTGAAAACAACTTTCGAAAAAGTTGTAAAACAAAAATTGGAAAAAATTATTTTAAATATTCTATTACCAAAGTGATCAACACGTAACGTGTCAATCACGTTGAACAAATATGAATATAATATGGCTCGCCACTCGCTCCCCCATTTACATTATTAACTTTTGATCACATATTTCCATGTCTTCGTGACCTGATTTAAATGAAGAGTTGTAGTCGTAATTAATTGGACGGTCACACACGGTTCGATCAACAAGGTAACGTGCAAAACGGGACATTTTGACTAACGAATAAATGTGAAAAATTATTTTAAATAATCTGATTTTTAGTGAAAACAACTTTCTAAAAAGTTGTAAAACAAAAATTGAAAGAAATTATGTTAAATATTCCATTGCCAAAGTGATCAACACGTAATGTGTCAATCACGTCGAACAAATATGAATATAATGTGGCTCGCCCCTCGCTCCGTCATTTACATTTTTAACTAGTCAACACATATTTCCATGTATTCATGATTTGATTTAACTGAAGAGTGGTAATCGTAAATTGTACGGTCATACATGGTTCGATTGACAAGGTAACGTGCCTAATGGGACATTTTTACTAATTAATAAATGTTATAAACTATTTTAAATATTTTGATTTTTATTGGAAACAACTTTCTAAAAAGTTGTAAAACAAAAATTGAAAAATTTTATTTTAAATATTCTATTGCCAAAGTGATCAACACGTAATGTGTCAATCACGTTGAACAAATATGAATATAATGTGGCGTGCTACTCGCTCCGTCATTTACATTATTAAAAGGTCATCACATATTTCTATGTCTTCATGATTTGATTTAACTGAAAAGTCGTAATCGTAGCTGGAAGGTCACACATGGTTCGATCAATAAGGTAACGTGCCCAATGGGACATTTTGACTAATGAATAAATCTGATAAATTATTTTAAATATTCTGCTTTTTATTGAAAACAACTTTCTAAAAAGTGGTAAAATAAAAATTGAATGAAATTATTTTAAATATTTTATTACCAAACTGATCAACCCGTAACGTGTCAATCACATCAAACAAATATGAATATAATGTGGCTCACTGCTCGTTCTATCATTTACATTATTTACTAGTCATCACATATTTCCATGTCTTTGCAATTTGATTTAACTGAAGAGTCATAATCATAATTAATTGGACAGTCACACAAGGTCCGATCGACAAGGTAACGTGTCAAATGGGACATTTTGACTAACGTATAAATGTGATAAATTATTTTAAACATTCTGATTTTTATTGAAAACAACTTTCTAAAAAGTTGTAAAACAAAAATTGAAAGAAATTATTTTAAATATTCTATTGCTAAAGTGATCAACACGTAACGTGTCAACCACATCGAACAAATATTAATATAATATGGCTCGCCACTCGCTCCCTCATTTACATTATTAACTAGTGATCACTTATTTCCATGTCTTCGTGACTTGATTTAAATGAAGAGTCGTAGTCCTAATTAATTGGACGGTCACACACGGTTCGATCAACAAGGTAACGTGCTAAACGGGACATTTTGACTAATGAATAAATGTGATAAATTATTTTAAATATTATGATTTTTATTGAAAAAAACTTTCTAAAAATTTGTAAAACAAAATTTGAAAGAAATTATTTTAAATATTATGTTGCCAAAGTGATCAACACGTAACGTGTCAATCACGTTGAACAAATATGAACATAATGTGGCTCGCCACTCCCTCCGTCATTTACATTTTTATCTAATCATCACATATTTCCATGTTTTCATGATTTGATTTAACTGAAGAGTGGTAATCGTAATTGTACGGTCATACATGCTTCGATCGACAAGGTAACGTGCCACAAGGGACATTTTTACTAATTAATAAATGTTATAAACTATTTTAAATATTCTGATTTTTATTGAAAAAACTTTCTAAAAAGTTGTAAAGCTAAAATTGAAAGAAATTATTTTAAATATTATGTTGCCAAAGTGATCAACACGTAACGTGTCAATCACGTGAAACAAATATGAATATAATGTGGCTCGACACTCGCTCCATCATTTACATTTTTAACTAATCATCACATATTTTCATGATTTCATGATTTGATTTAACTAAAGAGTGGTAATCGTAACTGTACTGTCATACATGGTTCGATTGACAAGGTAACGTGCCAAATGGGACATTTTTACTAATTAATAAATGTTATAAACTATTTTAAATATCTTGATTTTTATTGAAAACAACTTTCTAAAAAGTTGTAAAACAAAAATTAAAAGAAATTATTTTAAATGTTCTATTGCCAAAGTGATCAACAAGTAATGTGTCAACCACTTTGAACAAATATGAATATAATGTGGCGCGGTGCTCCCTCTGTCATTTACATTTTCAAAAAGTCATCACATATTTCTCTGTCTTCGTCATTTGATTTAACTGAAGAGTCGTAAACGTAACTGGAAGGTCACACAAAGTTCGATCAACAAGGTAACGTGCCAAATGGGACATTTTGACTAATGAATAAATCTGATAAATTATTTTAAATATTCTGCTTTTCATTGAAAACAACTTTCTAAAAAGTGGTAAAATAAAATTTGAATGAAATTATTTTAAATATTCTATTACCAAAGTGATCAACACGTAACGTGTCAATCACGTCGAGCAAATATGAATATAATGTGGCTCACTGCTCATTCTGTCATTTACATTATTAACTAGTCATCACATATTTCCATGTCTTCGCGATTTGATTTAACTGAAGAGACGTAATCATAACTAATTGGACAGTCACACAGGGTTCGATCGACAAGGTAACGTGCCAAATGGGACATTTTGACTAACGTATAAATGTGATAAATTATTTTAAATATTCTTATTTTCATTGAAAATAACTTTCTAAAAAGTTGTAAAACAAAAATTGAAAGAAATTATTTTAAATATTCTATTGCTAAAGTGATCAACACGTAACATGTCAATCACGTTGAACAAATATGAATATATTGTGGCTCGTCGCTCACTACATCATTTATATTATCAAGCAGTCATCACATATTACAATGTCTTCTTGATTTTCTTTAACTGAAGAGTCATAATAGTAATTGGACAATCACACATGGTTCAACCAACAAGGTAATGTGCCAAATGGGACATTTTGACTAACGAAAAAATGTGATAAATCATTTTAAATATTCAGATTTTTATTGAAAACAACTTTCTAAAAAGTTATAAAACAAAAATTGAAAGAAATCATTTTAAACATTGTATTGCCAAAGAGATCAGCATGTAACGTGTCAATCACGTCAAACAAATATGAATATAATGTGGTGCGCTACTCGCTCCGTCATTTGCATTATTAAAAATTCATCACATATTTCCATATGTTCGTGATTTGATTTAACTGAACAGTTGTAATCGTAATTGGAAGGTCACACACGGCTCGATCAACAAGGTAGCGTGCCAAATGGGACTATTTAACTAATGAATAAATGTGATAAATTATTTTAAATATTCTGCTTTTTGTTGAAAAACAACTTTCCAAAAAGTCGTAAAACAAAAATTGAATGAAATTATTTTAAATATTATATTGCCAAAGTGATCAACACATAACGTGCCAATCACATCGAACAAATATGAATATAATGTGGCTCGCTGCTCATTTTGTCATTTACATTATTAACTAGTTATCACATATTTCCATGTCTTCGCCATTTGATTTAACTGAAGAGTCGTAATCATAATTAATTGGACAGTCACACATGGTTCGATCGACAAGGTAACGTGCCAAATGGGACATTTTGACTAATGTATAAATGTGATAAATTATTTTAAATATTTCTATTTTTATTGAAAACAACTTTCTAAAAAGTGTTAAAACAAAAATTGAAAGAAATTATTTTAAATATTCTATTGCTAAAGTGATCAACACGTAACGTGTCAATTACGCCGAACAAATATGAATATATTATGGCTCGTCGCTCGCTCCGTCATTTATATTGTCAATTAGTCATCACAAATTACGATGTCTTCTTTATTTTCTTTAACTGAAGAGTCGTAATCGTAATTGGACGGTCACACATAGTTCAATCAACAAGGTAACGAGCCAAATGGGACATTTTGACTAACGAATAAATGTGATAAATTATTTTAAATATTATGATTTTTATTGAAAACAACTTTCTAAAAAGTTGTAAAACAAAAATTGAAAAAAATTATTTTAAATGTTCTACTGCCAAAGTGATCAACACGTAGCGTCTCAATCACGTCGAACAAATATGAATATAATATGGCTAGCCGCTCGCTCCGTCGGTTAGATTATTAACTAGTCATCACATATTTTCATGTCTTCATGATTTGATTTAACTGAAGAGTCGTAATTGTAATTGGAAGGTCACACACGGTTCGATCAACAAAGTAACGTGCCAAATGGGACATTTTGACTAACGAATAAATGTGATAAATTATTTTAAATATTATGATATTTATTGAAAACAACTTTGTAAAAAGTTATAAAACAAAATTTGAAAAAAATTATTTTAAATATTCTACTTCCAAAGTGATAAACACGTAGCGTGTCAATCACGTCGAACAAATATGAATATAATGTGGCTAGTCGCTCGCTCTGTCATTTACATTATTAACTAGTCATCACATATTTCCATATTTTCGTGATTTGATTTAACTGAAGAGTCGTAATCGTATTTGGACGGTCACAGAAGGTTCGATCAACAAGGTAACATGCCAAATGGGACTGTTTGACTAATGAATAAATGTGATAAATTATTTTAAATATTCTGCTTTTTGTTGAAAACAACTTTCTAAAAAGTATTAAAACAAAATTTGAAAGAAATTATTTTAAATATTCTATTGCCAAAGTGATCAACACGAAACGTGTAAATCACGTTGATCAAATATGAATATAATTTGGCTCACCGCTCGCTCCCTCATTTACATTTTTAACTAGTCATCACATATTTCCTTGTCTTCATGATTTGATTTAATAGAATAGTCGTAATTGTAATTAATTGGACGGTCACACAGGCTTTGATCAACAAGGTAACGCGCCAAATGGGACATTTTGGCTAATGAATAAATATGATAAATTATTTTAAATATTCTTATTTTTATTGAAAACAACTTTCTAAAACGTTGTAAAACAAAATTTGAATGAAATTGTTTTAAATATTCTATTGCCAAAGTACTCAACACACAACGTGTCAATCACGTCGACCGAATATGAATATAATATTGCTCGTTGCTCGCTCCCACATTTACATTATTAGGTAGTCATCACATATTTCCATGTCTTCGTGATTTGATTTAACTGAAGAGTTGTAATTGTAGTTAATTGGACGGTCGCACACTGTTCGATCGACACGGTAACGTGCCAAATGAGACATTTTGGCTGATGAATAAATGTGATAAATTATTTTAAATATTTTGAATTTTGTTGAAAACAACTTTCTAAAAAGTTGTAAATCATAAATTGAAAGAAATTATTTTAAATATTCTATTGCCAAAGTGATCAACATGTAACGTGTCAATGACTTCGAACAAATATGAATATAATATGGCTCGTCACTCGCTCTGTCATTTACATTATTAACTAGTCATCACATATTTTCACGTCTTCGTGATTTGATTTAACTGAAGAGTCGTAATCGTAATTGGACGGTCACACATGGTTTGATCAACAAGATAACGTGCCAAATACGACATTTTGACTAATGAATAAATCTGATAAATTATTTTAAATATTCTTATTTTTATTGAAAACAACTTTCTAAAAAGTATTAAAACAAAAATTGAAACAAATTATTTTAAATATTCTATATCCAAAGTGATCAACACGTAACGTGTCAATCACATCGAACAAATATGAATATAATATGGCTTGCCACTTGCTCCCTCATTTACATTATTAACTAGTCATCACATATTTCCATGTCTTCGTGATTTGATTTAACCGAACAGTCGTAATCTTAATTAATTGGACGGTCACACACGGTTCGATCAACAAGGTAACGTGCCAAATGGGACATTTTGACTGATGAATAAATGTGATAAATTATTTTAAATATTCTTATTTTTATTGAAAACAACTTTCTAAAAAATTGAAAAATAAAAATTGAAAAAAATTATTTTAAATATTCTATTGCCAAAGTGATCAACACATAATGTGTCAGTCACGTCAAACAAATATGAATATAATGTGGCTCACTGCACGCTTCGTCATTTACATTTTTAACTAGTCATCACATATTTCCATGTTTTCATGATTTGATTTAACTGAAGAGTGGTAATCGTAATTGTACGGTCATACATGGTTCGATCGACAAGGTAACGTGCCATAAGGGACATTTTTACTAATTAATAAATGTTATAAACTATTTTTAAAATTCTTATTTTTATTGAAAAAACTTTCTAAAAATTTGCAAAACAAAAATTGAAAGAAATTATTTTAAATATTGTATTGCCAAAGTGTTAAACACGTTACGTGTCAATCACGTCGAACAAATATGAATATAATGTGGTGTGATGCTCGCTCCATCATTTACATTCTGAACTAGTCATCACATATTTCCATGTCTTCGTGATTTGATTTAACTGAAGTGTCATAATCGTAATTGGAAGGTCACACACGATTCAATCAACAAAGTAATGTGCCAAATGGGACTAATGAATAAATGTGATAAATTATTTTAAATATTTTAATTTTTATTGAAAAAAATTTCTAAAAAGTTGTAAAAAAAATTCAAAAAAATTATTTTTAATATTCTATTGCCAAAGTGATCAACAAGTAACGTGTCAATGACTTCAAACAAATATGAATATAATGTGACTCGCCACTCGCTCCGTCATTTACATTATTAACTAGTCATCACATATTTCCATGTCTTCGTGATTTGATTTAACTGAAGAGTCGTAATCGTAATTGGAAGGTCACACACGGTTCGATCAACAAAGTAACGTGCCAAATGGGACATTTTGACTACTGAATAAATGTGATAAATTATTTTAAGTATTCTAATTTTTATTTGAAACAACTTTCTAAAAAGTTGTAAAACAAAAATTGAAAGAAATTATTTTAAATATTCTGTTGCCAAAGTGAACAACAGGTAACGTGTCAGTCACGTCAAGCAAATATGAATATAATATGGCTCGTTGCTCGTTCCGACGTTTACATTATTAACTAGTCATCACATATTTCCATGTCTTCACGATTTTATTTAACTGATGAGTCGTAATCGTAATTAATTGGAGAGTCGCACACGGTTCGATCGACAAGGTAACGTGCCAAATGGGACATTTTGACTAATGTATAAATGTGATAAATTATTTTAAATATTCTAATTTTTATTGAAAACAACTTTCTAAAATGTTGTAAAACAAAAATTGAAAGAAATTATTTTAAATATTCTATTGCCAAAGTGATCAACATGTAACGTGTTAATCACGTCGAACAAATATGAATATATTGTGGCTTGCCGCTCGCTCCGTCATTTATATTATGAAGTAGTCATCCCATATTACGATGTCTTCTTGATTTTCTTTAACTGAAGAGTCGTAATCATAATTGGATGGTCACACACTATTCAATCAACAAGGTAACGTGCCAAATGGGACATTTTGACTAACGAATAAATGTTATAAATTATTTTAAATATTCTGATTTTTATTGAAAGCAACTTTCTAAAAAATTGTAAAACAAAAATTGAAAAAAATTATTTTAAATTTTTTGCTGCCAAAGTGATCATCACGTAACGTGTCAATCACTTCGAACAAATATGAATATAATGTGGCTAGCCGCTTGCTCCGTCGTTGACATTATTAACAAGTCATCATATATTCCCATGTTTTCGTGATTTGATTTAACTGAAGAGTCGTAATCGTAATTGGGCGGTCACACACGGTTTGATCAATAAGGTAACGTGCCAAATGGGACTTTTTGACTAATGAATAAATGTGATAAATTATTTTAAATATTCTGCTTTTTGTTGAAACAACTTTCTAAAAAGTTGTAAAACAAAAATTGATTGAAATTATTTTAAATATTCTATTGCCAAAGTGATCAACACGTAACATGTCAATCACGTCGAACAAATATGAATATAATCTGCCTCGCCGCTCGCTCCCTCATTTACATTTTTAACTAGTCATCACATATTTCCATGTCTTCGTTATTTGATTTAACTAAAGAGTCGTAAGCGTAATTGAACGGTCACACATGGTTCGATCAACAAGATAACGTGCCAAATGGTACATTTTGACTAATGAATAAATGGATAAATTAGTTTAGGTATTCTGATTTTTATTGAAAACAACTTTCTAGAAAGTAAAAATCATTTGTCACAAAAACTAATTTACTACGCATAACACACATCAGGAATAAGATTTTCGCCACAATTCCTATAAAATGTCGTCGATGGTTTTTTGCTTTGGGTCTTCAGCAACGATATGAAATCGTCGCAAATATTAATTTGCAATGATTTCTGTATTTTTAGCGACATTTTTTTTTTTCGACGCCAAAAAACATGTTTGTTGAGCATTAAAAATCGCATGAGCTGATATAAACGATTTTGATAGTAAAGAATCGAATAAGGTGGCTAACATGTGATTTATGGCAAGCAATGATGAGGTATCTTGTAGTATAAACAATCTTATAGCGATTTTTCTATTTCTTCCGCCGCGCTTCCTTCAGATTAAACACTGCATAGCTTTAGTTGTTTTGGAATAAAATTGATAAAAATAACAAACTCAATTATCTTTTAGAGTTCAAAGCTACTTCCTTTTCTGTATCTTTATTTTTGGCCACATTATGAGTTATTGGTGTTTTCTTTAACTTATTGACGGGGTTTAGTAAAACTTTATGTGATTAAGATTTCATTCCAAGTATTTGTTTGAAATCGAATAACACTGCAATAATTTTTAGAAATACTTTATTAAATTATTTTAAAAAAATTATACATTCGTATTTAAATCTAATTTGGTATTGCATTAGAGGTAAATATGTCATATGGATACAGTATAACTAAATTCGGTGAGCTGCACCATTCTTTTCAATTTCATTTAAGTATTTTATATTTTATTTAGGTTACTATAGTTAATTGTATATCGTCGCCGTCATCATTATCAAACTTTTATTTCTTATTTTATTTATAAAAATTATCATTGTTAATAACTTATATAAAATTGATAGGTCTAGTGATTTGTAGTCGTAACAAAAAGAGATCAATTATATGGTAAGTATAAAACAATTGAATATAGTTGAGCTTAAAATAATTTTATATTAAATAAAATTCCAATTAAATATTAAGTAAATTAGTTATTTGAGTATTCATATTTAAATATTAATTTAATTTCAAATAAAATAATCATTTTAAAATAAAAATTCTTGCATTTTCATATATTTAATAGTATGTGCTTGATAAGTTGTTGTAGCACGCTTCTTAAAAAATTAAAAGAAATTGATTAATCAATAGGAATTACTTTTTGGCAATAGATAATTAATAAAAATATGAAATTACTAATAGTTATATAATAATATATGATAGGAAGAAAAATAATATTAATATATTAAACTTTTCTTGTTTTACATGAAAACATTAAAAAAAATTCAAACTTTCTTCAGTTGCAGAGATAACATTTATAATAATCGCTAAAAAATTATATGAATAATTATTAATTGCAAGGTATAAATTCGAAAAATATATGGAAAATTTAAAAGTATTATTTTATAAACTTAAGAGAATTACTTAAAAAATGCTATACACATTTTAAGTTGTATAAATATAGAGGATAGCTATAATAATCATCAAAATGCGTGAAAATATATTTGAAGTTAAATCAACTTCTTATGAAGTAATATTAAATTTTATTTTTATTTGATATTTTAATTATTATAGTAAGAATTTAATATTTTACCAGTTTAAAATTAAATTCACGTTTTATAGTACGTGCTCGTGAATAATAACTATTGTTGGATTAAATGAGGTTCTACACCATATTTTTGATGATAATAAAATATGTTACTACCAATATTTTTATCCTTAATGGTGTTAATAAGTTGATATGTGAAAAATCAAGCTCAATGGAAGGATAAAGTGAGCAAAGGAGTCAATTAAATTTAACCAAACAATCACAGAATGAAGAAAAATGAGTAAGTGGAATCCATATGCAATTCAAATGAAGAACCAAGAGTAAAAAGGTATCAAGTACTTGAAAACTTAAAAGTAAATCATTTTAATTTTTTGTGACATTATTTTGGTTATTTTGATAAATTAGGGACTCAATCATTGCATGATCATTTCAATATAAAATATAAAATATAGAAATAATATGTAAATTGTTCCAAAAGTAAGAGAAATTTTGTTTTTATCTTTAATGAAAACTTCTTAATCTTAAACAAACTTTTAGAAAGCTTTTGAAATTGTTTTAAATCAAGTTTTTCTTAAAGGAATATGTTTTGATCTTTGAAAGAACATGAGAAATTTTTAAAAACTTATTTCATAAAGTTTGGTCAACCAATATGGTGATTTAGGAGACTAATGTGAAGGCTTTGAATAGATAAGTCGACCAATGTGGCAACGTAGTTGACTGGTGTCTTTTAAAAATATATATTATAAGTTGGTAATTGTATTAGTCGACCAATATATCAGAATGGCTGACCAATATGCAGAAAGGTCAACTAATAATAATGTTACTAATAGCTTTTATTTTTAATGATTATTTTAGGTTATGTTGAGTATAAATAGAATATATATAAGAGTTATGAGTGGTAGGTTAAACATATTAAAAATTTTATAAGAGCCTTAAAAGATTAGAGAGTACATATGTATTGTTATATAATTGTTATAATTGGAGAAATTACTTAGGGTAAATTTAGTGAGGATTCCTCTCAACTTCTAACAATATTTGTAAAGGGTTACTCTTAATTCATGGCAGTACAAGAAGATTTTAAAAGTTCCTTTTTGTTTATGATAAAAAAGATGTTGAATAGAGGTTTCTCTTCATCCACTAAAGGAAAAAGATGGTGAATTTTTTAGTGAATATTGAGAAGTGGATGTAAGTCAAAGATTGTTTATAACTAAGGGAGGTTTCAATCAATGCTTTGATGATAGCAAAATAGAATGTTTAACGTTATCAACAAGAAGGAATATAAGGATAAGATATCACCATATATATGGAAGGATTATGAAAGAAAAGACAAAGTTTGCAATCTTCAATATCAAAGTCAAGTCAAGAAGAAGATCAAGGTAAATCAAGGTAATTTTATGTATTAATTATTGTAGGCTCATCTTATTTATTTGTGATAGTCTAAAAGGCTCACCATGCATAAAATTTTTATTTTACTTTATTATGAATCTTTCTATTCACTAAAAGGCATTGAAGCTTTTAATATAAAAACTTCTCAATCTTTAAAAAAAGAATATTTTTGGAAAATTTAATTCATAATTGCATTAATCAAATTGACTTTGACCATTTGAAGGCAATAAAAACATATTTTTAGGGTGATTGGTCAACCTATATAAGTTAATGGTCGACCAATATAGGTTAAATTTATTGAATTTGATATATCGTGAGTTTATTGTAATATTGTTTGACGTATTGATCCACCAATATACATACCGATTGACAATGTGTATAAAGAAGAGATTCTCTACCAAACATTTTAGAGTATCCACACTTGAAAAACATATTTCCTCTATCCTCTTCCTCCAGATTACATAAGACACGTTGTTTAGAATAAGATAGGAACTTTTCATGGAACTGAATTTATTCAACATAACTAACCAAAGCAAAAAGTTGACATTTGGCTTAGGAATTTTGCTCCAAACCAACAAACACTACCCAGTGCTTGTGTTTGTCCCATCTATTAGTTCTTTTGCTTTCCTATTAGTTATTTCTAAAACAGATAGACAATTCCATAGATAAGTATCCTCTCCACCATTGTGCCTGTACTGTGGAATTAATAGAATTTTTATCTCTTCTAGGGATAGAGACTAGTTCCTATTTGCAATTATCTCATGTATCTTGACTTTTTTTAAGAACCTATCCAAGGAATCCCTAGCCATCTGATTATGAATTAATTCCCCTTGGCTAGTATAGTTGTTATACCATAATGAGATCCTATCTCTTGCCTTCATTCTATATGTAATCTACTGTTAAACCTCTTCCCCCAACCTAAGGATTTGGTTGAACAATCAAGATAACTATCTTTAGGTTTAGTTGCCCATAAACTATCGCCCCTTAATATGTAGTTTATACTCATTTGATCCACAATGGTTCTTTTTCACTTAAAATTCTCCATAATCTCCTCAACAATAGACATATATTGCTTTTATTGATTGTCTTCAATTCCAATCCCCCAGTTTCTTTTGGTTAACATATGTGCATCCATCTCACTTTAGCTATTTATTTTTCTCCTTTCCTTTTACTCTATAGGAATTGCTTCATCATTTTTTCCATAGTTTTAACAAGCCTTTTGGATAAAAACATGTGAGAGCACTAGTAAGTTTGCATTGACATTATGACAGACTCCAAGACTTGAAGCTTACCACCATAGGAAAAAGTTCGATTTGTCTAAGACCCCGATCTTTCTTGTATCTTTCAATTAGGGGTAGACATTCCCTAAACCGTAGTCTCCTTGAGGAGATAGGAATTCCCAAGTATAGGATAGGAGGGTCTTGTTTTTCATTCTAGTGACGAGTGACAAATTATAGATGTGCTATGCTTTTTGAAAACATAAAGAAGCTTTTTTGGAAATTAATGCTCAATCTAGATATCTCCTTAAAGCTTTGCAAGGCACTCATCAGTAAAGAAACTGAGTGAGTATCAACTTTGCTTAGCAAGATAAGATCATCTGCAAAATATAAACTTATTAGTGAAAGCAACTTACAATTGTAGTGGTACTTGAATTTAGGGGTTGAAGAGATTTTGTGTTTCAACAATAGGATGAGAACTTCCATGCAAATTAGAGATATGTAAAGGGAAGGAGGATTCAATTGTCTAAGTCCTCCTTTGCCTTTGAACATCTTTATGTGACTCCCATTAATTAGGATTCCAAAGGATGCAGTAGTGATGCGTTCTTGAATCCATTTGATAAACATCTAAGGAAATTTCATAACTTCCATAGTTAGTAACATAAATCTCTAGTTGATACTATCAAAAGCTTTTTAAAGATCCACTTTAATAATACAGTTATGTGGAATAATTCCTCTTGTATACCCTTTCAGAAGCTCCAATAAAATTAGAATATTATCACCAATATTCCTTTTGCTCAAGAAGGCACCTTGGTTCTTACCGATGATGAATTGCAATTCAAATTTCAGCCTATTTGTTAGGATTTTGGCAATGACCTTATAAATAAAATTAGTACAAGAAATAGGCTTGCAATAACTCTAAGTTGTAGGGTTATGAATTTTGGGAACCAAACACAAGGAGGTCCTATTAATCTCTTTACGTAACATTTCCTTTTTGAAGAACTCATGCACAACTTCTTTAATGAATTTTCCTATTTTATCTCATTTTTTATGGAAAATCCCATTTAAACCGTCTGGTTTTGAAGCCTTTGATCCATTCATTTTAAACACTACTTTCTTTATTTCTTGATCAGTGACCGGCCTGGTTAGATTGTTAATTACATCTTCAAGAATCTTAGCATAAACAAATTTCATAAGATCTTCTCTATGAACTCTAGCATTCCCTTCAGTTCCTAGAAGCTTAAGAGAATTGAATATTGTGTTTAGATTATACATATTTGCTTGTTATTGATTCGTTAGAACTCTTTTTTTAACTTTGTCCCAGACGTATAAAATGTTACGAACAATCCTGGCCTTCCTTTTTATGTCGATAAGTAGGAAGAGAAACTAGTTGCGTTTAAGAGTAAGCAAAACAAGACGCCGTTGCTCACATTTGCAACGTTTGCTTAATATATAGAAGGCGAACTATGAAGGATGTTCACATTCGTTTATTATGAGCCTTTTAGATGATATTGACGAACTGTCCAGGAAGCAAAAAGGTCCACTTTTGGAAAATTCAGGTTAAATTTCAACATGGGTGACTCTTATCTACCTCAAAACTACTTTTCCCATTTTCGTTACCAAGAGGTTTCCATCCTAATTGCTTAAAAGTTTACGTGAAAATCGTGGATTTTGCTATTAATGATGAGTCTTTATTTTGTATAAAATAAAAAAAAGAAGTCCTCAACTTTTCACCTAGCATGCAACTTGGTTTATATAGTATCACAGAGAAGATTTGTTTCACTGAACATCCTCTTTGATGATATTATTACATGTAGCTAAATCATCTAAACTTGAACTTTAACTTGTCTTAATCCCATATTAGATATGAACAACTCCAGAAGTTCTGTTTTGGTTTGTCATCCACCTCACATGAATAGTAGTTTTTTGCTTTGTCACATGAAAACTATTCATGCCATTATCCAGCTCTATTTTTTCCCAATAATGAAGCTCAAACCTACAATGTTTCAAGTTATACATATTTGATACTCTTGTTTGGAGAAAACTTTTGTATGTCCGTCACTAGTTCGGTATGATACTGTCTAACTGTATTAATTATGATGTGGAAAACTAGGTTTATAAAGATAAATAATTGTTTAGGCAAGACATTTTTTTCATAATGTGGCCTATGTAAGGCTGTTGGGCAGCCTACAAAATGGTTGAAGGCTGAGATGCCAAGAGCTGGTTTGATAGAACTGGGCTGGAGCCAGAACAGTAAAGAGCTGGTTTAATGGGTTACCAAATGATTTTGAAACCAAAGACCCAACAAAGAGTTCATTGCCACTTGCCAGTTTTGTGGAGGCCTAACAAGGTTTTTCTGCAAGCATAAAGCATTGTTCTAAAATCCTTTACGTGCTCAAGATCCGTAAGCTCCATAACAGCCCATCAATTTCTGTTAGGCTTAATACATAAAACCCACATATGACATTTAAGTCTAATATAAATAAAGAAAATCTAATAATTGAAATTGAAGAAATACGCATTCCATGATTCCATCTACAAATATGTCACCAATATTGTTCCCGGACAATGTTAACCTCCCTCTCCGCTCACAAGTACTCGCACGGCACAACAGAAACACAAAGCATCACAACGACAACCTAAATTTGAACAAAACACCAAACATGAACGACACAAATCTGACACTCACGCCCTGCAACGAGCGATCCTAGAACAGCCTCGAGAGTAAGGATTCACAGGAGTCCTAGCCTTGAAGCAATTGTGGGTGTAATAAGACCTCCCAGAACGAGGAGGACAAGGAATTCTGTTCGCCGAGAGAGCCCCGTACGAAATGTAGTAATGAAACCCCCTCCAGAACAAAGATCTCCGATCAACCTTACCTTCATCACCGTCCAAATCATCCAATCCATCATCGCCATCGTCGTCCTCGTCCAAAACACCGTACGTTGCGGCTGAGAATGGCCATTCTACGGCTTCTGTCAGTAGTTTCAAGTTGCTCTTCTCGTTGACATGGGCTTGGGTTATTGGACAATGGAGAGTGAGAAATACAACAAAAAAGAAACAACAGAGAGTAAAAGTCTTGAATGTAGGAGCAGCCATAAGTGTTGAGAATGGTGTTTAGTCTCAGTTCTTGTTTGTACCTTTCTTTCTTCTTTCTGAGAGGAGGGAAAGGTGGTCACATTCTATAGGTGAGAGTAATAACAGTGTACAAGAGAAAGGTGAGAATTGATTGGATCACAGCTGTCCTCCATCAATGAATCGTCAATAGAGAAAGGATCACCTGTGCTTTGGGTGTGTCAAGGACTTCAGGTGGGGACACGGTAAGCAGTTTTAGATCATGATGACTATCATGGAACATTGACAATCTTGCCCCTCTTAGCTGTTGACAAACACGCCGAGGGCAAAGTGGTAAGCGGAAACCGTGTAAATCAATGTTGCGAATACCGTACCAGATTCGATACCGGATTCAGTTCTGGTACGGTACTGTACCGGTACCGGACAATATCGGGTACCGTACCGGACAATTTTTAATATTTATAAAATAGTCCCTGAATTTTTAAAAATTTGCAAAATAGTCCACTGATAT
>JAOSBN010000177.1:31868837-31885775 GCA_027563595.1 Erythroxylum suave | reverse complement strand
AAATTCAAGCGAGATAAACTCAAATACCGACGGAACACTCCATTCCGTCGGTAATCAAGCATTCTGGAAGAATCCAAACTGCTGACTGGACGATATACCGACAGAATATGATGTTCCGTCGGTGATATTGCTATCAACTCACCAACGGATTGATGTTGTCCGTCGGTGAGTTTATTGCAATCTCACCGACAGACTAGCTCGTTTCGTCGGTAATCAAGCATTCTGGATGATTTACCGACAGAATAAGCTTGTCCGTTGGTGATATTGCAATCAACTCATCGACGGACAACATCAGTCTGTCGGCAACTCAAGTTTTGAAGGAACGGTACCGACGGAACAATATCTCCGTCGGTGGTCAGTTTACTAAGTCACCGACGGATAATTGTAATCCGTCAGTGAACATGTTTGCTGTAGTTGTATGTTGCGACGGTATCTTCTATTCCGTCGGTACCAGATTTTTCGTATTCCAGAATTTCCTATTTCCCGACGGACATACTCTTTATCGTCGGCATATATACCGACCGTATCGGGACCGTCGGTGTCTTACCATAGGTAATAAAATGCGCGAAAGTTTGGCGCATTTTTTACCGACGGTTTCTTGACGGCGTCGCTATATTCCGTTGCGAATATCAGTTACAAAATTCAATACCGACGGTTGTGTTTTTCCGTCAGAAATGAGCCCATATTACTAACGGAACTGGGATTTCCGTCGGTAAATAGCGGCGAAAATGTTTCCGTCGGAAACGTTCTGCCGCTATTCATTCATTTTCTTGTAGTGTTAGTGTGGACCTAGTCTATATCGACCTTGTGATGAGGAAGCCCGATATAGAAGTTATATATATAGATGTTAAGGTCTTCCGCAGTTACTCATATATCAATCGTAAGTATAAGGAATCTCTGACCTGTTAATAGAGCTTATGTATTGAGAAAACTGTAGAAAGACCTAAACTATATGCCGGAGAACACTTTCTATAAAGGTCTCGAGAAATTGGAGCTCGTTTAGTGCCCCAAAACTGCTTTAGAATCAGAGATGGAACCGAAATTAGATATTCCTCATTCTTTCATTTTTAATCCCTTCATGTACGATCATGGATATGTAGTAAGGTCTATGCTTCGTATTACAATGAAGACCAATCTCATAATAGATAGAAATTATCTTATTTCATTTTTTAAACTATTTTCATAGAACTTCTAGTAAAAGAAAAAAAGATGAGTCGGTAGTAATAACAACAATTTCATTTCAAATTTAATATAATTGTAAGTTTAAAAATAATTAGTTTAGAATTGATTATTCACGTTCTAAGCTTATAAAACACTTTTACCACCACTTTCTTTTCAATTTTGGATTGGTGGCTAAACCTATATGGAATATCACTCTATTTCTTTGACTTTACACCAGATATCCTAAGAAGGCATGAGAAAGTATCGCATTGGTCCAATCTCAACCAAATTTGTGAACCTGTGAGCAAGAGAAAAGAAATCCTTGTTATTGAACGAACCAAATTTGGAGCTTGTAAGCACAAGTCCTTGATCGGATGAGAGTGGTTCACCGTAAATATTCTCGCGAAGTTCTATGAAGAATTTAGGCAATGTTGGCATTTTTGGAAGTAGCAGTCGCTCTAGTAGTTAGCAGAGTTGAATTCTGAGAGCATCGTATTGAAGCACACGCCCATGCACAAAGATAGGCCAACACTTTGTTTCTAGGCCGTTTATGTTTCTTTCATACATTTGTGGACCGTGTGCAACAGTTCCTTTTGTTGATGAGTTATCACACAGTACGTAATTTCGTGATTAAAAGTTGCGACAATCGGAAAAGCTGCAACTCCATATATTGGCTACATGTTTGGGCATTTTTGGCTATGGCGGTGCATCATTTTAGAAGATGGAACTCTGTATATTGTCTCTGTGTGTGTGAGACGGGACCATTTACTAAGACCGAAGAGGGATATAGTTATGACAAGTAAAATACAATATCACAGCAAACAGCTTTGTACAGTCTGCTAGTATTTTTTTCATTCTCAACTAGTAATGGGTCTCCAAGGGAAAGAATTAACATTAGACTTCACCAATCCTTTGTTCTTGGATGTCCCTAGACTCTAGTCAGTTCTATTTGAAGAGAGGTCCTGCATGTGCAGCTACCCATTCTTTACTGTCTACTGTCTAGATAAGGGGGTGATTAAATGATGTTCGGCTAAGTAAAGGAGAGAGCTGCGTAATTGCAGGTCGTCACAGTAATTATAGATTTATAGCTAATGTTGTCAGGAGTACAACTATAAGGAACTACACTTAACTAGTGGTTAGAACTTGGATAGCAGTCAAAGTTGTAGCACAAACATTATATGACAAGAAGTTAAAATCCTCGCCATTCCAGGAAAACTAGAAGGTACCTTTCAAACCTAAAGTCAAATACAGGCAAAGGTAGCTAGAGAGCAACTAAGGCCTAAGGGATCTACTGGTACACACATGATGAGCTTGTGTACTTCGAAAGCAGTAGTAGGGGTCACATCACCACCAGCTTTCTCCTATCCACATTGGAAAGTGTGCCATGGTGTGGCAACCAGCAAGGAGATAGCCAGCGTCAGTGTATGTGGAATAGTAGGTCCGTGATGATGCCCAATGCCCTCCACTCCCAGCAACTGACAGGCCGGAACCATTCTCCGGCCGCCGGCTGTCGGAGGACCCTTATGAAACAAGAGAAACAGCCCAGTTGCTTTGCTTGGAGGGATCTTAGCGAAATCCAGGCAGGGCTGGTAGCTCTTCTGACATGTGCCATGTGGCTGTGGGGTTTCATTATGGATCTTTTAGAGCAAAAAATGTAAAATTTAAGTAAAGAAAAGCAAGCACTTGCACAGTTGCACTCGAGAAGAATGAAAAGGTACTTAAAAAGAAAGACTCTCAATTCAAAGTGGTTCATGCACCAGCATCCTTTAATCTGAACCATTTCCTCTGTGGGCCTATTCCCATGAAAGGTCTATGTACCATTGATCATTCATTGATGTGATTAGGATTTTCATGAGCTGTAAGATCAGATGGCTGTGAAAGCTTATCCGAGTGTTAACCCCACATAATGGGCGGTCGCTCTCAAAAATCATAAATACATCACAAATCAGTGGAGACTCTTTTGTATGGACTCCTTGCATGAATAAAATATTTCACACAAGTTGCTATATAAAGCTTCGCTGTAACCCTACAGAAACGGTGATGGGTTTCCCAGACAATCCTGCAGAAACTTTTCAACCTCTATAACCACCCTTTCTATAGCTTTTCTTCTTTCTTACAGCCTGTCCATACCTCTATTTGCTAGTCTAGCTCTTCAAAGCCCATTCCTACACATCTCCGACTCCACACTTACAATTTATGCTCTTTTCCTGATATCTTGGACGACAAGTTTTAAGTGTTTTGTAAGAAATCATGGACGTTGACATGATGAAGTCGTCAACAGGAAATGAACAAATGGACATGCTGACAATGATGATGCAGATGGATCAAAAGCTTCCTGATTTCTGCCAAACTTTTCACAACTCCAGCACTTCTGCAGTTCAAGATATGCAATTTCCCAATGGAAATCCAACTAGTATCGTGCCCACATCATCCGTCTACCATAACCCGCAAGCTCTGGTAAATCCACCTCCTTCTCTGCCATTTGTTGGCACACCAATACAAGAACCTATAACCCCACCTCTCCAGTCGAGCATGGTCGCTCGCAAGCTCAAATATGGAGCTTCATTCTCAACTGCAAACTTATTCTTATCTTCATTGGATAAGAAGAACTCCACTGCAGCGATCAGAGAGATGATTTTTCGTATAGCAGCAATGCAACCAATATATATAGACCCGGAATCGATAAAGCCTCCAAAGAGAAGAAATGTAAAGATATCTAAGGATCCTCAAAGTGTTGCTGCTAGGCATAGAAGAGAAAGGATCAGCGAGAGGATAAGAATTCTGCAGAGAATAGTTCCAGGAGGTACCAAAATGGATACAGCTTCTATGTTAGATGAGGCCATACATTACTTGAAATTCTTGAAGAAACAAGTGCAAAGCTTAGAACAAGTTGGGGCTAATAGTTCGATGGGTGCTTTTGGCCTTTCAGGAATTACAATGCCTAATATGGGTTACTCTTTGTTGAAAAATTGTCAACCTGCAACAAATACGGTGGGTTCACTGCAGATGCTTAGATGAGACTTGAAAGGTCGGGTTGGGGTTGTCTGTGCTGATGCTGGTGGCTTTTTTTGGGTGTTTCAGATTAGGATTAGGATTATATAATCTTGTTTTGTTGTGATACGCCAAAGAATGCTATTTTACTAGTGACTTTGTTCAAAAGTTTTTGAGCAAATCTCTCTTCCAGTACTAAATTCTCCTGAAGAGCCCATAAAAAAGGGAAGAAGAAGCTTATATAGTTAATTATGTGTACATCGAAACTTAATTATGTCAAATAATAACATTTTTCTATCTAATTACAAAAAAAGAAAAATAATGTTCTTCCGTGTTCGTAGCCTTGTGCTTTCAAAGTGTACGGAATTTCATTACTTACGATACTTGCAGACCTTTGGCACTATTCTGCACTTATTTTGGAGCTACTCTACTCCATTAGGTAACCCTAATTTTAATAAGTCAGCAGTAGAATCTAAACTTTTGACTCATAGATCATGCATGATAGTCCCAAAAACCATAGAAGAACACGCTATCACAATTCTATATCTTGATAGGAGGCCTCCTGCGATGTCCTTGAAACTGAATCTGAAAGTCTAAGACCTTCTTTTCTTACTATAGGGGGTGGTGAGCCTTGGAGTTTTTGCGTGAAAAAAAATCACGAATTAGAATTGTTCAAGGAATGAGGTTGCCTTGCCTCGCAAGACAATTACAGTAGTCATAGGAAGATTAGTGCTCGCTATCATCCCATGTCCTTGTCACTGAAAAATATATAAAATTTTTATATATTATGGTATTCTTTATTTCTTTTATAAGGTTAAACTTCTTCGAAACAAACAAAGAAAAGAATAGTTATATGTCTAGCACAAATGTTAATTTAATTTTGCATGCTCCGTCGGTCCAACTACAGCAAGAATCAGAATCTGTTGATAGATAATATAAAAGAATCCAAAAATCTGTATGTCCTATCTAAATGTAATGCTTATATAACGGATATGTTACATGTCCAACAAGAAGAAAAGTCTTTGAAGTAGCATAGGTGATTTGGAAAAATGAGAATAACTTTCATGAAAAGTTAAAATTAAATTAAATTATTGTACATTTAACCAATTTTGACATCCAATTAGATCTTCTCTATTTTAGTGCTCTTAATTTGTAGTAACACATTTTCTAGACAAAGTTATAATTTGGAAGTTGAAAAATGATTTCAATCTACAAGGAGCTTCAAAAGATCCGAGAAAGGTGTGATTATTAATTTATTCTAGCCATTTTATGGGAAGCAAATAAGAAAATACAGAGGGAATGAACCCTCTATTCTTTTTCCTATCGGTTTTTAATAGTTTGTCAGGTCACTAATTGAAGAGGAATGGGCAGGTAGGTTGCCTCCCAAGGGAGGGTCGAATTATAGTAGTGTTCATGTCTCAAGGATCATGCCTCACTGAAGTTCAATCCTTACCAAATAGAACGAAAATGGGTTTTAAATAAAACTAAAGAAAAAGAAAAAGAGGGAAATGGTCAAACTCCATCTAGCAAAACATATGAATAGACCCATGTGTGATATCCCACAAGGGACCCAACCTACACCACAAGCTTTGATCCTTAGACTGGGGGCAGAACCATCTTAGGCTGAATTTAGGAAATTTCATGTATCCCATCCTAGCAAGTGCATTGTATGTATGGGCTTCCGCTGACACATTCCATCATTTACTTCACATCTACTACCCTCTCACCCATTATCATTTCTTAGGATAAGCTCTCATGTTCTTGTGACAGGGTAATTTAAAGGGTGTGAGGATTCCTAGAATTTACTCTCTCTTGCATTTGGTTGGGAGCCTTTCCTATTGGTTCTTTAATTAACCTTTCGAATTGGTTCTTTAATTAAAAGGGTTTGGAGGATTTCTCGAGTTTAAATTATCATGAAAATCATGTATTTGTTCAAGTACTGGGAAAACTAGGTTAGATATGCTTGAGAGACTTCAATAACCACGTAGAGTTGAACTCGTTCGTTTGATTTACACTCGAATATTATCTGTTGAGAAAAGTGAACCAGATTAAAGCACGTTTGCAATTAAATAGGATTAAAGAAATAATAATAAATATACAAATTTTACATGAAAATATCCTATATAAATTAGGGTAAAAATTATAGGTAAAGAGAAGAAACTTCACTAAAAAAAATGGGAGTTACAACTTCTCAAATAGAAAAAATACTTAACTCTCTCACTCCCTACAAAGATTAAGGAATTTTTTACAAAGGATGATATGCAAATGAATTGACTTCCTTTAGACAACTAACAATGAGTTCTTTAACTCACAAATGTTATAATTGCAATTGTTGAATTTCTAATAGCATTAATTGTTGTAGGTGTTCAAGCCTTCATTGTTGACCACTGTCACCGCCAATTATTCCGACATTATCGAGTCCTGCAAACAATTAAAGAAAACATTCAAGTCTTTTTAATCCAAATTGCATTTGCAATTAAGCTTTCATATATTTTCGGACGAAAGGATTAGTAGCTGTACAAGTAGCAATACGTATGATTAATTAGGTACACTAGATTTAGGACAATAAATGTAAATTAGTCAAACAAACTCGAAACAAAAATTTGAGGATTTTCTTCTTCTTCAAATGTCTTACACTTTTACATGGTATAGAATATTGGGAATGGTTGGTTGGTTGGCCGGTTTAGATGTGGGAAGGAGTGCTTAGTTTATAGGAACAGGTGGAGGATCATGTGGATCTCTCTATCTTCTTGGCTCAAGCTTCCCCCCATGTTCACCTCCCCTGTGCAAGGTGAGTTGAATTGTATTTTGTCCATACATATCATCTAAAGACAAATCTTATCATTATTTTGCTCTGACATTTTTGTGAAATGGGAGTGAGATATTAAAGAAAAATTAAAAGCTTTGGCCCTTTCTAAATTTTGAAATACAAAGACTAAATTGTTTATATGAATTTGATGTTAGTCTTATTGAAGAAATTAAAAATATGAAAACTAATAACATTAGAACATCATACCACACCTCTAATGGTTCATTTAGATTCTTTGAAATTATAATGAAAGAATAGGGGTTATTGGTACAATAAATAAGATAATGCTAAACGAAATTGAAAAATTGGATTGGGCATTTTGAATCATGGGCCACGCCCAAGGTAACTATGGGTCCTTTTCCCGTTTTATAGCCCAATTTTATTGTGCTAGGTCAGTTATCAATTTTAAATGGAAATCGAATATATGGTAAATGGCCACTAGAGGTTGGTATAATTGTTTCTCTGAATTTTGTGTCACGAAATTAAAGTGCAGGTAGGAGGCTTAAAGGGCTGGTAGGAGGCTTTCCCAAATTCTCTAGGTTTTAAGTTGCACGTAAGACAGATCTTTAGTTTGAAGTTTTTAGTTTTGAGAGTTTGAATTTTTAAAAAGTTATTTGAATCGAAGTTTCACTCATCAAATAATTTATCTATTATAACAAATTTATTTAATATTATATCAAATAGTCATGTTAAGTTGAAAATATTATTTAACTTTGACTAATTAAGTTATTAACTAATTTATATTGTATACATAATTTATTAATTATTATATGCAAAGGTTTATTCGATAATCACATAAAAAGTAATGATTACGAATTTCCCATAATAAAAAAATGTCATTGTGAAAAAAGTCATCACCTAAAAAGTGGTGGCTACGAATTTTCCGTTATAAAAAATAATATTGTGAAATGAGTTAAACTTTTTATACTGACATTTTTTCTCATTTTCAAAAACTATATTTTTATATTCTACCATACAACTACAAGAATAACAAATGAAGTTTTTCATAAAATTTGAATTTTATTTTCTTATGTTTTAGTTAACATTTTAAGAACTATACTTAAAGTTAAACTAAAAAGATAAGAGATTTAAGGTTTAAAAGATTATCATTATAAAATTGAAAATTAAAGAATTTGAAATATGATCAAAAAAATTAAAAGAATTTGAAGTTTAATTAAAAAGAGATTATTAAATAAAAATAAATCTAAATAAAAATTAATTGATTTATTTTAGTTTATAAAAAGTTAATAATTTACAAAATTTGATCAATTAATTAATAAACTAGTCAATTTTTAATAACAAGAGTTATTAAAATAACTAAACCCTAAAAGTTAAAAACTAAATCAAAAAGTTGAACAATTCAAATTTTTTACGATTGAATTAGCTAAATTGGTTGAGTTTTTTTATTATTGATTTTAGTGATAAAATAAAAATATATTAGTAGCTATTATCCTTATTAGAATAGTTATTTTTTATCTTATCCTATCTTATCTCACCAACCTATATTTAAAGGATATGTATTTTCATACTTTTCATCAATAATAATTATGTTTTTTTACTATAAAAATACTTTTTCATGTTATCATGAACTTAGTTTGCACTATTAAAATAATCAAACAGTAACATAAGTATAATAAATATTAGCAATAGAAACACTGTAAAATCAACACTAACTCAACAAATTGAATAACAAACAATAAAATTTCTACTTTATCATTCATCAATTTCTCTCTAGCCACATCTTTGGATTCAACAAATTGTTTTGTATGACGAAGCCTTCTTGATTATCTTTGACCTTATCGGCTATATTGAAGACACTCTTCCATGACCACCAAAGGTCTCTGACACTAGTCCTCCATTTCTATAGCACATTGAATGACAAAAATTTGATCGACTAGTTTACTACTTTATTGTTGTCTTACTGTCAAATTTTATCCTACATCTTGCTCCTAGTTGTCTTATTGCTCATTATCTCTAATTTGCCTTGAAGAGGCACTTTATGTAACAATCAACCTCTTAGCATTTCTTATTTGATGGAAGCTCCATAAACTGAAGAACGCTCTATTGCAATCACTGATATTTTTCTCCATCATTTCTATCACTATTGACAAACTTACAACAGTTAGAGACAAATTCATAAAAGAAAAACTTGTCTTTTTGACATTAAAAACTTATTTGTAAAGTATCGAATCATTTATCACCATCGTTAAACATCAAGATTCCACCATCTCCCTTGTTGACTTTCAAACAAAACTTTTCATCCAAGAACAACGTCTTCTTTCTTATCATTCACCGACTCCATCCTCCTTTGAAATGACATTCACTACTTCTTATTTTGGTGGCAAATATAAACATGCAAATGACAACGGAGGAGACAATGTCAATCGTAGCTCTAATATATAATGGTGGATAAAGTACTAACTTTTTTTAGAATCCTTATAATCACCAGCAAATTAGTCTTGAAATACGTTAATTGCCAATTCACATGGTCAATTTCACCTATTATTAAGCCTAAAATTGCAAAAGCCCTAACCAAAACTCTTCTAATTTTAACTGATCCCCTTTATAGTGTCAATTTTGTTAAAAATGAGGACATATTGTTGCACACTATTAATTTATATACTTAGAGTCTCAAACTCATCAAATTAGGCCCTAGACTGACTTAAATACCCTCACCATAACTTTTTCTGTCATAAATATTTAAACTTATTGTAATAATTCACAATTTACTCTTAACAATATTGGCAAATGTTTACCTGACACTGACATAACTATTCACATGACACTCAATCCTTATTTTGTATAATCCACAACTCTATATAAAGGTCCTAACTAAGTGATTATTAGCAATGATAATTACCTTCCTATTTCATTTACTATAATTTAATATTCTGTATATATATTTATCTGCTTTTACTTTATTGATATTTTGATTGCCCAACATTTCACCACAAACCTTTTATTAGTAGAAACTTTTAATACAATAACACTTATTTATTGAATTTAACCTTTTTGATTATAATATGAAAGAACTCAAAATCAAAATAGCGCATCTCGTGGGTTCATCTATAATAATCTCTATCATATGAAGATTTCTCTAAATTGCATAAATTTTATTACCCTCACAATCACCTTTGGTTTGCTTGTTCTATGAAATCAACGTCTTTGTCATCCAAAGTTGGGTTATACTCTCTAATTTATTTAATTTTTTATTTGCTAAGTCAAATGTCATAAATCCTTATATCTAATGTCTTCAAGAAAAAAGTACTCAACCTTCATTTTCATTAACTCAAAATTTTTATCTATTGGTATTTATTGTTTTTTTATTAATAATTTTAATCGAGCATATTCCCCTTAACTCAAAATTTTCAAGCTCTTTATCATTTTCAAATTAAGGCTATAAATAAAAATCTTTTCTCCACCATTACAAAAACTTTTCAATGCAATAGAACTTCTAAACTCATCAAATGTACTTTTACTTTATACCTAGCTACTCTTGGCATTGCGTATCATATCTTTGAATCTTATACTTCTCAATAAAATGGTTTTGATGAACATAAAATCCATCATATTATTAACATTGGTCTCAATCTTCTTATCCATACCTTTATTCCTTTTTTTGTTTGTTTGAAACCTTCTCCATCATGTCTATCTTATTAATATGATTAATATCCTTTACTATAAGCCCCCACGTGAATTACTTTTTCTAACCAAACTAGCTAAACCTTTGTCATGTTTATATTTTTAGTCATACATGATTCCCTTTTTTAGTTCCCTTTTAATGATAAACTTACATTAAAATCTACATCAACCATCTTCCTCTGCTAGTCTTTGCTTTGACCCTTATGCTTTCAAACTTTACATCTCTTATTTTGTTCATTTTTAAAAAATGAATTTTCCTATGTCAAATGCTCCCTCTTTACTCCTTCCTCTTCATCTTCTAACATTAAATACCTTTACCCTTTAATCTACTTTCTCCACTCGTACCTTTAACTCCTCTATCCTCTTCGCCACATCCTATTCCTATACCACCATCATGATTTCAACATCCTATAATCACTCGTACACGTGATCACACTCAAATTATGTAAAATGTTTTTTACTATTTCACTTTTCTATCACCACGTACATCTCTCATAAACTTGATCTTACTTTTTTCTTCGAAACTAATAAAAATTTCACTGGTTCCAAGATGGGCTCGATAAGATCAATACTCGTTATTACAACCAAACTTAGATTCTTATTCTTTTGTAGCCAAATGTCAACATTTTAAGCTACGATTGAGTTTTTTGCATGAAATAGAACCTTACTTGTTCTTTTGACCACTATAAAGCTTACCTCGTTACCAAGAGATATTGTCAGACACCTAGCATTAATTACAGTGACATCTTTAGTCCTGTAATTAGGCTCACCACTATTTGCATCATTCTAACTCTCACCTTTTGATAATTGGTTCATTCTTTAACTTGATATTAATATTGCAATTCTTTATGATAATCTTCAAAGACCACTTTTTATGACCTATGTTTACATATTCTCACCATCTTTATTATGCGTCTTTGTTTTAAAAAAAATATTTTGATAGACTCAAATAAGTTCTTCATGCTTGGTTTCATCATTTGACTAAAAAACTTCATAAACTCATTTTTATTTCCTCAAACTTTGGCACCTTTCTTTTTATTCACTCCACTATGCTCATATAACTTTCTTTCTAATCTATGTGGATGATATTTTAGTCATATGTTCTTCATTCACCTTGCTTACTCATCTTATCCATGACCTTAACATTGCCTTTTTCATTAAAGACCTAGATCATGATTATTATTTCCTTGGCATCAAAGTGATAACCATACTCAATAGCCTTCTACTTACCTGAACGTAATATACTAAAAATCTTCTTGTTCGCACATGCCTTGACAACTTAAAACTCATCAACATTCCTATTATCACCACCTTAGCTCTATCTAAAATTATAACTATCTCCTTATTTATCCCACTAAATATCATAACAGTATTGATACTCTTTAAAACATTTTCCTTACTGATCTTCATATCCAATTGATAGTAAAGAAAGTCTCCATATTTTTATATTGTCTTATCGATATTCATTAGAATGTGATTAAATGGATACGATGTTATCTTAGATTCACTCCCTCTTATGAGAACCATCCCATTTATTACATAAGCCTACTGTGAAACTGAATAAGCCAATTGTCTTGATGACTGTGATTTTACCGCTAGTTATTGCATCTTCTTTAGTCCTAATCTCATTTCTTGAAATGTCAAGAAATAATCTATTGTTGTTAAGTCTAGCACCAATGTCGAGTATATTAGTATTAAGCTCACCGTTACTAAAATATTTTGGATCACCTCTCTTCTTAGTGAACTAGTTTTATCTTACATCAAACCTACTCTATAGTATGATAATATTTGTACCACCTTCTTATTGCAAATCCAATTTCTCCTACTCGTATAAAGTACATTAGGATTGATACATATTTCTTGGTCAATAAAAAAACTCTCTTCATTAAATATATTTCTTTTTATGAGTAAATTGTTGATGTCCTTTAGCATCCTCTACTTTTCATTGACTTCGAAGCTAGCTTACCAATGCAAACACTTGTCAGCTTGAAGGGAGCTGATAGTAAATAAAGATTTTCACAAAATCCTAATCATATTTACTTATATTTAGTGATAGGGATAATAAGATATTATTAGATATTATCCATGTAAAGATATTCACAAGTTCTCCATAAACCCTTAACGAATTCATCAATCTGAGAACAAATTTGGGGATTTAGGGTAAGCTTGTAATAGTGTGTGAAGAGAGTCTGGAGAATTCGAAAAAGAAGGAGAAAAGCAATATGATTAAAGATCAAAATGCAAAAACTGAAGAGGACATGCGTTTAAGTAAAGCACGTGGATAGCACATGTGAAAGACATGTGAGAAGCAAAGGAATTAAAAGGCATATACTTATTAATCAGAATCAGTACAAGCCTCATCTATCTATAAATAACACATTGGAGTCAAATACATATACAATACAAATAAACTTAAATTATTATCTGATTCAAGAGAGAAAAAGTAAGATAGATTGCTAGAGTACTTACTAAGAGTACTAGGGAGTTTTGAGGGAACTCTTGCAAGTGTTTTAGAAACACTCTATCTCTTTTAACCATTTTATTCTTGAAGCTAGTGGAACCATAAAGTGTGAGATCCTTGGACATAGATAGCATTTAAGCTATCGAACCAAGTAAATATTGTCTTCTTTACTTTTTTACTACTCTTATTTCTACAAAATCAAACCAAGTTGCCATCAGTCTTTGTGACAAAGATAACAGAAGGATACAAAAGATCCCAACATCAATGGCATTAGAGCCAATTCACAGCATTCTGAGCATTCAAGCATTAAAGACTCATCAAAAAGATAAATGTAATATCATACTGCTAAGCCTAAATCTTCATACCACTTCTCTAGTTTACATGTTAACAGTCAAGACACTATCAAGAATATTGCTTTCTTGTCTTCTTTTAACTTCCATAACAAAATGGTGGGCAAAGAAATAGATATGTTCACTGGTAAGGAAGATTTTACAATCTGGAAAGTTTAAATACAAGCTTTACTTGAATCTTATGATTGTTATGGTGTAATTGAAGACCAGTATGATACATGGACAGATTCTGTCAAGAATATGAAATTGCAAAGACTTGCACATTGCAAGTTAATGCATCATCTACCATCTGCTGTGATTACAAAAGTGTAGAACTGTGATAACACAAAGAAACTATGGATGAAACATGATGAAATTTATACTAAAAGATGTTTGCCCAACAAGACGACTCTATTACATAATCTAGCCAATTATAAAATGAATACTACTGTTTCTCTATGCTGGAAATGTGAAGAAACCTAAAGAATCTAGTAGGGATGAGCTGCTAGCAGTTATAGAAGATAGTGAAGATCTCAGCAGAGAGTGGATCTTTGACTTAGGTTATACAATACATGTCACTCTTTACAGAGATTGATTCACCACATTCGAACCAGTGAATGCCAAGGTGAAGATGGCAGACTTGGGACAACAATATGTTGAAGGTATTTGAAATGTCTCCATCAATATGTTTGACAGAAAGAAAAGGACTTTAACCAATATTAGATTTGTGCCTGGAGTAAGAAGAAACCTCATATCTGAAAGCATCTTTGATAAGCAAGGGTTTCAGATTAGATCTAAGGATGGACTTAGAGAAATCCTAAAGGATAGAAAAGCGATCATAAGAGGAGTTGAAAGAGGTGGGTTCTACTCTATAATAGACACTACTGAAGTGAGCCTAGCTACTAAAAATGAAGAGCCTAATTCAACTAAACAATGATAGTCTAGGTTGGGACATACAGGGAACAAGAGTTTATTGCATCTTTCTAAACAGGGGATGATTCTAGACAAAGACATAAAGGAGTTGGAATTCTGTGAATCATGTGTGTTACAAAAGCACCACAGAACAAGTTTTTAGAAAGGAGCAAAAAGGGCTAAAGAGATAATGGAATATGTATATAGTGATCTCTAGGGGCTAACTCAAGTGTCCACTGTAGGAGGAAATGGATTTTTCATATCTATTATAGATGATAAGTCTAGAAATGCTGGGGTCTATCCTATGAAAAAGAAAGATGAAGCATTAGAAATTTTCATGAAGTGGCATACGTTAATGGAAAATTAGATAGGAAAGAAGATGAGATGCCTAAAGACAGATAATGGACTGAAATACTACAATAAGGAATTTGAAGATTACTATAGTAAGAAAGGTATTCAGAGGCATAAAACAATTAGAGCAACACCTCAGCGAAATGGTGTAGCTAAGAGGCTTAACAGAACACTTCTACAAAAGACCAGATGTATGCCACTATCATCAACGTGTTCACAATCTCTATGGGGAGAAGCAGTTAAGACTGTAGCCTACCTGGTAAACAAATTACCTAGTTTTGCTAATAAGTACAAACTCCACAAGAAGTTTGGAATGGGAAGAAGCCTAACTTAACTCACCTAAGAACATTTGGATGTATTGCCTATGTACATCAAAAATAGGGTAAGTTGGAATCTAGAGCAGTAAAATGAGTGTTCCTAGGTTATCTAGAAGGAGTTAAAGGTTACAAAATCCTATTACTTCAACAGGAAGGTTTCAAAACCATTATTAGTAGAGATGTGATCTTTAAGGAAAATGATTTTCCTAGGTAAAGGAATCGTGTAGACTCTAACCTATAAGAGGAAGTTTAGAAGCAACTTGGATCATCAAGTACTTTAGTCCACTTCTATGTGCCACTAGAAACAGAAGCAGGAGAAGGCAGTACATAATCCCAAGATGATGAACCTGTGCAAGGCCCTATTTATCATGAACAAGAGACTAAAGAAACAAAAGATGAAAGTGAGGAAAGAGTCTCACAAGCAGCTGCAGAAAGCTCACTTGAAGCCCTACAAGACAAAGAATTCCTAATAAGAGGTATATTGACTCTAATTTAGTTAAATTTGCGTGTCTCGTAGTAGAATCTATAGATTGTAGAGCACTAGAAACCTATGAAGAAGCTATGAGTAGAAAGGATGCTGAACAGTAGAAGTTGGCATATAAGAGGAAATATTCTTCTCTAATGAAGAATATGACTTGGATATTAGTGCCTGAGCCACCTAAAGCAAAATTATTATAAAACATATCGCTGTTCAAGTTGAAAGAAGGAGTTACAAAAGCAAACCTAAGATATGTAAGGCTAAGCTTGTAGCTAAGGGATATAGGTAGAAGAAGGGAGTTGACTATAAGTAGATTTTCTCAACAATAGTCAAGTTCAAAACTATTAGACTCATCTTAGTGCTAGCTATAATTTATGAGAGGGAAATCCATCAAATGGATGTCAAAACAACCTTCCTATATAGAAAGTTTGAGGAAACTATCTACTTGAGGCAACCAATTGGCTTTGTGGATAAGGAAAAGCTAGATTATGTCTGCCTATTATAGAAATCCATATGTGGCTTAAATCAATCACTTAGGCAGTTGAATAAGAAATTCCATAAGGTTGCTGTTAGTATGAAGTTCACTAGAAGCTCATATGACTACTACCTATTGTAGGCCCTCGAATTTTTTTCGTTGAATTAAGCAGGATTTGTTATGGAATAAACATGGAATTTGAATTTTTTTTGTCTTAGAATGAATGGAGTTGTTAAGCATGGTTTAAATAAATTATGAGGTCATGGTAGAATTATTATTGGAGTTTAATTATTTATTTAAATGTTAGTAGGATTTTATTTCACTAGTTAGTGAAATTAATGCATTAAGATGAATTAAGGGCATTTTTGGCATGTCACTTAAGTTTGGAGACCATAAGCTTATAAGGAAGGGCAAAATGGACATTTTATGCTCATTAAGGGTAGAAGTGGAAGATGAAAATGTGGTCTTGCATTTAAGAAGTGAGAAAAACGAAATTAAAAGGAGAGAAAGAAGAGAATACCGAAAATAAGAAAGAAAGAAGAGAGGTTTCGGAGAAAGAGAGAAGACAAGCTAGGGTTCATCTTTTCTAAGCCTTCAAGAGTGATTTTGAAGTTGTTCAAGAAGGGAAAAAGGAAGAGGAGGATTAGAGCTTCCATTAGAGCCAAGAAAGTCATTGTTTGGTGAAGATTTAAGGTAAGTTGATGTTTAATCTTTTGGATTTTTAAAAGGGTTTTGGTTCATAAAGCTTAAGAAATGTATGGGTTTAAAACTCCTAGGATCAATTTTAGTGAATATGTCTTATGGGTTCTTCAATTTGAAACCCTATTGAATGAGAATTTTGTCTTTGATAAAAGGGAATCAAAGAAGGCAAGAGGAGCAAGAGTAGAGGCATTTACGAGCAAAGTTTTCAAGCAAGGAAATTAAGGTGGGTTTTTATGTTTATAATTGGATAATGAGCTATTATGTTTTCTTTTTAGTCAAGAAAATAAAATAATTTTTCATTGCTTTATAA
>JAOSBN010000177.1:31843863-31868737 GCA_027563595.1 Erythroxylum suave | reverse complement strand
AGTTAGATTTTGTAAAAGCAAGACTTTAGATGCATTTCGAGAATTATTGAGTTTGGTATCTTTTGTATTTTGAATTTGGATATCGATGATTTAATGTGGCTTGGAATGCCATTAAAGTTTTGTAAACTTCTATTTTGTTGTTAATGAAATATAGATTATGAATCAATGATGTGAGTTGAAATCAAATGTACTTGGAAAAGTTATCCAATTGAGTTGATGAACTTTGAACATAAATCGTTGATATATATATATATATATATCCAATTGAGTTGATGAACTTTGAACATAAATCGTTGATATATATATATATAAGTGAGATATTATGGAAAAAGGAAAGATAGGTTTTTGTAAATGATGAGAATTAGTTTTAAGGGATGAGTCAAATTAGTAGAGATTAGGGAGTTTAATGAAGTAAAGTTGGTAGTTGAATGGTTATGTTCATGACTTTCCAAGTTGTACATTGCACATTTTCAAGCATTCATAGGGGTAAAAATTTGTGTTTTGACTTTAGGAGAAAAACTGTATTGATCTAGGCTGATTTGGATAAGGTTGTCATCTAGGAAGTTGTAGTTCATTCTTTTAGCTTTCCAATGATATATAGTTTGCAAATTTTGGAGATCGGACTTGAAAGTTATGATTATTACAAGTTAGTGACGTTGTATAGGGTGTATGTAGGACACTTTACAATTTTTCTATTTTGATCTTATAGAATAAGAGTAATTTGGTGTCTTAAAATGGGAAAAAGTAGTGTCATAAATACTATGATATCTTGAAATGGGAAGAAGTAGTATAATAAGTTAGAGATGAAATGAAGATTAAAAATGGGGTTGAACATGTGTAGAATTTCATAATGAATGTATACAGTTGAATGATTGTGTTTTTGGGATGATGACCAAACGTGGATGATGAATTGATTGTAAATGATACTGATTTGAAATGGAAGTGAAAATGATCAGGAAAATGAGTTAGGAATGATAGATATGCATAAGATGGGTCATAGGTAGCTTAAGGAGTTGTAAATGTGGAATTTGACCCGTAACTGTCAGTTAAACAGACTTGATGTCTGCTAAGCGGACCTTCTCTGGTCTGAAAATGTCCCCAGACCAGTCAATGTCCGTTTGAAGGCACGTATGTCCGCTAAGCAGACCTTCTCGGGACAGTTTTAAAAATGTGCAAATTTTGACTCTCTAAATAGCAAGAATATCTCTTCGGGGTCTTCACGGAAGTTGTAGAACACGAATTACTCTTTGAAACCATCCTTAAGTGACCATGATCCGACACCCATAGTGAAAGTTATGCTAATTGTCCCAAATCATGTACATATGCAAATTGTGGACCCACCAATACTTTTCTCTGACATATTTAGGCTTGAATGGAGATTGAAATATACTTAGTTTGATATGAAAATAAGAGATAAAAATGAGTGATTTGTTTAGGGTGACGATTGAGGATATAAACATAAGAATGGATTGCCGTATATCAAGTGTTCAAATTATGAAAATTTTGGGGTGTTATGAGAATAAAGATGAGCCTAAGTTGGTTAATGAGATTCCATCAAAAGGCCCTACAAAGTAATGCGCTCAATTATGACTCCGAACATTGGGCTCCAGAAAAGGGGTCTAAGACCTATACTATAAGGACCTAGGATTATGCTAGTCGATGTGGATGACCTAGTGATTACAGGAAAAGATCTAAGCAGAATTGAAGAGGTAAAGAATGAATTGTGCAAATACTTTGAGATGAAGGATATTGGAGAAGCACAAAGCTTCTAGGAAGGCAAATAATTAGAAATAAGAGGGAAGAAAAGTTATAGCTCATTCAAAGGAACTACATTAAAAAAGCTCTTGCTCAGTTCAACATGGAACAAGCAAAACCAAGTTCTGTCCCTATAGAATCACACCTACAGATAGTAAGAGTCCTAAAATAGAGGAAGAATAGAAAGCTATGACACACTATCCTTATGATGTTGGAGTTGGGAATATAATGTACATAGTGTTATGAACAAGACCTGACTTGGCCTATGTTATTAGTATTCTAAGTAAATTTATGGCCAATCTAGGTTTTGAACACTAGCAAGGGCTGAAAAGTGTTCTCAGATACTTAGCTGGAACTATAAATCACGGATTATGTTTTTCAAAAGCTAAACTATCTAAATGCAATCAAATATTCTTGCATGGATTTGTGGATGTAGATTATACCACAAACAGAGATATAAGAAAATCAATTTCAGCAGGAAACACAATCAGCTAGAAAGCACAACAATCTGTACTCTCACTATCAACTACAGAGGTAGAATACTATGGTATTACACAAAGGGTAAAACAGCTATCATGGCTATTAGGCATTACAAAAGAAATCAACATCAACATCGGAAAATCATCAATATTCACAGACAGCTAGAGTGCATCATACCTCAGTAAGGATCTGGTTCTGCATGAAAGGTCCAAGCACATTGATTTGAGACTCCACTTAGTCAGAGATAGAATCTCACAATGCTCATACTAGATAAAATAGACAGCGACTCAAACCCTTCAGATTTTGGAACAAAGATTGTCACTCCAAGGAAGTTCACTTTCTACAGAGAGTATCTACAGATAAGTGAAGCCCTTTGAAAACAACAACCATCGAAGACCTCTCTTTTGATCTTACATTTTCGATGAAAGCTAGGGTTTGGTTTCTAAATCACCCACAAATTGATGACTACGTGAAGATTAATGGAGAAGGAGGGAAATAAATGTGAAGATATTTACAAGTTCTCCATAAATCCTCAACGAATTCATCAATTTGAGAACAAATTTGGGGATTTAGGGTAAGTGTATAATAGTGTGTGAAGAGAGTCTGGAGAATTTGAAGAAGAAGGAGAAAAGCAATCTAATTAAAGATCAAAGCGCAAAACAAAAGAGGACATGCGTTTAAGTGAAGCACGTGGATAGCACATGTGAAAGACACGTGAGAAGCAAAGGAATTAAAAGGTATAGACCAATTAACCAGAATCAGCACAAGCCTCATTTATACTATAAATAACAAATTCGGAGTCAAATAGACATACATTACAAATACACTCAAATTGTTTTCTGATTCAAGAGAGTAAAAGCCAGAGAGATTACTAGAGTACTTACTAAGAGTACTAGGGAGTTTTGAGAGAACTCTTGTAGATGTTTTAGAAACCCTATCTCTTGTAACCATTATATTCTTGAAGTTAGTGGAACCACAAAATGTGAGATCCTTAGACGTAGATGACATTTAAGCTACCGAATCAAGCAAATACTGGCTTCTTTACTTTTCTGCTACTCTTATTTCTGCAAAATCAAACCAAGTTGCCATCAATATTTATGACAAAGATAACACAAAGATATAGAAGATCCCAACAATCCGGTTATTAACAATTTATATATAAAAACCACAGGCCTTCCATATTTTTCATATCATCACACTTTGTATGCTACACAGATACTCTTTCGTCAAAAGCATCTTGAAATTGAGGAAATGCCCCCATTTTTATGTCATTAATTTGAATTTGATAGTCTAAAAAAGAAAGGTTTAGATTCGTCCCTTATTCTATAGCCCTTACTCCAATTAATGCTAAGGAATTGTGCTGCCAATGGTCTCACTGAGACAGGTTTTTTAATTCAGCATGCAAAAACAAGCAAAATTGTTATTACCTTAACCAGTATTATTGTACGTTATGTAATGTGGGACGTAAGAACATAATTATATCTACAAGAAGTGTACTGATTGAGACTATGTTTAAAGTCAAGTACCCATAATGCAAAAAACATCTATCAACTTGAACAACAAGCCACTAGGGGAATTGAATAGTAAAACAAAAAATTTCAATCAACTATGCATTTTCGTTTCAACAGCATTAATTGGTTTTAACCAGGGGCCTTATCATATTTAAATGTCATGTAAATCGTGTTCGTTGATTCCTATTTGAAGTTGTGTATAGTATATACATTATGATATGATATGCAAAGTATTAAAAGACTATTTGGTGTGTTTGCTCTGTTCATGACACAGAAACTACTGTACTCCTCATGGAATAGTTAATTCAAATTAACAACAGAAGCTATGTTGGTAGTTATAAATTAGAATAACCGTGACTGATGGTGCTAATTTTCTTCTTTTCAAATTTAAACCAAGAAATTTCTATGACTTTTAAACTTTTAATATTTGTCCCAATTGAATTGCAATACTGGAAATAAATTACTCATTAAAACTGATGAATGGCTTAAAAATGTCACTAAATCGACCATGGGAATAATATACCTGAAGAAACCAAAAAATAGCAGAGACAGGATACCTTGAGAGGTAACTCTCGGTTTTCTTATTTCAATAATGAAGACTCTGTACATGGTTTTGTACAAGTGAAGAACGAAAAGGACAAAAAGGAATAAAGCGAATCATAACTAATCGTCCTGGCTATCCAGTCTGTACATATCAGACTTTCTGTGCTATGTTGTTTGTTTTGCTGTGTCACTTTGCGTGCTGCAGTGATGAAAGAGAGACTCGTTATTTTGGGCTTGCTGATTTGGGTTTGGAAGTTCCAACACCCCCTCCACAAGTTAGGCCGTATTAAGGAGGCCTAACTTGCGAAGAGTTTCATGAAAAATCGGAACAGCCAAAGGATTAGTAAATGGGTCGGCAAGCTGTAGTTTGGATGGAATGTGAGTGGTGTTGAGAAAGCCTTCCTTGACTGCATCGCGGACAAGATGACAGTTAATGTCGAGGTGTTTCGTCCGCTCGTGAAAGACCGGATTCTCTGAAATGTGAATGGCTGCAGTGTTGTCGCATTTTAATGGAATAGGGAGTTTAACTGGTATTTGCAAATCACAACAAAGGTATGTGAGCCATCATATCTCACATATTATAATCGCCATGCTGCGATATTCCGCTTCGGCAGAGGAATGGCTAACAGTGCTTTGCTTTTTGGTCTTCCATGATATCAAGGAGTTGCCAAAGAAGATACAGTAACCAGTTAATGATCCGCGAGAGAAGGTACACCCTGCCCAATCCGCATCAGAATATGTATGGAGTTGCTGCTCACTGCCCTGACTGGGATACAATAATCCCTTTGATATGGACCCTTTTAGATACCGCAGAACGTGAACCAAAGCCTTCCAATGCTGTTGGCATGGGGTATGAGTAAATTGACTCAATTGTTGCACTGAGAAAGTGATATCGGGTCTTGTGAAATTGAGGTACAGAAGCTGACCTATGATCCTTCGGTAGCGTTCTAGGTCAGGCAAGAGAGCTCCCTCGTCAATAGTCAATTTGGTGCCTTGTGGTATTGGAACTGCGGCTGGTTTTAGGTCGGTGAGATGAGAATCCATGAGAATGTCAGTTATATATTTTCGCTGCGAAAGTACCATGCCATCTGGGAGTCGCAGTACTTCCACTCCAATAAAGTATTTCACATTTCCTATATCTTTAATGGTAAATTCATGATGCAGGAAACTCTTCACAGTGGAGATCAAGGACTCAGAGGGACCAGTAATCAGCACATCATCCACGTATATTAATAAAGCAAGAAAGTTGGTGCCAGTACCTTGTGTAAACAGATAGGCATTGGACGTTGACTGGAGAAAACCGAATTCGGTTAGCTTTGTTGTGATTTCGCGATTCCATTGTCGCCCTGCCTGCTTGAGACCATATAAGGACTTTTGGAGTTTCAAAACTTGCCCAGGTAAAACCTTATTGTAACCAGGAGGTGAATGCAAGTAGATGTCTTCGTCGAGGTGGTCGTGTAAGTAGGCATTGTTAACATCACAATGATGCACCGGTCAATTAGAAGAATTTGCGACTGCGAGCATGAGTCGTACGGTGGTGATTTTGGCAACAGGAGAAAAAACCTTGAAGTAGTTGACCCCAGCGGTTTGGTTGAAGCCCTTGACCACTAATCTGGCTTTTCTTCTATCCACAGAACCATAAGAGTGTCGCTTGAGCTTATAAACCCATTTCGTTGACAAAGCTTTCCTACCAGCTGGTAAAATCACAGGGGTCCATGTATGATTGAGTTCCAAGGCTTCTAGTTCAGCTTCCATCGGTTCTACCCATAGTGGATCCTTTCTAGCACTTTCGTATGACAAGGGTTCATATTCAGCAGAAACACGTGTGAGGAAAGAGGTGTAAGTGTTTGAAAGAGTGAGATTTGTGTGAATGTGTTTTGGTAGGTTGGCAAAGGGAGAAGACACCTGAACAGACGAAGTGGTGGCAGTACTTGCAGGAGGAGCGGTAGCTGTGTAGGAAACGTAATCGTCAAGGTAGCGCGGACGAACTTTGTGGTGTGTGCTGATACGAATTTGCTCTTGTGGTGGGTAAGGATAATGTATGTCATTGGGAAGAGTTTGGGGACTATCGGCGCTGGTTTGTGAAGGTGTGGTAGCAGGTATGGTGGAGTCGAGTAGGGTTAGAGTGTTGGGGTCCATTTCAGTTGTTGGGTCATATAGCTCTTGGGTGTTTGGGTCAGCGTCAAGGTGGTCAGTGAGTTTCGTTGGTGCAGGTTGAAGGTGGGCCTGTTGGTCAAAATAAATGGGTATTGGTTGTATGGGTGTGTGTGGGGCTTGGTGTGTTGGTTGTAAGAACTTTGTCTCATGAAAGACAACATCTCTACTTATGATGATGTGTTTTGATTGTAAATCTTGTAACTTGTAACCTCGTTTATTCGACGCGTATCCAAGAAAAATACATTTAATTGCACGAGGTTCTAATTTTTCTTTGTGGGGTTTTGTATTTGTTGCATAACATATGCACCCAAAGGTTTTCATGTGGTCGTATGTTGGGGCTTTATTGTATAACTTTTCATATGGGGATATCCAAGATAGAATTTTGGTAGGTAGTCTATTTATGATGTAGGTTGAGGTTAATAAGGCTTCCCCCCAATATTCTTTGGGTAATTTGCACGGGTTACTTGTAGTAAATGTTTGTGTTTTCGTTCCACAATCCTATTTTGTTGAGGCGTGTAAACGCATATTTTTTGGTGATTTATTCCTTTTAATGTAAAGTACTCACGACATGAAGTATTTATGAACTCAGTACCATTATTGGTTTTTATCGCAAGGATTATGGTGGAAAATTGTTTTTCAATCATGGCTACAAAATTAGTCAAAACGCTTAGGGTTTGGTCTTTTGTTTTAATCAAAATGGTCCATGTGGCCTGGGTAAAATTGTCCACGAGGGTAACAAAATATTCAGACCCATCTAAATTTGGTATGCTATATGGGCCCCAGAGGTCTACATGTAGTAATTCAAAAGGCCTTTGGGTTGTTATGGAATGGGCTATAAAGGGTTTCCTAGTTTGTTTAGCAAGAGGGCAAATCTCACATAAAAGTTCAGATTTAGAATGTTTTATTCTAGGAATGTGCATAACTTTTTTCTTGGATACGTGCCCTGAACGTAGATGCCAAATGTCAACATCCTTGATTACATTACAAGCAACAGGATTGTTCAAATAGAAACGCAGTGATGGACCTTTTAGTGTTTTGGCTGGTAGGAAATGTTATGGTGTGAGTCTGTAAATCCCTACCTCCTCCTCACAAATTGCCACCACATAATCAGTCCATGGGTCCTGCAAAATACAATTTATCAGCAACAAAGATGACAGCGAGGTTGTTTTGGGATGCTAGTTTATGCACGGATAACAAATTGTGGTGAAACGTTGGCACATGTAGGACATTGTTAATGGTTACTTCTGGGTTTAGATTTACACTACCTACGACGGTCACAGGCTTTGTGTTTCCATCGGGCATGGTGACAGAACCAAACAAGGGGGAAGGTTTTATGCACGAATAGTATTTTATGTCTGAACACATATGGGCAGACGCACCTGAATCTACTATCCATGAACCTCTATCATACGAAGTGTTATTTAAGTTATTCAGAGGTAGATTTTTACCTGCAAAATTGCTAAAAGCAACATGATTCATTTCTGCGTTACCTTTACCTCTCATACACCTCATTAGCTCATTTACTTGTTGAGCAAGCACGTTGATATCCACCTCCTTCTCAGTTACTTCTGTGTTCACTGGTCCATTATCAACAGGTGTTTCCATCACATCGGTAGCATGATGACCCCTTTCTCTAGCTCTTTTTTCTTTTAGCTCCTTGAACCAATCTGGTATCCCGTGTAGTTTGAAGCAGGTGTCAATGGTGTGCCCCTTTTCGTGACAGTGCTCGCAGTACTTGTCCTCCTTTCTTGAGTCAAATTTCCTTCTGTTGTAGTTGCTTGAGTTACCGCTATGTAACTTCCCTGCTTAACCATTAACAGTACATTCATTTGACCTCCTTCTCCATGATTCTGTGATATGTGTTTCTGCCTCTATTGTCAGAATCATGGAGTAGGCTTTGCTCACCAATGGCAGCGGGTCACTCAACATAATCTGTCCTACCACGTGACTATACTCCTCTCTTAACCCCATCAGAAACTGAACAAGCCTTATATTATTCTCCACAGACCTATTTTTATCGTTTGCTTCACAGGCACATCTAACAAAAGGCGTCAAACAATTCAAATCATCCCACAACTTTTTTAGTTTCGTAAAATATGCAGTCACAGACCCATTTCCTTGTCTCAAGTTTCTTATTTCTTGCATTAACTGATAAATATGTGGTCCGTCACTCTCTCCGTACCTAGACTTCAGTTCCTCCCACAAATCTCTAGCAGACGTAACTACCAGAAATGAGTCAGCTATTTCTTTGCTAAAGGAGTTTAGGATCCAAGAGATTACCATCTTATCTGCAGTGCGCCATTTCCGGAGGAGTGTTGGGTTGTTTTCGAGTTTACTGATATCTCCGTTCGCAAACCCCATCTTGTCGTTGGCTCCTAATGCGATACCCATAGATCGACTCCACGATAGGTAATTATTGCCATCAAGTAGAGAAGTTACCAGAACGCAACCTGGGTTTTTAGATGCTGTGATGGAATAAGAATCAACGTCGTTCTCGTGTGTGTAGATGTCACTGTCATTGTCATCATTTTGGGACATGATAGTAGTAGTGTTAGTGGATTAGAGATACGTCCTGCTCTGATACCATGAAGAAACCAAAAAATAGCAAAGACAGGATACCTTGAGAGGTAACTCTCGGTTTTCTTATTTCAAGAATGAAGACTCTGTACATGATTTTATACAAGTGAAGAACGAAAAGGACAAAAAGGAAAAAAAGGAATAAAGCGAATCATAACTAATCGTCCTGGCTATCCAGTCTGTACATATCAGACTTTCTGTGCTGTGTTGTTTGTTTTGCTGTGTCATTTTGCGTGCTGCGGTGATGAAAGAGAGACTCGTTATTTTGGGCTTGCCGATTTGGGTTTGCAAGTTCCAACAATACCGGTCTTCAGAACTCGAAGAGCCATAGTATTGCTTTAGTTAGCTAGTAGAAGTTCAGTGATAGATGACAATTTTTCTAGTCCATCAATAGAAAATTACAGACTTAATTAAACCAACTTTTGACTGTTGAAGAAAATAAATTGCATTTAACTAATTTAAAACTACTTCAGTGATTTTGCTTTTCTTTTTGCTCCATCGTAAGTATGAGAAACGTGGATCATGAAAGGCACAAATATCAGCGAGGCACATCTGGTTTTTCTCTCAAGACACTCTTGGGATCCTATTCTGTGGTCTCGCTTTCCAAAAAGAGAAGCTTTTGGTATAACTACAGCGAGAATATGCAAACTCTCCACGTCTAAGCAATTAGCCAGTGGCAACTGTCCCTGGACATGGATTTTCTTTTCTTTTCTTGTACATTTCCTTTTTGTTTTCGCGATACTGCAGACTCTCTCTTATATATTGTCCAACTAAAAAGTTGAGTTGGAATCCACAAGACTATAAAAATTGATCAAGAATGTATAATAAAATGTCAATCTACTTTTTATGTTACAATACTGAGCTTCTATTAGGTCTTACTTTCTTGTCTAACAAGCACTATATATAATGCACGGATCTGAAGTTGAGATATGACACAGCTAAGTCACGAATCTTCTTCCTTTTTTTATTCCCTCAATGTTGGCGATGAGTTCTCACAAGTTTTCAGGCAATTATGTGGTTTTGAGACCTGAGGAAGTGACCTACGTCAATCTCTTTCGCATGTTTTTGAACCATGACATAGAGAAAAGGGCATGTGTAGAATCGGTAGAAGGGAAATACGATAGCCTACATCATGGATGGATCATTTTCAGTTCTCTTCTAGTGCAAAAATTCCTTCAATCTATGGCCAAGCCAATGTTTCTGTGTGGATCATGGTTGAATATGTGGTTGAATCTTGTATCCTGTAATCGTAATATTTTTGTGCTCTTGTTAAATGCTATTCGAGGTTAGTGCTCACTAGCTAGTCAGTCATAAGCTATACTACTTCCATTCTTGCCAGAATGTCTTGATGTTTATATACACGAAACTTACGAACTTGTTGATCTTTGCATAGGTAAGGTGACATTGCCTGTCAAAGAATCTGAAAATTTTCGGTCTTTCATGGGACATATAGACAGCCGTGTAGACTTGGACAAGAACATTAAACCTGGAGAATGCAGATACTACAGTGCACTCAGTGTTATGGCTGCCAAGATTGCATACGAGAATAAGGCCTTTGTCGAAAACGTTGTCACAAATCACTGGAAGGTTGAATCACTAGAAAATAGAAACATTACAAAATTTAATAGGAGTTAATGCTGGAACTCCAATTCGAGCTGATTTAATGTGATATTTCTCCTCGCATTTACGTTAATATCATCAAGTTATGAACTGATATATAGTCGCTAATATGATGCAGATGGAATTACTTGCATATGACAACTTTTGGAATGGTGCGAAACACACTCTATTTCAAGCATCCCCTTACTTGAACATGTAGTAACATCTGACTATATTATAAGCTACTCCTTGATATTCTTATCCTCGTCACTGCAACATTTTCTTGTTAGATTTTCAAAGAAAGCGTTCGACGCAAGCCTTCATGTTTCACGACAAAACTGGAGACGAAGACTTGATTGTAGTGGCCTTTAGAGGCACTGAAGCCTTTGATCCAGACGATTGGTGTACTGATATGGATATCTCCTGGTACAAGTTTCCTCAAATGGGAAAAATTCATGGAGGGTTTATGAAAGCGTTGGGGCTAATAATTAATGAAGGTTTGCCACCGGAGATTGAACAACAAACCGACAGACCGATAGCTTACTACTCTATCAGGGAAGCGCTGAGAAAACGCTTGAAAGAAAACAAGAGGACCAAGTTCATTTTAACAGGCCATAGCATGGGTGGTGCGCTCGCAATTCTCTTCCCAGCCGTTCTAGCCTTGCATGGTGAGGCAGAGTTATTAGAAAGATTGGAGGGTGTTTACACATTTGGACAGCCGAGGGTTGGGGATATGGAATTCAAGAGATTCATGAAAAGCTTGCTGCAAACCTACGGTATTAAGTACCTGAGGTTTGTTTATTCCAATGATGTTGTTACTAGGCTACTGACAGACGACGAATCTACATTTCTGTTCAAGCACTTCGGGACTTGTCTCTACTTTAACAGCTGCTATAAAGGAAAGGTATGATAGCTAGGAGAGGTATTGAACTATTGTGCTCATGAACTTTGGGACTGACTGTCATTTTTTATGCAGATAGTACCAGAGGAACCATTTAAGAATTACTTCACAACATTTTCTGCAATTCCCATGTTTTTTACTGCAATTTGGGAGCTGATAAGAAGCTTCGTTATACCCTATATAAAAGGGCCAGAGTATACAGAAGGTTGGGTGCTCAAGCTTGTCAGATGGTATGGACTCCTCTTCCCTGGTTTGTCGGCTCACAACCCTCAAGACTACACTAATATAACACGGTTAGGACAAGTATCGTTGTACCTCCGAGCTCAAGATCCGTGTTTCAGAAGTGTCTCCGATTTGGATGTAAGAAAAAGTTGATCATTGACTACAATTGACAAGGAAACATATGATATATATACGCTGTTCTAGAGTTGTCCAACACAAGATTATTGATCACCTACCATTGCAAAATCTTGCGGCAAAAGTGGTGCCTATATCATTTCAAGTGTACAATCACAATGTATTACAAGAAAATTCTGTGATTTGTTTAATCGTTTATGATCTTTTTGCTGATTGATCAAAATATAATTACCTTTGAGTCCATCCTCACCACATTGCCTTACTGATGAATACATGATACACTCACTTTACTCAAATGAAAAAAAACTAAAATCTATAATTATGAAATAGAAATGACAATTTTCACTTGTGTATGTATATATTGTACGGTCATAAATAATAGTTAATAGATAATAAGGATAATACGTAGTTTATTGTGTTTTAATAATTATTGCACTTTCTAAAGTTATTTTGTTTCAAGCCGAAAGCGTGGAAATCTTAGGGAAAAAAAGTAAATAAATAAAAAAAAATGTAAAAGAATTGAAGGTCCAAAACAAATAATCCACACGAAGTTGGAGTGATTGAATAGGAAATAAGAGTTAGAATGGGGTAGCAGCAACCTGGGCTGGTCTCATATGGCTAAGAATAGTCCAGTGGTGGGCTGTGGGTTGGTAAGAGCAAGCCCATCATAGTATTAACTCACTAGCTGGTCACTTCTAAAACAGGGCATCAACTTCGGTAGTGGCTGGTGGAGGTCGATGCGAGACACGGGAGGCGCGTGCGAGCGAAGGAACGAGAGGTTTAGAGGAAGGTGAGGAGAGGTCAGAGAGGGATTTGAGAGGGAGGGAGAGAGGTGAGTCCTGAAATTTAAGGTTTTCTTTTGAAACTTTCGATTCCATCGAAAAAGGTCAGCGAGCGGGTAAATTCATGGTTAAAATCACATGTTTCCAAAAAGATTTAATCTTTCTTCTTTTCTCTTGTAAAGATCCAAATTTTGGTGAAAGATCCAAATTTTGGTTCGTGTAAATTGAGGAATTAATGTAGGCTGAATTAGATTTTGGTATTAGATGAAGATGATGATGACGATGACGATGACGTTTGTTTGTGAGAAAGAGGTGTGCTTGTCATGTGCAGGGAGCGACGAGGAAGAGGAAGAGGAGTGTGAGAGTTTAAGAGAGAGAGAGAGAGAAGAGGGTTGTTAGCCATCAGAGAGGTTCGAGAGCGATTTACTCTCCTTCACCTGGTTTTTGAGGGTTTGGGTTTCTCCATCTCTGTTTCTCTGATTCCCTTTTTGTCTACTGCGCAAATTGCTCTTAATTCCCCATGGAGCGAAAGCTTGTGGTTAGTTTTTCGTCGTTTCACTTTGCAAATAATTGGTGAAGTTTGATTTTTCTATGTGGGTTTGATTGAGTGATATGTTCTTATGTGATTGTGTATTGTAGGTTCTTGGCATTCCTTGGGAAGTGGATACAGAAGGTTTAAGAGAATATATGAGCAAATTTGGGGAATTAGAGGATTGTATTGTCATGAAGGTTGGCCGTTTTCACTTTATTACCTTTAGAACTCCAGCTTTTGCATTAATTGGTTTGATAAATATTCATGTTTGGACGATCGTGCTTTACTGTAATGATTTATTGGATAGCATAGCAGCTTATATATATATTGTGGATATCGACATAGCACCTTATATTTGTGGACGCCAGGCTTGTATTTTTAGGTTGTGCTTGAATTTACATTGCAGCTTTTGTAAGCATGTTGTTGAATTTTTGTTTTTTATGTTTTATTTATGCGGCTGTCTTGCTTACATTTGAATTTGCTTTTATAACGTTTGATTTCTGGTTTTAATATTCTTCGTCACCCGTCTTTTGGTGGGCTGGGCTTTACAGCTTGAAATTTTGACGCTGCACTTTAGGAAGTATCTTGTCCTAATTATTGCATGAGGCGATTTGGTTTAGTGGATGAAATGCTTCACTTGGAAAGTATTTATTGCAAAGCAGCATATGGAAACCATTGACGGTGAATGCTATAAAAATTAATAACTTGTGAAAAGCCTTATATTTACCATGGACAAAGTGACATTGAAACCATTATAAGCACGTTTACTAACATTTTTCATCTGCCAAACCTTTAACAAGAGGGACTTTCTTTCTGGAGCTAAGTAATGCTTTGGTTCTAGTTTCTTAGCAGTTTGATTGCTTGAAATTAAATTATTTGTTGTTCTGGTGTTGGGATCAACAACTTGTCTTGGCTTAGTGGAGTGCTGCTTTTCCTAGCTAATCCATTTGTTAGTGCTTACTGCAATTAGCAGCATTCTAGGCAAGATAGAAGTAGATATTGAGAAGTTTAAGATCTTAAGGTTGATATATCCTACTTGGATTTAAAGCTCATTTTTGATGGAGTTATGATAATCTAAAATATTTAGATTGTTGCAGGCAACAGATGTACAGCTTGGTTGTTGCACGTCATAATTGTGGATTATTATTTTAATACATCAAATTTTTTTTGTGCGGATAAATTCATTGTTTTTCATTGCATTTTCAGGAGCGGTCATCTGGTCGATCTCGTGGTTTTGGATATGTGACATTTGTGTCAGAGGAAGATGCCAAGGTTATTATCAGCTCTTTTGTGAAATGGAGCTTTTTTCCTAAGTTTACATGCTTGTGACATTTTTGTTTTCACAGAATGCACTATCAAGTGAACACTTTCTTGGAAAAAGAATGTTGGAAGTAAAAGTAGCTACTCCAAAGGTTTGATTTCAAAATTGTGAATTAATTTTACAACCTTCTATCTTTGTCTTTTTAGAATTTATGGATATTTCATATGCCGATACAATGCAGCAGTACTTGTATACCAGTTACTTGTTTCATTTGGCAGGAAGAAATGAGAGCCCCTGCAAAAAAAGTGACCAGGATATTTGTTGCCCGGATAGGACCAGCTGTGACTGAAGCAACTTTTCGTAGGTAAAGGATCATGACATGGTCAGGGAGATCTTCTGATTGTTTCAACTTTTTCTTGTTTTATCATTGTATCTTATTTATTAAGCCAAATGTGGAATAGGCATAATTGTATATACACTTCTTGTTCGCAGTCATTTTGAGAAATATGGCGAGATAATAGATCTATATATGCCAAAGGTCATCTCTATATCTATTTCTCTATTTCATTTCACACTACTTGCTTACACCACTAAACAGTTGTGGTTTTTTTCCCCTGTTATTTTAACAAAGTATTTGTTAACTGATGCTGTGCACAGGATCATAACTCAAAAACACATCGTGGGATAGGATTTATCACATTTGCAAATGCAGGTCAGACCACTAATATCATTGTTATGCATGCTCTGATGTCATTCCTGCATGCATCCTCTGCTTTGTTTTCCATATTGTGTACAGTCCTTTGGCTTTTGATGGTTGCTAATCCCCCTCCCTTATCCCCTCTAAACAGAATAAAAAGAAAGAATGGTTGCTTTGCCAACTTTTTCTTTGGAAATTGCATTTGTTTTCAAATATTGTCATCTTTATGTTGCAATTCATAGGAATAATCCCTTTTCCATGCTGCAGATTCTGTGGACAATTTGATGGCTGAATCACATGAATTAGAAGGGTCTACTGTAGTTGTTGATCGAGCAACACCAAAGGCATGTTCTAACATATCTACCTAGTTTTATATTCGTGATTGAATGCTCATTGTCTTAAATTATAACTTAAATTGCATTTGTTAGTTCCAGGATATGTATATTGCAATAGCCCTTGATAAGTTCTACATTCAGAGGTGAAGTTAATGTTAATTCTGTACTGTCAGGAAGATGATTTCAGGCCCGTAGGAAGAATGTCTCATGGTGGTTATGGTGCATACAATGCATATATTTCTGCAGCAACTAGATATGCAGCACTAGGAGCTCCTACCTTATATGACCATCCAGGCTCATTTTACGGAAGTTGGTGCAATTACAAATTATGTTCTTGATTGTTCATTCTATCAATGATTTCTATATTTATTTCTCTTCTCACTGGGTAGGAGGAGAACCAGCTAGAGGGATGGGCAAAAAGATCTTTGTTGGCAGGCTTCCACAGGAAGCAACTGCAGAAGACTTGCGCCAGTATTTTGGTAGATTTGGCCATATATTAGATGTTTATGTTCCAAAGGTATGTTGCAGTTGCTTTACTGTAATGTTGAGTCAAATTCTGAGTTAGCATGATGAACTTTGAAAATACTCCACAAGAGTAGGACCCAAAGAGGAGTGGTCATAGAGGTTTTGGGTTTGTAACATTTGCTGAAGAAGGTGTAGCAGATCGTGTGTCTCGAAGATCCCATGAGATATGTGGGCATCAGGTAGTCCATGAAACTTCTGTTTACCTGTCCTTGCCATAACACAAAATCATACGATAATCTGTCAACGCTTTTCTTTTTTCGGTGCATGATTTTTATGATCTAAACTTTAATCCAGGTTGCTATAGATTCAGCCACACCTCTTGATGATGCTGGCCCTAGTGGAGCGTTTATGATGAATGGCCCTGAACCTTTTGGGGGCTATGGTGGTCCTATGCGCAACTTTGGTAGGATGTACGGAAGCCTGACTTTCGATGATGTAAGTATAGCAACGAATAAAGAGAAAATTGAAAAATAGCTCAAGTTTCCTTACCGTTCTTCACTTATTTTTCATTCGTATACAAAAGATAGATGTTATAGTAGTGGATAACAGATTTTGTCTTGCATAGCATATTGTTAAATAACTCGTTATTTGCCATGCAGTGGGGTTATGGCATTGGGAGTGCTAGACCTTCGAGAGCAGATTGGAGGTATAGACCATATTAGCCATGCATATGTGGCCTCCAACAATGATCAATTGGCCCTACGATTGTAACTTGTTTACAAGGAGATGAGGGCAAGTGCTAGGTTTAGGACCGGAATTACCTCTGAATAATTTGAACTGTTTAATGTTAACAATCTATCTTCTCTGCTGAACTTCTGGTGTACTGTAGTATCATTGTGGTCCTGCTCAATATGAGAAGCAATCCAAAGATTACATGTGGGTTTGTGCTGGAGCCTTACCATTTCGGGTAGTGTATTTGTTCATCGTGCTATAATGACGAATGGGGCATTTGGAGTCCTGCACTGTGTCATTTACCAACTTTGCTATTTTGATTCATGTCATATGCAACTACAGACACAAGACTTTAAGAAACAATTCGAAAAAAAGAAAGAGGTGTAACAAGCAGTAAAGAGACAACGTAGCTACTGGTGACATTAAATGTGCTAGGTATCTCCTTGCTTTATAAATTTTGGTCAGGCTGGAATCATGTTCCTAATGATTGCTCTAGTAAGTGTTGTGTTGAAGGCCTCGTGCCTGTAACCGGCAAGCAGTTCAGGCTTCCCCGGGACACACATTTCAAGAGTGCTTTTGAAGTTGTGGGCTTATATCTTGTTGATTGGTTTTCTAAATTAAACAATTCAGGATGATTCTACCTGGATTAATACAGCTCAAAGAATTTGCACGTATAGCAAATTTCTGAATCCAGAGGTGTCGAAAAACACGGTTCTATACAAAACTTGAACTTGGGCTGCCAGATAGAACCGCCAGGTAGGGAGAACAGAGCAGTAGGATATGGCCTGAACATCATAAATCATTGCTGCGAAAACAGCTGCTTAACGAACTGAACTGAGCAAGGTTGCGGAGAAATGGAAACTTGTGGGACGTCTTCGGACTTTGGTGATCTTTAGGGACCAATATCGAGCTTCTCATCTCCTCAGCTCTCATCTCAGCACTTCTCAATTTGCTCAATATTTTATCCATGGATGATGATCTCTTCTTTTCAAGGTTCATCTAAGCATTAGAAAATAAGTTCCGAATATAGGAGAAGGGAGTCCATAAACATGAGAGTCTAGTTGGAACCAAAATAAAATGAAACGAAAGGAGCTTTCAAACGCTATTCAGCAACTAAAAGTTACAGTGCTACACGAATATAACCAACCTCGAGTTTTCTTACTGCTGCTTCTGCTTTCGCCTTCTGTAAGTTTTCCCATGCAGTAATCTTGGCTTCCTCTCTTTGTAACCTGCAGTCGAAATGACCACAAAAGGTAAAAGTTTCATAGAGTATGTTCGGATTGTGAGGGTAAGCTTCAGTGAACATAAAAAACTTTACATATGGTAAGGATTGCAATGTCTTTGGTCAAAACATTCTTGAACATTTTTACTTCTTTAAAGCGATTATCAGGCGTCTCGAGTTGACAAGAACATTTTTGCAGTACAACAGATACTAGGCTTTCTCTACCTCTCAAGTCACAAGACTTATGGGCATTTTCATTGTCTATCAAAAAACTGAAAATAGACTTCCATTGATGAAGAATAAGGCTATGACTTGTGGTTGCAGAGGTTAAATTCAATTCCTTCCCCAGGTTGTATGGCTGCTTGTGTTTGGAGTTTAGTTCATAACCTTTCCTGTATCATGGAATAGATCAGGAAAATTGTTCCTATCCTTAAAAGATGGTTCATAAATTTGTGTTGTTCAATCCATTTGTTCGATGAAAACTATAAACTGAAAGTCCTAGGAAGGCTGTCCAAAATAAAATGCAGAGATTAACACATACTTGGAAAAGTCTGATGCTGTATTTAAAATATCCCAAGATGACTTCCTAGCTTGTCTGTAATTTTCCTCGTAGTCCTTTAAACCCGCTGATCCTTTATTGCTTATGCAAGGACTTTTTGACCATCTATTAATCATGGTGGATCTTTTGTCGACATGCACTTCCCTCACTTCCATTTTAGATTTATTGTCCTTCTGAGACTCCAGTTCTGAAGGGTTAGTAGGTGGAGATGAGGATCCTGTTGTAGATGAGTGATTGGTGCCTTCAGACTCATCTGAGTTCCCATGTCCCTTCTTGAAATGTCGCGTGTTATCAGACTTTGTTCATTATTCACGTCGTCAAGTTTCTCATCTGTAAATTCGATTCAACAAGTGAGCAGCTAACATCAGAATAAAATTGTTATGTTCAAACTGGAATCTTGAAATTATGTACAAACAAGGAATGAACAAAAAGGCATCATAATGAGCTAGTTGGTTCTTCTCAAGACTATCCTGTGGAAACTCCGAGATATAGACTAACTTTCACATTCCTTACTCCAAAAGAGAGGGATAAGAGAAGAATTGAGAACATTTAGTTGATTATATACATCAACTCATGCTTTGTATTTTCTTCTCAACTGTAAATGCTCATGAAATATATTTCCAAGGCTTAACACGTCAAGTGATTAACTCCACCAAATTGGTTATTAGTTCACTATCAATCTCCAATATCTACAGAAGCCATACCTTGAGAGCTAGGCAACGAACATTCGTCCACCACGTCTGACCAAGGCAGACTAGCCACAGTAGCATGTCCATCATTTCCAACTCCTCCATAACGGATAGCAACTCCGTTGGGCATCAAAACTCCAGTCGAAAACGGAGTTTTCATGAAATTCTTCAAAGAAGCGCCATAAAAAATCTGCAAAGAAGGCGAGCAATTGGAATATTGTCCAACCCCAGGAGGCACAATAGGCCCACTTTTCGACTTGGGACGTCTTTGAAGCCGAGATTGAGAGGTAGCAGCATCGTACCTGAAAACAAGACTGCAGATCCACCTTTCAGCGTCATCCCACTTGGAAGGCAATGCCCTGCCACTATAAAAAGGCCTCAGTACGCCGATATGCCTCCTGTCGCCGTGTGATTGTCGTGGTACCCTCTCTGAGGACCATCCTTTATCCTGATAGCTTGATACACCTGGACTGGGAAATGTACCTGAACTCTCAGAAGAAATTAGATTCTGCTTCATCCCTGCAACAAATAACATTAATCTTGAAGTGGGACTTTTTGCCAACTTGATTATGAGCTGCAAGAGTATACAAACTTGTGGTTTAGTTGGCAAATAACAGGAAGAGTCCTGTTTCCGAGTCCATGGTTACCGTTCAATGTGTGTACCGGATAGATTTCTTTGGTTCTAAGATATACATATGTCCTGGGGACAATTTGAGAATGGACAAAATTTGTGTAGGAAGAGGCGATGATACTTTCCAAGAACTGACAACAAAAGAGTGTGGGACGATGCTTTCTGTAATAAGGGAGCAACGATGTAGACGAATTGCATTGATAGTGATCTGATGGGTCAATCTTTGTTGAACGGATAGATAGTACAAGGTGTTCTACCACCTTTTGATTGGTGAGATACCTCTGGAGAAAGACAAAGTAACAGGTAATTCTTGTTCCTTCATTTTACTTGAATGCTTGTGTTACAGACAAGAAGATAACAGTTATCTGTCTTTTGGCTAGTGATCAAGTTGTTGCTAATTTCTCTTATGCACATGAACCCTTTTTTAAAATCTAAATTATAGTTGTTTTTTTGTTGAATTAGGCCTGGCCTGCCTTCAACATTGGCCTTTATTTTTGGTTCAACAGTACAATTATTGCAGAGACTTTGCTCGTAGCAGAAAATTGACCTTTTTTAAGTCACTGTGTGCACCAGCCGTCCTTTACTCCTGCAGGTCCATAACTATAAAGAAGGTGACAGCTCCATCAGAAATTGAATCTACTTATTGGCTCAGGCTAAATACAGACGGGGCACTCAAGTATGACACGAGTCTGGCTACAGTCGGAGGATTAATAAGGGACAGTACAGGAAGTTAGGGCAGCGGATTTTTGCATAATATTGGCATGTGCTTACCACTGGCCGTAGAACTTTGGGGTGTAGACACAGGACTGTTGATGGCATGTGATTGCGGATATAGGCATGTCAAGGTAGAGGTGGATTCACTGGAAGTTATAAATATCCTCTCTTCATCTCAGCAGTAGTCCTTTGACGGGTCCTCTGTGATTGATGGCATCCGGGAGCTCTTGCACGGGGACTGGATCATCCAATTCCATCGTGTTCTTTGAGAGGGGAATAGATGTGTGGACGTACTAGGAAAATTGGTGCGATTTGTGCAACCTGGCATTCATGTGCTTTTCGATCCTCCGATTGACTGTTTGGAGGACCTCCAAGGGGCTGTTTATAGTCATAGTTTATATTCTTTTTCAGTCTTTTAGTTTTTCTTTCTTTGTGACCAAAAAAAAAAGGAAATTGAATCTAATTAAATTCTTGATATGAAGTCTTACATAAAAATAGATAGAAGATATTCACTTTCTTTTAAATAATTATCAACATACAGTTTTTTGTTAAATCATTGTACGGATCCATCATAATTTTTTTGACATTAAATTACACAAATTTTTTAGGAGTAAAAAAATCAATTTTGATAATTTTATGATATATAAATGTATTATTTATTATGCAAGAATGACCTTTTAGTTAAAAAATAACAATATTAAGTATGGAACTATTCATTATATAGATAGTACAAGATTTTTATGTCATTTATAGATTATAAAAGAACTTATATCAATCTTTTTTAATGTATGCTGAAATTTTAAACCATATAATTAAAATTTTTGTAAGTTAAAAATATTATTGGTTAATTATAAAAAAAGTTGACCTTACACAAATTCCTAGCTTGTCCTTGTCTGTCCCAATAATAATTGATTCACTTGAACATATTGAAATCAACTAATTTTAAGGGAGAGATACAGTTCTAATTATTATTGGCAACAAAGAATGATGATGGATACAATTCTAATTATTTATGTAGAATAAAGAGTAAAGAAAGAATGATGAAAGACTTTATGTGTTTCTGTTTATGCACAATGTTATGTATATCCATCTATTTATACACTTTAGGCGAGTCCAACTAAAGAAAAAATCAACTAAATAATTACATAGTATTATTGTACATAATTTTGGGAGAAGATTAAGATTAAATGTATGTTGATGATTAACTTTCGAAGATTATGTTAATAGCTTCTCTCAAATTTAAGGTAGAAGTGAAGACGATAACTTGAGTTTGGAGTGAAGATCCTGAAAACTTCGAGGTAGATTTGATTTCATAAAAAGATTAGCAATTTGTGATTGAGGTGAGATTGGACAAGTTTTATAGTTCTTTAAAGCGTATAATGATGTACAAGATGACAATCGATTTTGATGCGTTTAGTTCGTTCATGAAAGACATCATCGTAAGCAATTTGTGTAACACTATGATTATCTCAAACGAGAGAAACTACTGAAGAAAGGGAGACACGGATATCTTAAAGTAACCATTGTAACCATAAAAGTTCATAGGTAGTGTTAGCTAGGGCTCAATATTTTGCTTTAATGCTTGAGCGAGAGATGGTTGTTTGTTTCTTACTACTCCAAGAAATAAGAGATGTGCTAAGAAAGAAACAATAGCTAGTGGTAGATCAGCGATCAATTGGGTCTCCAACCTGGTATGTATTAGAGTATGCAAGTAAGTTCAATGAAGATGAATGACTAAAGTAAAGCCTATGAAATAGGCTTCTTTAATTGTAATAAAGTATACGAAGAACAATTGAAAAGTAAGTGGTGCGAGGAGCAAACATAAACTAATTGACAATGGGAACAATATAAGCAATATCTGGATAAGTGACAATAAAAGTAGATAAGACTACCAACTAGCTGTCGATAAAGTGTACTCCTCATTTAGAGGAGTTCCATTAATGACAAAGATATGAACATTAGAATCAAGTGGAGTGCTAGCAATCTTAGTGTCAATAAGGCTAACACGAGAGATAAGATCAGTAGCACACTTAGCTTAAGACAAGTAGTAGCCTGAATCATTAGAAGATACTTCAAGACTTAAAAAATAACTGAGGGGACCCAAATCTTTCATTTCAAATTATTGATGAAGACAATATTTGAGAGTGGTGATCCTTTGAGTGTCATTGCTAGTTATCATCTTGTCATCAGCATATAGAAGGAGAAGAGTGCACCCTTCATTTATTTTTCTGATAAACAAACCACGATCATAAGAGCTTGAGGTTAAGACACTACAGTTGATGGTGGGGATAAATTTATCAAATCATGCTTGAAGAGCTTGCTTAAGACCTACAAGGCTTTGTGAAGACAACGAACTTTATTAGGTGGATAAGCATACTGAAGTAGAGGTTGCATATATACTTCTTCATAAAGATAAATATTGAGAAAGGCATTTTTGACACTCATTTGGAACAATTCTCAACGCTTTTTTGGCTACTAATGCAATAAGACTGCAGATTGAAGTCAGGAAAGTAATTGGAGTAAGGGTCTCCTCATAGTCAATTCCATATTTTTGAGTAAATGCCTTTGCAACCAATCGTTCTTTGTATCTTTCGACTGATATATCAGCTTGAGTTTTGATTTTGTGGACTCATGTACAACCAATAATAAACTTATCTAGAGTTAGTTCAATTAAGTTTTAAGTAATGGTGTTAGAGAGAGCCTATAATAATTTCACCATTGCTTGCTGCCATAAAGGATTAGAGCTGGTTTCACAATAGGGGCAAGGTTTATATAGAGAAACAATAGCAGAATAAACATAGAAGCCTTTAAGATGAATAGATGGTTGACTTACTCGAGAGGATTGATAAGGGGGTTATTGAGACTCAGTAGATTTGGGTGAATGAATAAAAAAGTAAGAGCTATTTAGTGAAAGTGGAGGATCTACAATTGGTGAAGATATAATTGAATCAGGAGTCAGTTTTGTTAAACTGTTAAAGTTGTAAGAAGAACTTGTAAAAAAAATATTAAGAAGCAAAGATATGGTAGGGTTTAAAAAATTGTGTGAAGGCTTGCTAACTCAAAATTTTGACATTGTGGAAAATATTTTATGCTCCTAAAAAGTGACATGTCAAGAGATTCGAAGTCTTTAAGATAGTGGATCTTAATATCTATTTCCTCTGTACTCTATGTGATACCCTATAAAACAACTACTTTTGGTTCTATTTTTGTGTGCTCGTGAGGTTATAATAGAACAAAGCACACATATCTAAAAACTTTAAGAGACTAATAGTTAAGAGCACGATTGAATAAGTGCTCGTAGGGAGAGATATTACCTATGATATAAGAAAGAATGTGATTGATAGTATAGACTGCAGTAAAGGTTGCTTCTCCCCAAAAAGTTTTAGGACAAGAAGATGATATAAAAAGGGCTCAAATAGTTTTAAGTACATGTCTATGTTTGTGGACTTGAATATTTTGTTGAGATGTGTTTGGACAGAATCTCTGAATGATGATTCCTTGTTAATTAAGGAAGTTGTTGAATTTTTTTATCTTTGTATTCCATGAAATTATCAATGAAAAAATACTTTAATCTTGCAAAAGAATGGAATCATATTAGTAAAATTAGAGTAAATGGAGAATAGTTTAGATTTATATCGTATTAAATAAATCAATGTATAGTAAGAAAAATAATCAACAAAGATTACACAATATCTTACGCCACCTATAGTTTCACGAAATGCAGGACCCCAAATGTTAGAATGAATTAAATCAAAAGGTGCTAAAGAGATATAATCATTAAGAGGAAAAGGTAAAGTATGGCTTTTAGATAGTTGACAAGGGACATAATCAAAATGTTTAGTCTTAACATGACCTAGAGTATCACTAGAGATTAAACACCCTAATCTAGAAGTAGAAAGATGACTTAAGAGAGAGTGCCATGTATGATAAGTGACAATACTAACAACAAGCTTTGAAGGAAAATTTAGTGTAATAAGTTCAAATAGTCGTCCAACCTTTCAACCTCTCCAAGGATGTTGCCAGTCTGTGGATCCTGAACAATGCAACCATGACTCAAAAAGGATAAGTTAACGCCATGTTCATATAATTATCCAACAAAAATAAGATTTAATGAGAGTTTGGGAACAAGAAAGGTTTTAAGTAAATATAATTTAGATATATGACTAGTACTTATCTATTGTAAATTCATAATAGAATTATTAAAGGTGTGAACAATATGTGGAATAGATGATATTGTTAAAGGTTTAAGAATGGAAGAATCTGAGGTCGTATGATTGCAATAGACATAATCAAGATACTAGGAATTTGAGATACTTGATGTGACAGATAGAGTAAAGGAGGAGACAATACCAGAATATGATTAAAGTTGTTAAAG
>JAOSBN010000177.1:31807225-31843763 GCA_027563595.1 Erythroxylum suave | reverse complement strand
ATGGACATGAAGGTCTTTTAAAGAAAATTTAGGAGAGATGCTTTTTGTTGGCCCCTTAGTGGCAACAATACCAGTGGAAGCAGGCTGAAGGGATTAGAAAAATTACCTTGTCTAGAGTTCTGTTTGAGTCATACCAAAATATGATTAAAGTTTTTAAAGATGGACATGAAGGTCTTTTAAAGAAAATTTAGGAGAGATGCTTTTTGTTGGCCCCTTAGTGGCAACAATACCAGTGGCAGCAGGCTGAAGGGATTAGAAAAATTACCTTGTCTAGAGTTCTGTGTGCGTCTTTTTCTACATTTAAAGATGTGATGTCGGGCATTTTGAAGTAGTTGCAAGATCCTTTATGGAACTTCTTACTTGAGTTATGAGAGGTTTGAGAAGAGGTATTAGTTGTAGGAACAACATTAGTAGATAGGACATATTTCTCTATATAATGCATAGTGAGGCGATTTTTCTCTTAGATGAGCTCCTTTATTATAGTGTCAAGATTGAGTAGAGTTCCTCTATGAAGAAAAGAATTGTGAATGGTTTCAAATTCGTTCTTAAGAGTCATCAGTAAATTCCATACATATTGACGATCTTAAAGATATACATAGATCACAATAGCATTGGAAGTAGGCTAGGCAGGATCGTCAAGTGCTAACTGATCCTAAAATTCTTACTATTTAGACATATAACTATGTATTGTTTGTCCAGGTTATTGTTGCATATGATGAAGTTTCCTATACAACTGTGATTGGTGAACATCATTAATATAACATAACAATTTTTTAGAAAATTCCATACCTCTTAGGCTGTGTGAAAATGTTGAAAGTCAAGTTTGATAGCTTTGACATATGTGTTTTGAAATTCTATTAAAATTTGATACTTGATTCTATACTATGCTACCAATCGTTAGTGAATACATCAATTTCTTCATCTTTCTTTTATGTGAGTTTAGGTATTTCTCCAGTAACAATATGCCAAAGGAGTCTCTCCTTAAGAAAACTACACATTTCCTCACCGAAAGATCATAGTTAGAACTACAAAAAATGATATTAATAGGATTGAGAATGTATTAGGAAAGTCTAAAGGCATCCATAATGAATGAAGATAATAAAATAGGAGAAAACCTATTTATGAAAGCATCTATAGTGAATGAAGACAATAAAATAGGAGAAAACTTGCTTATAAAGATGGAATTTGATTATTCTAACCTTATAATTGGGTTTAGAACATCAAAAAACCTTTAGAAATGGTTTGGTTTGTAGAGAAACCAAATTAAAATATGCAACTGGGTGGTCAAATTATTAGTCAACTCCTTTAAAACTGAACTGAACTAAGGAAGAGAACTTATGTTAAGACATGGACAAATCAAGTAGCGATACTTGAGAAGATGACTTGCTAAATATTTTCTAAGATAGCGATATGGAAGCTGACATGTATGCTGACGTTGCATAAGATAACATGATGTTGATTAGGATGTTTGATGATGTTATGACATGGCTCTACAAAATTTCTAACCTTTTGTGACCAAACAACATCATCTTTTTGGAAGTTAAAAAACATTGTTTAGATCGCCTTCTTCCTCCAAACAGCTACAACTAGGGTTTTAAGCTTTAAGACTTTAGGTTATGCAACGCATGATGATGCATAAGACGGTCAGTGCTATTTTTTGTGGTTTTACGTAGCCTATGGTTACTGTCTCCATCGATGAAGATGGATAACAAAACACAAAAATCCTATACCCAGGGGTGTTTGGTGGCTAAATTCTTAGTTTATTACAAAAAAGAATTTCAATCCGTAAAAGGGGAGAGAAAAAATGGGGAGTGCTAAATATAGGACACTCCGCCATTGAGAATGGCAGGGTTGGGCCACCCCGTCATTGGGAATGGCGGGGCCACCCCGCCATTCCCAATGGCGGGGTGACCTATATCTAGCACTCCCCATTTTTTCTCCCTCCTTTCACGGATGAAAAATTTTTTTTATAATAAACTAAGAATTTAGCCGTGTTTGGTTGCTAACACTGCCTATTTTTGTTCCGACTTCGGATGACAGAAACACAAATTTTTTATTTCTTCCAAAACCAAGGGACAAAATTTCTGGTCCCTGTCACAGAAACATAAAACATTAAAATTGGACAAAAATAGCCCCCCACCATGACACCGCACTATTAGTTTATAGTTTAACTAATTAGATAATAACTTTTTGACAATTTAATGTTTATTATTAATAAAATGCAACACTAATTTATTTTAAATATTTGATATGGAATATAATTAATTCTAAAATTTACATTTTAAAATATAGACACTCACGAATTTAAATTTTATTCTAAATTTTATTTTATAAACATGAAATTTTGGAAATATTGTACGTAATAAATCTACTCGAAACTACAATTTATTCGAAATTGAAATTCAATTTCCAAATTTTATTTTTTAGAATATTGATTTAGTATTAGTATTTATCATAATAAACAAAAATTAAGTAGTATTAGTCTATTATTGTAAAGTTCTCATAACAAAATTTAGGACTGTTAAAAGTACCAGATTAATATTTATAAGTTTATAAGCAAATATTTATTTTAAAAAATTTTCATTATATTTTTATTACAAAGATAAAATCTTGACAAAATCATTTTTTAGATGAACAGTATAGTAATTATTAATTGTTTCTTCTATAATCAACATTTTATTTATAATTAGGCATTGAAAGGAGTAAAGAACGTTTCATATGGAGAAAAAGTTAAAATAAAAAAATTAAATTAATTAAAATCTGATTTAGGTGAAAGAAATATTTCTGATAAAGTCATAAAACACAATTTATGTAAATATTAAAAGAACTATTAATTTAGTAATTGAGTTACCAAAATAAACAAAGTTGTATTAGAACTTTCGACTTTTATAAGCCTCAAGGGCCAACTTAAAATTATTAACTTTTTTTATTTATAAAATCTATTTTTAAAATCGAAACGAGATAAATTAGGTCCAAACCTTATACCATCGGGTTAAGTTTAATCGAATAATTTGAATTCATTTAAACAAAACTATATCTAACACGTGATAATTTGGACATATAAAAATAAGTCTATATATTAATAATTATCTATAATTTGTATTTCATATATTATATTGTATCATGAGTTATCATAAATTTAATTTGATTAAAATTTTATTGTCAAATTTTAGATATAATCATAGAACAACTATAATTTTTTAAAACATGATAGAAACTAAAATTTTAAGTAAGAACTAAAGTTTTTATGTCCGTCAAATTTTTATGTTCCTCATTTTTTTAATTATTTATTTATGGATACAATTAAAAAAATACTAATACAAACCATTCGTTTTAAAATAATCAATGAATTACATATTTTCAATCATATTATACTACAAGGGTACTTTGGTCATTGATACTATTTTCTAGTTCTGTCAACTGCAACCAAACACAATTCTATCATCGAGATGGACAAAATTTTATTTGTTTTATCCATCACAACCAAACACTTCACTGTCTCCAATTTTTGTTCTATTATGTCTTCAAATTTTTGTTTCGTTCCGTCTCAGCATATGAATCACAGTAATCATACGCAGCGTTAGAATCTACTCAAATGGACGATCAATTTGGTATGTGAAGAATTGTATTTGGAGTAGATTAAGAACCCCAAGTGTACGAAAGAATGTTGCATAGAAAGGCTTGAAGAAAAACTCCAGAATTTTGACTCCTTTTAAAAAGGAGACTTTGATACCATGTGAATATAAAGAGCAAAGAAGGAGTGACGAAATACTTTTTGTGTTTTTGCATATGCTCAATGTTATGTACATTGATCTATTTATACAACTAAACAAATAAAATTAACTAAATAATTGCGCATAGTATTAATGTACATGAATCTAGGAGAAAATTATGGCTAAATATATAGTGGTGTTTGACTTTCAAAGGCTATGTTAATAATTTTGGTTTTAGTCCATAAGTGTGTAGGAACATAAAGAGACATTATGAGTATGTTATGATCTCATAAATTTTGTTAGGAGTTAAAAAATAATTTCGAAAAAATTTAATGACCTATAAAGCTATTATTTATTATGTAAGAATGACCTTTTAGTTATAAAAAAGTTCACAACATTATGAAACTATTCATTGCATAGATAATACAAGATTTTTGCATCATTTATAGAGTATAAAAGAACCCATATCAATTTTTTATAACGGTTGTTGAAATTTTAAATTATATAATTAAAATTTTTGAGAGTTAAAAATATTATTCGTTAATTGTAAAAAAAATTGGACCTTACACAAATTATTGGCTTGTTTATATCTGTCCCAAGAATAATTCATTCACTTGAACGTATTGGAATCAACAAATTTCAAGGAATAGCTACAATTATAATTATTATTGGCTAAGAATGATGATGAATGCAATTATAATTCTTTACATAGATAGATGACTCTAATTAAAGAAACAAAATCAACTAAATAATTACATAATATTAATATAAATAATTCTAGAAGAAAATTAAGGTTGAGTATATATTGATATTTGACTTTTGAAGATTACGTTAATAATTTAAGTTCTAGTCTGTGGGTGTGTAGGAAGGGTACAGATCATCATAGTCCCTTGTTCTGTACCCTCTATTCTTTTTTAATCTCAATCATTTAATTTATTACATTGAATAGTTGAGATCAAATAGGTACAAGAGAGATACATAATAAAGGGGACAAAAGATCTGTCCCCGTGTATGAACTACGTTATGATCCCATAACTCCGACCTCACATGATCGCATAAACATGATTTGTTTGTTTTCTTCACGTGCGTGTGACCAATGTTGTCTCGATTCCCCCTTCCCAAGGACCGTCACTCCTCTGGCCTTGTTCTTTTGCTATCACAAGATGTCATTGACGCAATTGCTTTGCCTTTGCCGATAAACTACAATAAATATCAACTACTTAAATGAAGAATTCAGGAAATTACTGAACTAGATTCAATGGACTAGCTTTGAATCTAAAAAATTATTTAGGTAAAAAAAGAAGCTTGACTCATAATGCAAAATTTAAAGAAATTAATATATTTATACTTGCTTAATATTAAGAAAATTAATTTATAAATATAACTTATTTAGTTGGAGATTAGATATTTATAACTTCCTTTGGTTTTTAATATTTGAATACATGTTAAATGCAACTATTGATATTGAAAATGACTTTATTCAAACTTAAGTTTAAATTTTTTAGATCAGAACTTTAACAAGACTCCAATCAAGTTGGGCCACGCAAATGTTGAGTGTGCAATAACATCATGTTCATCTATTTATGTATATTTATAGCAAAACAAAATTTTGTCTTTCATATATGCGTACATTTGTAGACTATATGAAGATTTAGTCAAAATAATGGGCATAGGATTCTAAAAGTTGGTGAAAAACTGTGAATTGCTTTGAGGTAGGCATGTAATTGGAGCTTTGAAATGATCCTCCTTCAAAATACAACGACCATCAAGTGAAAATGTGATGGTAACCAGAAAGTTCTTGGCCGATGAGTTCACTCTACTCGACGTTAGCAAGAGCTTGAAAGCTTGCTGCCAATATCAGTGTAAATGTAATAACATAGAGAAACCTATGATTATTATTGATGTCATTTTAGAACTAAGGTTTATCTTCTAGATTGAACACAAGACATTGTCCCAACAGGCGTTATTTATAATTCCAATGTTTCAGTTTCTTCTGGATACTAGGTCTTGGCTTCTTGCGTGCATGTTAGGAGAAAAATCTGAGAATTTCAAGAATTTTTTGTGATTAGTGTTTACCAGGCTTATCGGGTGGTTGTTCGTCTCAAGAAATGTGTGGACACTCATGTACCAAGTTGCCTGAAAACGGTCCTCAGATATGGTTTGACATGAAAGGCCCAGTTGAGAGAAACTGCTGCAAATATCTTTGGTCATTGCACACAGGCGATGCTGACAGCTGAGACTTTGGCATGTAAAAGGCTCTTATTTTTCGCACAAGAAAGGGAGGGGAAAGAAATGGAAGGAAAGTAGTCAGGAAAAGCACGTAATTAAGGAATTTTCTTGGCATAGTTTCCACGAATGGCAACCAAATAATTTCTTTGTTCCGTTGTAACTATGAAACATATTTAAAATTGATTTTTTTAAACCAAAGTGATTACGAATTACATAATTTTCTATTTTTCAAACTCGATTCATTTTGGATATGATTTATTAATCTACTATATTTATATATTACTGCCTATATTAAAATATAATAATACTAAAAATAAAATTAATTATTCTATCTCTCAATGACACATAAGACGGAGGAAATTATGTTTGTTCACTTTTTCTTTTATCTCTAAATTAATGAAAGTAATGACAAATTCACTTAAAATAATTTTTAGAGCGAATACAATAATATAAAACTGATTAGGAATTGTGTCACCAATTGTGTAACTGAAACAATTTCTCCTATTATTCTGCTAGCATAATCATCTACAACTCATAAGTTTTCTTTCTTACTCACAATAGTAAGCTAATGCTGAAGAAGATTATACAACGCACACACGAATCAAATGCAAACTCTAATTTCTGAAGACTCTAAATAACTCTTCAGTATGCATAAAATCCTTCTTATAACTCATATGTTGTCTATTTATACTCAAATGATAAAAATAATAATAATAAATTGTTTAACCAAGAGATGTTTCAATAGATATTTTGATGATAAAAAATCATAAGTATTACTAATGAGTTTATTACTTTGATAAGAAATAATATAAGAACAAGATATATCCATAAACTTAAGAAGATATTTCATAAAATTGATAAAGAGAAGTTAAATTTTGGAATCATCGAAGTGAAAATCAAGTCAAGAACAAAAGAGGATCAAGGAATATCAAAGTCATTCTATATTTTGTAATGTTGATTGTATTCTTATTTAATCACTTTGATAATCTTAAAGGCTCACCATACATAAGCATTTCATATCACTTTATTACATAAGGCTTTTTATTCATCAAGAGACATTGAAGCTTGTGGTTTTAAAAGAAAAACCTCTTTATCTTTCAAATACTCATTGAGGGATATTTTGAAAAATGTTTTAATTATAATTTTATTAAACAAAACAAGTTTAAACAAAGTTATTAAAATCATATTTTATGGGAATTGGGTAAACCAATATAGGTTAATAGCCGATCAATATAAGTCAAATATGTAACAAGTGAGTTTGTTGACATATTGGTTGACCAACATGGTAATATGGTAAATATGGTCTACCAATGTCCCTCCAAAGGATACATTAATTGACCAATATGGTTGATTGGTTGACCAATATGTAACAACTAGTAAATTTTGTGCATTGAATGCACATTATTCGACCAATACAATATAGTGGTTGACCCATGTATGTTAAACTTATAACATGGTTATTTTTTGAGACATTAGTAGATTTATGTAGGTATGTGATCGACTAATATCCCTGTAATGGACATATTAGTTGACTAATATGCTTAAATGTTGACCAATATCTTAACAACTAGTAAATTTGTGCATTCAATGCACACTAATCAACTAATATGTTATAATAATCCATTAGTACTCTACAACTAGCCATTTTAATAACTAACTTTTAGCTCCACCAGCTATCAAGGGTCCCGAACTCTTAGAAATACACATTTTCATTTTTTATTGAAAAAAAAGTAATTGGGTGTCCTTCACATAAATTTCTAAGTATTTATCAAGCATTTGAGCATTATTGTCTTATATTTATATAAGTGGTCCTCTTTATAGTTATCAAAGTGATAAAGTGAAGTATTTTAAGTTGTAAACTTTGCTCGGAGTATTATATTAATGTACTTGGTATTCCAAGTGCAATTGAGTTCTATCTTAACCATGAATGAAGATGTTAAAACTTCTATTTTAAGAAAAGATTGTACAAAGGGAAAAAATTCTAATAAGAGTCTTAGAAGTAAATGTAAGTATGGTTTGTTTACGAAATACAACAAATAATTTTTGTTTCTCTCCTCTATCCTCTCTAAATTATTATTAAATTTATTGATTAATTTATCTCAAAAATTTCTTTCTCCTTATAGACACACACACACACACACACATGTTAGATGACATTAATAGTAGGTCTATTAGGTTAACATTTTAAGCAAAGTTCATAATGCCATACTTAGACACATCATCATCAAATCAAGAGGGACAAAATATTGATAGAACACCTTTCTCTGACGACAATTATTCCTTCTATTAAAAAAACTAAGATGAGATTTTTCTTAATGAGCGAAAGTGTAGAGCTATGGGAATAATTTCAATAGGTCTCTATATGTAAATCACTTATGAAATTTGACATAAGATAACAAATCAAATAAATTGGAACAAAGTTAGCATTTTAACACATAAATATGAATTGTTTTAAATGAAGCATGGTGAAAGCATATCTATATATACTAGCCTTATTAATATTATTAATACTCTTAAAGGTTTTATGAAAAAACTTATACTAATATTGAAATGGTAAAAGTTTGGGTCACTTTTGAAAACATGAGAAGCTAAAGTGATAGTTACATAAAAAGCCAAGGATCTAACAACATTACTATTGGAAGAATTCATTAGATCTCTTTTAACATATGACATGAGACCTTAAGGGATGCAAGAAATAATACATGTGAAGAAAAAGGACTTAGCTTTCAACGTATCAAGGGATGAACAAAGTGAAGAAGAAGAGATATCTATAAGTGAAAGTGATTATGAATATCTCACTAAGAAACTCAAACAGTTTTTAAAAAAGAACTTCTCCAAAAGAAAAGGCTTTAGGAAAGTAAGATTGAATTAAAACATAAATCTTCCATTATTATCTACTTGATGAAGAAAATTCAAACACATGATGTTACAATATCCTCTACTAAAAGATGAAAACAAGTATAAAAGAAATAATAAGAAGGATAAAAACGATGAAAACAAGAAAAAAAACACTTAAAGCCCTAACTTGTGATGACATAAGTGGATCAAAAATTGAGCAATTAGAAGGAGAGATAACTCACATATGCTTTATAGGTAAGGACGATGATGAGGTAACATCTAATTCTAATTCATGTGATAGTGATATTAATTTGGCATATGATGAACTAGTCAAAAGTTTAGAAATTATGAGTATGAAAAGGAAAAAAATTGTCATCTAAACTCAAGGAAATTAAAAAATAGTTAGATGCATATATAAATAAGAATGAAAAAAATGAAAAGTGAATCACATAGCATTAAAGCATCTAAAAATGTGATCATTGATGAAGATCACACATTAGAGATATAAAAATATAAAAATAAGACATTGGAAAAGGAGTTAGTATTCTCAAGGATTCATTATCCAATTTCACTAAAGGGAGCAAAAAACAAGAAAGCATGTTAAGAGTTTAAAAGAATTCCAATAATAGCTATAAGATTGGGTATACTTATGAGAGTGCACCTAACACTAAGATTATATTTGTCAAAGGAATGCATTTGTATAGTGAAGAACCATTGCATAATGTGATAAATAAGTACGAGGTATCTACATCTAAGCATATGCATGCACATGTCACATCCACTAGGGCTCATTTTAAGAGCAAATATTACGCATTCAAAGACGGCTCACAGTCTAGGCATAGAGTTCGATACCTTTAAGGGAAGAATAAGCATCACTTCTATGATAACATACAAACACACTTACACCCCTCTTAGCCTCAAGGAAGCACATATTAAGCCTTCATCCATAGTAAGGATTATACATACAATCATGGTAGGACATTTCACTACCTAGAAGAACTTTTAACACGTTTAATGTCTAAAGAAAATGCCTTATTGTATATACAAACATAGAAGAATAATCAATGCATTTATTCATCATCATTACTTTATAATATGGTTTGTAATTTCCATGGTAAGAATGGAAATGTTGATGGTTTTGTTGTTCTCAGAAAAAGAATGCTAAGAAAACCTTTGAAAATGTGGGTGAAAAGAAGAATAAGATTAACAATCAAGGGCCAAAGCTCATTTAAGTACCTAAAATAAATTGATTAGCTTCTTTTATAGGCTTTTAGAAAAAGAAGAGCAAACAAAATATAGTAGAGAGAGTAGTTATTGAATTTAACATTATTTTTTGAAGAGTTTATGCATTTTATCTTGACAAATCTAATATTTTTATATCCAGAAAAAGTTTTTGAAGACAGTAAGTTATTAGAAGAAAATAAGAATGATCATAAAAACACCTACTAAGAGCAAACTATTGGATCAAATAAGGAAGATGTGAAGGGTGGGAAGCTTTTAATAGATTGGAAATTTAAGAAGAATCATCATCCATAATGCTCAACAAGGGATAATTATTAATTCATGTTCTAGAAATTTGTCACATTTTGCTTTTCTTATCAATTTGAGTATAAATCCTTATTATGAATATTTGGGTTTGCACTATAAATAAAAGATTAAATAATTTTTTAAGAGTATAGTATGGACATCACCATTTGTATTTAGAGATTATGTGCAAATAGGTATATTCAATTAAAATTTGTTGATACACTAGATTAATAGGGAAATAGTTTTATTAGACTAATAAATGATGATATTAGGAAAGAATTGGGTATGATTTTATACAATTAAGATCTCTTTTAATACTTATGATTGTTCTTGATTGACAATTCTATGAATTATTAAGTTTTAAATATTTTAACTTGAGTTTTTGGATTGATTTGCAAGTCCTTAGGTCATAATGGTCTTAAAAATTATATGTTTTTTATCTTTTTAGTAAGTTTGTAAGGAGTTTGAATGCTCCTTTGGTCAATCATTTATGTATGTTAGTCGATCAATGTCTTTGAATGGTTGACTAACATCCCGTTAGCTAAGGAAATTTTCCATTTTTAGTGCCTTTGTAGGTTGTTTGGCTACAAGGACCATGTACAAACACCGGTCAACTAGTTGAGCTATATGGTATACCGATCTTCACTTTTTAAGCTCTATTCCTCCTTTTTTTAAAAATTATTTTATGTTGATTGTTTATATCTTTTAAAAACCTAGGCAACGCACGATTTTCTTTGAGCAACATAATTCCCCATTTTATAAGAATCTTACTGCATTGCATAAAATTGAAACTTTGTTATTCTTATGTTTAAAAATAGGGATTCTCAAGATTTGTCATAATTTAGAGTTATATTTTCAAATTTGTTCCTCAGTTAAACTGAAAAGGGTGTCAAAGTTATTTCCATTTCAATTATATTGATATATATTTGATTTTGTTCAAATTTGACGTTTTGAACACTTTGTTAAATCCTTTTTTTTGTTTTTAGAACTTTCTGAAAAACAAACACTTTTATAATTGATGGCTAGATATTTTCATTATCTTTATTTTTAAAAAAAAATTATAGCCTCTAATTTTGTCAAAATTTGCTCTTACTGATTTAATTGAAAATTTAACTTAGGCGAGAATTTTTCAAAATTAGACATGAGTAGGGATGTTTCTATCAAAATTGACTAAATAGTTATTTTCAAATTTTAAATGCTTAATAAAACTCTTTCTTGAACAAGTTTAATCTTGATCAAATTTATTCTGATTTTTTAATCAAGTTAACTTGATACATGACACTTTATATTTTACTTTTTGAATGATTGATTTATTTTTAGTGATTACAAAAAGAGGGAGAAAGATTGTGACATCAGATTTAGGAGGAGTGATAACCTTTAGGGGGAATTATTTTTATACTCCTCATACTCTAATATGTTATTTTTACAATTAAGTAAATATCTTTTATTTATATAGATGGATAATTATTTAAATCTCTTTTTTCTTTATATTAAATTATGCTTTGCGTATGGATTAAGATAGAGTTAATCATTATCTTAATAAGGATAGTTGTTTATGTGTTTAATTTATTATTACTCTCTAATAACATAAATATTATGTCATCATTAAAAAAGGAGAGATTGTTGAACCAACGGAGGTTTCAATTGATATTTTGATGATAACAAAATATAGTTACTACTAATGTACTTATTATTTTGACAAAAAGCAATATTAGAACAAAAAAAGGCAAAAACTCAAGAAGATAGGATATGACGTTGATAAAGAGAAGTTACAAGCAACAAAATTAAGATCAAAACAATAACAAAAGAAAATCAAGACTCATCAAGGACATTTCACATTTTATATTATTATTTGTGAGCCTAATTTATTAATTGCTGATCCAAAAGGCTTACTATGCAAAATCGTTTCATCTTACTTCATTGCATGGGTCTTTACATTTATCAAGAGGCATTGAAACTTTTAGTTTTAATCTAAAGGCCTCTTGATCTTTTAAATAACCTTAGGGAACATTTTGGGAAGTGTTCTAATCATATTTAGATTAGAAAAATTGGTTTTGAGCATTTAAAGTTGTCAAAATCATGTTTTCGAGTTAATTGGTTAACCTATATAGGCTATTAGTTGACCAATATAGGTTAAAGTTGCTAAATTTGAAGTACTAAGAATTTGCTATAATAGAATGTCTAATAACCAGTTGAGGCACTAGTTAATTGATCTATCATATTAGTCAACCATTATAGGTTGCTAATCGACTAGTGTCCAACAACTAGTTTATCTAATAATATAAATGCTTATCAATTGACCAATGTATCAAATATAATTATTGTAATGACTAGTTATTAGCTCTAATGACTATTTTGGAAACACTATAACTAGGTGTTTTCTTTCATTGGTTTTAGTATTGAGAAAGTTTTAAGTGTTGTATACACACATTTCAAAGTATTTTTCAATCATCTGAGCATCTTTGTATCATTTTTGTGTGAGCAAGTGATTTTGGAGATATCAAGTGAATAAGTGAGATATTTTTTCAGTTTAAATACTTTGTTGGGATGTTGAATATTGTACTCAAATGTGATCCAATTAGTATTAAGGTTCTCTTCACCTTGGAAGAAGATTGTAAAAAGGGTTCCTTTTTATCGAGAAAGGTTGTTCAAAGGTTATTTTTCGCCTTAAAAGAAGAATTATATTAAAATTCCAAGAAGAGTCTTAGGAGTAGATGTAGACAAGGGTTATTTGTTGAACCATTATAAATCAGTTTGCCTTCTCTTTTCCCCATCCTTTTTAAAATTTTAAATTGTTTAATTAATTTATATTAAATAATTTTCTTATATTCATTTATATTTATTATTGTTAATTAAGTATATTAGTTAAAAATATTAAATTTTGTAAACACTTAATTCACCCCCCTTTTTGGTTGTCATTAAGAGCTAAAGTGATGGTCATAGACGAATCTAAGGATCTAACATCATTGCCATTGGAGGAACTTAGTGGATCTCTCCTCACATACGAAATGATGGTCCAGGAGGCACAAGAATAAACATCACTTCCAAGGACAAGGAATTTGGCATTTAAAGCCTCGAAGGAAGATTCAAATGAAGAGGAAGAGAGATGAAATAGTGGAAGTGAAGAAGAAAGCATTACCTTGATAACTTCTTAAAGAAGAAGTTTTTCCAAAGAAGGGACTTTAAGGAAGGCAATTTTGCTATAAAGTATAAATCCTCTAACATTATTTGTTTTGAATATAGAAAACCCAACTATATCAAGCCACACCATCCTTAACTCAAAGATAAAAAAAGGTATGATAGAAATTATAAGAACGACAAGAAGGATAAGAAGAAAGCACTAAAAGCATCAACTTGCGATTGCATAAGTGAATCGAAAAGTGAGCATTCAGAAGAAGAAATAGCTCATATATGTTTTACCACTATAGACAATAATAAGGTAAACTATAACCCTAATTCTTGTAACGATGATAATGATAATGACGTGACATGATGAATTAGTAGAAAGTTTAGAAATCACAAGTAATACAAGGAAGATATTATCTTCTAAACTCAAAGAAGTTCAAAAAGAGTTAGATGCCTGCATGAGGGAGAATGAAAAGATGAAAAGTGAATTTCATAGCATTAAAATATCAAAAAAAATATGATTATTGATGACAATTGTAACTTAGAAGTATTAAGCTATACAAACAAAACATTGAAAAAGGAAATTGACACTCTCAAGGATTCCTTATCTAAATTTATAAAGGGAAGTGAGATACTTCTAAACATGTCTAGACCTCAAAATAATTCCAATAATAAGCATAAATTTGAATATAAATTTGAAAGCTTTTACAACATTGAACTATTTTTATTAAAGGAAAACATTTACATAGTAAAGAACCATTTCTTAGAATGAAAAATGAGCATAGACCATCCACATCCAAACATACATATGCATATGACACATTTATTAGGGCTCAACTAAAGAGCAAACATCATGCTTTTATATATGGCTCACAACCTAGACATAGAGTTAGGCATAAATTCTATGATAACATGCAAACCCACTCATACCCTCTTAGGCCAAAGAGAAACATATATCAAACTTTCATTCATTGTAGGCATCATACATATAATCATAGGATAGTTCATTACCCTAAGAGAACATTCAAAAACTTTAATGTCTAAACGAAGTTTCCTCATTATGCATACACGTATAGAAATGCATATATATATCATCATCATTTATATAACATGGTATGTCATTTTGTGGTAAGTTTGGACATATTGATGGATTTTGCTTTATCAAACAAAGAATATTAAACAAACGTTCAAAAGTGTGGGTTGAAATGAAGAAAGGACCAAACAATAAAGGAACCAATCTTTTTTGGTTTCTTAAAGCGCAATGATTACCTTGATTTATAAGGTTATGGCATGTAGTCAAGATTGTAGTTTTACTAAGGAGTTTATACATTGTATCTTGATAAATCTAACCTTCTTACCTTTAAGAAATTTTGAATATGTTATTGTATGATAAAAAGAACTTAACCTCAAAAAGTTAACCATTAAGAGTTCTCAAATTGTTAACCAAGTGAGAAAGATGAGATGCAATAATGGACTAAGAATTTAAGAAACTGCTCGTTCAACTCTCTCATAACTAATGTTCAATATGATGTAATTATTAGTTTATAATTTAGAAATATATGATTAGTTACGTTTATGTGTCAATTTTGGTATAAATCCTTGGTGACGATTATTTAGATTTGAAGTATAAATAAGGTGTTTTTAGAGTATGAACCTTAGGACTTAGAATTAGAGCCTATAAGCAAAATTAGGTAATTAAGTTAGAATTTACGTCAATTGGATTATTATTTCGATTATCTTTTAAATAAGGATAAATCTTGTTCAATTAGAGGAAAATTAGTTTTGATTGATAGGAATTTTTTAAGGACCTTTATATGATTAAATTCTTTAATTGATATTTAGTTGGTTGACATATGCTTTAATAGTATTTTGTTAAAGTTTTGATGTTTTCATTAGAGTTTCAGAGACGATTCCTTAAACTTTCTAATTAATTGGTTAACCAATATCTTAGTGTGGTCGACCGATATCTTTAAAATTTACCCCTTTCTGCTCTCCAGTGAGTTTGTTGTTTTTCTGGTAGCTTTTATTTTTGATGATTCCAAAAGGGGAGAGAAATTTCAGAGATATTAGATTTATAGGGAGTCATAACATTCAAGAGGAGTGATATTCATTGACCAGTATAGGTTATTGGTTGATGCACTAATTGACCAATCTATCATATTGATCAACTGGTATATGTTACTTGTCAACTAGTGTCCAACGACTAGTAAATCTCATGCCATAAATGTATATTGGTTTACTAGCATGTCAAATATACGCATTATAATTGCTAGTTCTTGGCTCCAATGATTATTTTGAGTCCTAAAACACTATAAATAGGTGTTTGCTCATTGGTTTTGGTATCAAGAAAGTTTTGGGTGTTGTATACACATATTTCAAAGAGTTTTTCAATTATTTGAGTAGCATTGTGTCATATTTGTGTGAGAGAGTAATTTTAGAGTTATCAAGTGAATAAGTGTAATATTTTTAAGTTTCCTCTTCACCCAGGAAGAAGATTGTAAAAAGGGTTCCTTATTACTGAGAAAGAATAATTATAGTAGAATTCTAAGAAGAATCTTGGGAGTGAATATGGGCAAGGGTTATTTGTCAAACCATAATAAATCAATTTGCATTCTCTCTCCCCTATCCTCTTTAAATTATTGTTCAATTTTTGATTAATTTATATTAAGCAATTTTTTTCATACTCATTTATATTTAATGTTGTTAATTGAGTATATTGGTTAGAAAAATTGTTGCATTTTTGTAAACACCTAATTCACCCTCTTTTGGGTGCCATTAGGAACTAATAATTTTTAATTATAAAAAAACATAATTATTGATAAGAAATAATATAAGAAAAATGTGTAGTCATAAACTTAATAAGATAATTTATGAAGCTGATAAAGATAAGTTGAAACTTGCATTTGTTAAAGTGAAGATCAATTTAAGAACAAAAGAAGATCAAGGCACATGAAATACATTCTATAATTTTAAATGTTAATTATATTCTAATTTATTCAAGCAGAAATATTTTTCATTACTTCATTGTATGAGTCTTTTCATTTATTAATAGGCATTAAATCTTTTGGTTTTAAAATAAAAACATCTTGATCTTGAAAATACAATTTTAGGGACATTTTGGAATTTTTTAAATTATAATTTCATTAGAGAAATCAAGTTTTAATATTTTATTTCATTAAAAATCATGTTTTTAAGGGGATTGGTTGGACCAATATAGTATAGCGGTTGATGAACATAAGTTAAATATGTAAAAAGTGAGTTTGTTGATGTGGTCAACCAATGTCTCTACAAAGAATATATTAGTGCTCTAATATAGTTAAGGGGTTGACTAATATGTAATGGCTAATAAATTTTGTGCATTGAATGCACATTGGTCAACCAAGGTAGGTTAAAACTTATAACATGTATTTCTTGATAAATTGGTAAATCATTGTAGGTGTGTGTTCCATGAATATCCCTGTAAATGATACATTGGTCGACCTATATGCTTAAGTGGTGAATCAATGTTTCAACAACTAGTGAATATGTACATTCAATGCACACTAATTGATTAATATGCTACATTGTTTGACAAGTGCTATGCATCTAACCATTGTAACGACTAGTTTTTGGTTTCAATAATTAATAGGGATTCGAAAATTCTTTAACTATATGATTTCTCATTGGTTCTTATATAAAGAAGCATTTGAGTTGTCTTTTACACATATTTTTATCATTCTCTCATATTTATATTAGTGAGCCTCCTTAAAGTTATCAAAGTAATAAAATAAGATATTTTAAATTGTAATCTTTAGTTGTAGTACTATATTATTGTACTTGGGAGATTTCAAGTGGTCTTAAAGTTCTTCCTTATTATGAAGAAAGATTGTAAAAACGTTACTCATTATTGACAAAAGATCATATAAAAGTTATTATTCACTTTAGAAGAAGAATTATGGTACAATTAAGAAGAGTTTTGAGAGTGGACATAGCCAAAGGTTATTTGCTAAATGTTCGCAAAATGGTTTGAATTTGTCATTCCCTTCTCTCTTTAAATTATTATTCAATTTTTTGAATGATTTATGTTAAACAATTTCTTTATGTTTATATATATTGATTGTTGTTAAATTAAATTCATTAGTTAGATAAATTCATTACATTTTATAAACACCCAATTAGTCCCTCCTTTTGGTGATATTAAATATTAATAGAAATAAAATATATCCATTATAATAACTAGTAACAAAAGTATTGGTAAACAATGTTGAAATATTAGATGATAGACTTATAAACTTAATTGTAGTAGACGTCATCAAAAGATAATAGTTGACTACAATACTATATTGGTTGACCAATCTATCCAGAACCTTAACATTGGTTGCTTAAATCACCATATTAGAGGATCAAATACCTTAAAACAAGTTTTTCAAAGCTTTTCAAGTTCTTTCAAACATCAAATACATTACACTAACAAAATTTTGATCTAAAACTATTTTAAAAGTTCTCCAAAAGTATTTTGATATCAATAGGGTTATCTTTAAAACCTTTCCAAATTTTCTTTTGACTATAACAATGTATATGTAACATGATCAAAGTGCAAATGATCATGTAATGATTAAACCCATAATTTATTGAAAATTTTAAGATAATGTTATGAGAAGAATTATAATGATTTACTTAGATTTTGTTATGTCAATTCCTTCTGGTCATAATTATTCACTTCAATTTCTTTAAAACTCTCTTAAGTTGCGTATGTGCTTTGTTTTGTTCATTTTCTTTATCCTTTGATTGATTAATTAATTAAATTAGTTCCTTTACTCTTTTCATCCAACGTTATGAGTATTATTCCATATCGGTCGGAGAACAATACTCAAAATGTTGGTAATATACAGGTTATAGATATCGAGTGGTATCAGTTTGTATCGGGTAGTACTTAAAATTTCAAAAAAAAGAGAACCAAATTGAAAATTTTAAAAGTTAGGGACTAAATTAAAAAAACTTAAATTAAAACCAAATCATCTATTCTCTCTACCACGCGCTTGTTGATTCCTCCATTGCTCGCTGTCACAACTCTCCACTGTTGCTACTTATTGGTCGCTGCTCTCCATACACCGACTGTGCATCCACTGACTCTAGTTAGCTAATCCACGGTGCAAAATCTAGAATCCAAATTCATCTGCATCAGGTTGAACCAACTTGATCCAATCTATGGCCTGACCCCAACCTGACCCACATTACTCACTAACTTGGTTGCAATTTTTTATTTTAGGTGCTTTTTTGGCTCTAGATTGCAATTGCATTGTGTTTTGATTATGTCTTGTGCGTATTGTAAATGGTTTATAAAATATGCATTAGGCAATTTGAGCTTGTAAGTTGGAATTAGTTGTGTGAATTATATATAGTTAAATAAAATTTAGGCATCATGAATTCGTGAAAAAATGAGATCAAAATAAATTGTGTATGGATTATGATGAAGAACATTTAGGCATTGTGAATTGTGTATCATTTATGAACATGTCATATCATTTGTTATATTAATAATCATAAAAATGAGATCAACATCAATTTATTAAATTGTTAATTAATTTATATGAAACATACAATTTAATAATTATTGTTTGTATATAAAAGGTTAACATATGATTAATCATTTAATATAAGATTTAATATATAACTAAATCATTTAATATATGCAATTAAGTTAAGAAAATTAAATGTTTGCGTTTTTTTATTTTTTATTGATTTCATTAGGAAATAGTATTACAAATTTTAATCCTGTCTTATAGGTAACAATACACATTCATCATCTTATCTTATGAATAGTTAAATATATAGAGAAAACAGAATGTGAATTTAAGAGAAAATACTCATTATTCAACATAATGTGAAATTGTAAGCGTTTAAATCAATTTTTATATGTGTTTTATTATAAAGAAAAGTCATTTTTTTCAATGTGTGTTACCATAAAAAAAAGAAGCATGATAGAGTTTATCAAGAATCTAGATATGCTTATAATTGAATATTGAATTTTTACAATTATATAACGATATTGTATATAATAATTGTATTTTAATATGAATTTATTAATTTAATTTTGACATATATTTTCATTTATGTTTTTAGATAAATGGAAGGGAGTTCAAATACTCTTGATAATTTAATTGTTTCATGAAGATTTAACGATCTAGCTTGGGGTCATGTTAAATTAGGTCTTAGAATGAGAATTATACCATTTATGTGCATTACAATAAACATTTGAAAGGTGAAGTACTTACCATATCAAAGAAGCATTTAGCTAAGATCAAAGGTGAAGTAGGTCTTGTCAAAAGTGAGTAATGACGTGAAATGACAAATGAAGACTTTACTTTAAGCATATCAACATGAAAAAGATATAAGACAAAGGCTAAACTACGAAATTAGTTATGGAAGTTTTCTTTCGGTGGTCAAGTTGATAGTGGGGATGTTGAAAGTGGTGGTATTCCTTCCCAACAAAAAGGAAATGTTGCACCTTATTTGAGGAAAAGAAGAAGACATGCAATGAGTGCTTGATTAACTATATATTTACTCCCTAAAGCTTAGTGATTAATGTCGTGTTGAGCTTAAGAAACTTAGTTTGGTTCGTATTTTAATTTAGGTACAAGTTGGAGGAATAAGAACCAAAATGAGATAAAACATATACTTGGAGTCATCCTATTAATGTTCAATCTTATTTACCATTGTGAAGCAAGAAGGAGATGAATCAAGATGAAGATAGGACAAAGAATAAAGGAAATAAAGTTATTGCAACTTACACGACTGTGTATGGGACCATGTCACTAGAAGCGTGTAGGATCTCGAAGATAACATTTCAGCCACCTCTACAACTTATGCGATTGTTTATGGACTTACATGTTCATGTAAGTGAGCTACAGGGTCATGTAAGTTACCGTGCGGTTTTTATTTGTATGTAAAATATGATTTTTTATATTAATTGTGGTTTTTATTTGTATGTCAAATATGTGAAAGTAATATTAATAGAAATTAATAGATTGTCGTTATTTCAAATTTCTATTATTATATTTTTGAAGACAAAGTTAATGTAAAATTATAAATTATGTGTCATAATATATTTAAGGACTGTTATGTAGTTTTAAAAATTTTTATAGACTATTTTATAAATTTAAAAATTTTACCTAAAATAGTACTTGATATTAACCAATACAGGTACAATATCGTATTATAACCAGATCTGATACTAATATTGATACGATAGTACAATATTTATAACATTGTTTTCAACCCCATATTGTACTTGATCTTTTAAAATTTAACTTATTAATATCAACAAGGATAAAAGCATTAGCGGTAATATTTGTTATCACCCTTGAGGGCTGTGGCTAGATGGTTAAGAGCGAGGCTTGGCGTGCACTAGGTCCCAAGTTCGATTCCATGCCGCATTGCTACAGCCTTCATAAGAGCTTAGGGCAACTGGGGGTTTTATCCTCTGGGGATATTGCTCGTTTGGGCCCTCGGTTGGGCCCTCCCATTGGAGTTATTGCCCGCTAGGCCCCCCACTGCACTCGAGGTGTTCCCCCCCAGGCGCCCCAGAAAGAGTTTCCCTCATACTAAAAAAAAAAGGTAATATTTGTTATCATCAAAATCATGAGTTGGAAATTCATTTGGTCCAACAATATTAATTTATTTTATTTTATTTCATTAATTATCAATAACATATTTATGATTTTAATATAATAGTAAATCAAGTATTTCATTAAATTTTTAGTTATTTTTTAACAATATTATAAAATAAAATAATCAATTTCTTATTTATATTTATAATTAACTTCATTAAATTTTGTATTAATAAATGGAATAATAAAATTTTTATTATTATATATAATATTAACTTATTTTATTAATATTTATAATAAATAAATGCTTTTGTAAGTTTTATACATTCAATAATTTTAATACATAAGATTATCATTTTTATGTTATTTATAATTTATTGTTACACAAGTAATTAATAACAATATGATTTGTAATAAATATAAGAAATTAATCATCTTAGTGTTATTATATAATAAATAAAAATGTAATTTAGTATGTAAGACTAATAATTTTATTATTTTATTAATAAATAATAGTAATTTATTAATTGTAAAATGAATATTAATTAAGTTTTTTTTATAAAAGCAAACTAGAAGTAAAAACAATAAATTATCATATTTTTATTGATATTCTCGTAAACATAAAAATTCAATGAACAGTATTCTTTATTATTATGTTAAAATTGATTAATACATGTTAAATTATTAATATTTTATTAATTACTAATAAACTAATCTACACGTATATTATAAATTTTTTGCACTACTTCTTATGAATAATGAGGTGAAAATATAATAAATCAATTAAATTAATAAACTATTTTCCAATATTATTCATTAAAACAATCGCAGTCAAATTAAATTTATTTATTTACTTATATATATATATATATATATTTATTATTGATATTATTATTATTATTATAAATTAATAAATATAATAACTTAACATATATGATCTTTGTTGTTTATCTTCCCAATTATCCTTTTGATGTTACTATGTACGTCGAGTACTGTATTAAAAAATTTTAAATTACACAGTTTTAGTAGATGTATCTTATTCTTATCCGTGACATAAAAAGAAAAACGCGGTGGTGGGCAATTGCAGCCTTCTGCTCTGGCCAAGTGCGGTGGCAGATGTCAGATGACGGCCTCCGAGGACAACCGCACACATATTGGTCCAATCAGATTCCGTGGAAACCATTATAATCTCTTTCACATGCTCCACCTCCCTTACTTGCCAGTAGTCAATGGGTTTCCAATACTCTTTGTGGTCGCCACACGGTCAATCCAAACTCATGCTTTGTGGGTACAGTTTTAGTTAGGAAAAGGACGGCAAACATTGTTGCTTGTAATAAGTTCTAGACTTCTGGTTGATGCACGTGACCAAATGCTATTGGCTACATATTCTCCAATTTTCACATTTGCTCTTCACACTACTATATAACTTAAATTCTTTGCTTCTTGGTGTTGGAAGAAGTTAATAGAAATATATAATTCTTTTATTTGTTAAGAAAGATTTAGTTAAGTCTCTTAAAAAGTAATTCTAATAACAAGAGAGTTCATAAAAATTCTTAAGTGATTAAGATTATAAATTTTTTTAAGATTCATACATATTAAAATTTACAATCAATTATTAAAGATGAAACCAATTATTAAAAAATTCAACCAGTTCGATCGATACAATCGTAAAAACTTTACTTTAATAACTCTTGTTATTAAAAACTGACCAATTTATTGATTAATTAGCCAATTTTATTAATTAATAAGTTTTTGCAAATTAAAATAAATCTATTAATTTTTATTTAACGATTTTTTAATTAAACTTCAAATTATTCGATAAGTAAGGATTATCTTTTTTAATCATATTTCAAATTATTTAATTTTATTTAATATTTAGCCAATTTTATTATAGTCTAATATCCGTTCAACCTTTTAAATCTTAAACTTTTTGTCTTGTTAATGTAACTCTAGGTTTAATTTTTAAAACATTGGATGAAACATATACTTTAACTTAGAATTATCTATCATATGGTGTTAGAAAAACATTCCAAGAATATTAACTATTAATAGAAAGATTATTTATTGACTTGAAGCTAGTTATGGAGATGGGGACCCAAAACGGGATAAAATAGAAAAATGAAAATGAAGATATTACATTTTGTTGGTATATTTTACTGTTACACTACCAAAAAGGGTAGAAAATCTGCAAATCTTACATCATTGTTGAGATAAAGAGAGGTCAACATTAAGTAGTATTATGGAATTTGGTGTCACGCCAACACGGTTTTCGGCAGAAATTAGGAAGAACAGAAAAAGTAACGAGTAACGACCACCACGAGGAGGAACCAACATCTGTCCCAGATATTTTGTCATGGAACTGCCACATGGCATCAGAATCTGCATGATTGGTGTTCCTCGTTCGAAACCGGATTGGCTTATAATCTCTCTCATCCCCCCCACCATGCAGAATTGTGAGTTACAAAAGCACTGGCTTTTTCTTCCTGTTCCTACGGCTTTACTGTTCTGAAACAAACACACGCACTTTCCTTAATTGTTTGTTCTTCAACAGTTCTGGGTTTTGAAGAGTTATTTACTTCAGTATCGTTTTGATTTGAGCCAGTAAGGAGAGCTGTGGAGTGAGATTTGTGGTTGTCACTGGGAAGTGGGCTTTTGTTTTGGAAAAGAAGGAAATGGCGTCTTCTATATTGTTCTGCGATTTGATAAATCCATCAAGATCGTGTTTCTCGAGAAACCATTTCCCAATTCCTTCGTTTACTGGCCACCCAGTTGAGTTCTCGTCTTGTTCTCAGCTTAGCTACCAACTAAAAAGCAAGACAAGTAACCAAAGCAAGAAATGGACGCAAGTTAAAGCAGTGGTGTCAGAGGCACCTACTGTGAGTGAACCAAATAGGAAACAGTCATCAGAGAAGAGGAAACTAAAGATTCTTGTCGCTGGAGGTGGAATTGGAGGGCTGGTTTTAGCACTGGCTGCGAAAAGGAAGGGATTTGAGGTGTTGGTTTTCGAGAAGGACCTGAGTGCAATAAGAGGAGAGGGACAATACAGAGGACCAATTCAGATACAGAGTAATGCTTTAGCTGCTTTGGAGGCTATTGATTTAGATGTTGCTGAAGAGGTTATGAAAGCTGGATGTATCACTGGTGATAGGATTAATGGACTTGTGGATGGGATTTCTGGTACTTGGTATGTTTCTCTCGACTTGTCTCATTTTCAATTTTTTCTTTGCTTTTCATTATTTCTGCAAACTCTCTGGTGTTTTTCGGTTTGCCATAACACTTGCGGTGAGAGTGTAATTTTATTAATTAGTGAAACGCTGTAGTGGTCACTTGAAGAATTACTTTAGTATAATTTGTTAATTCTTGTAGTTTTAATGTAATCCAATTCCTGCTCATTGTTGATTATTTCCTTTTTTACAATTATTTAAATATGACAATGGAGAGTTCGATGTGTCCACTATTTTCATTACACGGAGTGGACTTTGCAATTTCAACAAAAGATTTTCGGAATGGAAAATTTTTATGGTTGTCGGCCTTTTCTGAAGAGGGTGTTGGTTTTCAGTCGATTTAAATGATACTAGTTGGTATCAGGTACGTGAAGTTTGATACCTTCACTCCTGCAGCGGAACGTGGGCTTCCAGTCACAAGAGTTATTAGCAGAATGACTTTGCAACGAATATTAGCTGATGCAGTTGGAGAAGATATTATTTTGAATGGAAGCAATGTTGTTAGTTTCAAAGATGATGGAAATCAGGTAACTTTGAGGTTTTGAGTTCGTGTTCTGGACATATTCTTCTGCATTCAATTGGTAGTTCTATTTTGTGTTTATCTGACTTTCTGATATTATCGTTGAATCAATTTGATAGATTGTAGTAGCTTTTCTGTATCTATAACTTTGTTACTTTTGCAATCTGTGTATCAGGTTACTGTGACACTTGAGAATGGACAAAGGTATACAGGTGATCTCCTTGTTGGTGCTGACGGAATATGGTCTAAGGTTACCATCGCCACTTATTTAGTCATTGAATGATATCAATTAGTTTGTCAACACATATAAAACAAATATTGCAATGTTCTTCCACTCATGTCAGTCTCTGTTGCTTTACTGATAAACTCCAATAATATAATCTTGTCAAATAAACTTTGTAGGTGAGAAAGGAGTTGTTTGGATCTAAGGAAGCTGTTTACTCTGATTATACTTGTTATACCGGTATAGCAGATTTTGTGCCCGTCGATATTGAGACTGTAGGGTATGTTTCATTTCATGTCTTTGAAGGTTTCTTTTGATGACAACTCTTATTCAATTTGTTTGATTTCTTCATGTTGTTTGACTAATTAACAAGAGCGTGTTACTTTGAAACTTCTCTTATTCAGGTATCGAGTGTTTTTGGGTCACAAACAATACTTCGTCTCATCAGATGTGGGTGCTGGAAAGATGCAGTGGTATGCTTTTCACAAGGAAGCGCCTGGTGGCACAGATGGCCCCTCTGGTAAATACTCAAAACTTTCCCTTGACTGTTCTTTTATTGAAGAACATTATGGTCTAGGAAAGGATCTATCCACATGCTAAATTTCGTGTTTTCTACTAAAATTTGGAACTTAGAACAAGAATATAATTGATCCAACTAGTTTGTGTAATAATTACTCCCATATGAATTAGTTCTGTATTTGTTACAAACAATCAAACAAGAAGTCTTTCACTGATAAAACAGAGTACATGAGATTGCTGCATTTGGATGTATTTTATATCTTCTTCTTTTTTTCATAATGTTGCGGGATTTGAAGATCTAGATGCACAAGAGTTGAAATCAAGATTTGGCCATAAGCAAACTCCACATCTTTTAGAGGAAGATGATTTATAGTGGCAATGGCTTGGTTTATGATGTCACAAATTCTTGACTTACTATGCAGGAAAGAAGGAAAGGCTACTGAAAATATTTGAAGGTTGGTGTGACAATGTGATGGATTTGATAAATGCAACTGATGAAGATGTCATTCTTCGACGTGATATATATGACCGAACACCTACCTTAACATGGGGAAAGGGTCGTGTGACCTTGCTTGGGGATTCTATCCATGCCATGCAACCTAATATGGGTCAAGGGGGGTGTATGGCCATTGAGGTACATAAATTGAAGCAGACTCTGCTATGACATTAGAATTTCAATGGAGTTAAGAACTATTTGTTACTATTTTTAAAAGTGTCAGAGTTTGCAATGAAATGGATTGAGATTCTTAGAACTATTTCCTATAAAAACATGAAGGGTGTCTAGAGATCTGGAAGATTTAATTAAAACATGATGAACCATTTGTTTAATTGTTACAGGATAGTTATCAACTTGCACTAGAGCTTGACAAAGCATGGGAACAAAGTATCAAATCAGGAACTCCCATTGATGTTGTTTCTTCACTAAAGAGGTAATGAACATGCAACTCTTTCAGAATTCAGGAGCTATTAGGAAAAGAAACTGGGCTTAATGAAGTTTTCGGACATTCCCGTAGTTGTGCTTTTTGTTGAGATCACGCGGGGAAATCGCCTATAAGGCCAAAAGACCTGTGAAATCATTCGCTTAATGTGATCCCTTTTGAGACAAATTGACACCAGAGAAAACTCTAATGCTAAAGCGAAACGTTTAGGGTCATGTCTATGATTGAGGGGGAAAAGCCTGTGGAGTATTACCATAAATGTCTCCTGTCATCAAATATGCCATCTATGAAAACCATGTTCTTTAGCCATGAGACGTACAACTGCAAAGAATTTATACACAATATTTGAGTACAAGCAATTCACACTTTCTATGGTTTTATGCGTCAAATTTGGGAAATTCCTCTATCTATCTTAATTGACTCATTTATCCATTTTATTTTCCATAGTTATGAAAGAGCTAGAAGGCTTCGTGTTGCTGCTATCCATGGCATGGCAAGAATGGCTGCAATAATGGCTTCTACTTATAAGGCTTATCTGGGTGTGGGACTTGGTCCATTAGCTGTAGGTGTCTTTGTTGATTGCTGTTGTTAAATTATATTCACCGGCAAAAAAAAAAGTGTAATAGATAAATTTGGTGCTAAATTCTGATTGCTATTTGGCCTGCTTTCTCAGTTCTTGACAAAGTTTCGGATACCACATCCAGGAAGAGTCGGTGGGAGATTTTTTATTGACATAGCAATGCCCTTGATGCTCAGTTGGGTCCTAGGTGGTAACAGGTTTGATCTCTACTACCCTGTTTTCACTACATAAGTGTTCTTCCTCTTTCAAATTCTTGGTCCTTTATCTACTGGGTTATTATGATCTATGGCATGAAAGCTAGTCGTGGTTGATACGAAGTGAAGAAAAAACAAGGGATGGGTGGGGGCTAAGTATGCCCATGCACACCTATGGAATCCAATCAAAATTTTCTTTTCAGGCATATTGAGAAGTAGCCTTAAGGCTGTTTAAATCAACAAATGTTTCCTTGTATTGCAGCTCAAAACTGGAAGGGAGATATCCAAGTTGCAGACTTTCAGACAAAGTATTTTTTTCAATCAAGTTTCTGAAAGTGTAATTTAGGTGTTCTTTTGAATCCTTATCCTTCTGATTATGACATGAATTGTTGATGATTTCTTTAGGCAAATGACCAGTTAAGGAGGTGGTTTGAAGATGATGATGCTCTAGAGCGGGCTCTTAATGGAGAGTATGTAGTAAATTCCTTCTGAATATCATCTCCGCTACACTTAACATTGTTGGTCAAGTCCAGTCGCTTTCCTTTCCATAACTGGCTTCATTGTTTGTTAGGTGGTTTTTAGTAAGATCTAGAGACGAGGCTGATGCTTCACGCATACATTTGAGTAGGGATGAGAACAAAACCTGCATAATTGGGTATGGCTCCGATTTTGATCATACTTTAGGATAGACAATGACAGTTATTGAACTAAGTTGTCCTCCTAATACCTCCTTACCATACTTGTTCTAATGTGTTCTTTAATTGAAGGAGTGCACCACATGAGGATCCTCAAGGATTGTCAATCGTAGTACCTTCACCTAAGGTAATTTAATTTAGAAACTAGTCTCATATTTCACCCTCTTTAGTTGCGGTGGAATGTGTTCTTAAATAATAGTGAGAATCATCATGGTAAAGACTCTTCTTTTGTCAAGATCAGGTTTCCAGAACTCATGCTCAAATCAGTTATAAAGACGGTTCATTTTACCTCACTGATTTGCGGAGTGAACACGGTACCTTTATAACAGAGTAAGCACTTGAGCGGAGTGCATCTCCATCACAAATTACGAAGGGTATTTCACTATCTAATATTAACAATTTCCTTGCATCTGCAGTAACGAGGGAAGGCGACACAGGCTGCCCCCCAACTTTCCTTCCCGATTTCATCCATCAGATGTGATCGAGTTTGGTTCTGATAAGGTGATAAAACAATCCTTGCATTTTTGCTTGCTTCATGTGATTTGGGTGCATCTTTCTCTTGCATTCCTTCCGAAATGTATTAAAATAATCTAATGCATAACACCACCATACATGTTCAACGGATACTTCGCTAGTAAAATGCTCTCATTTATTGCAGTTGTTTCTAGTGTCAGTGCTACAATAACAAACTATTAAACCTATCATGCGCAGGCATCTTTTCGTGTTAAGGTACTAAGATCTCCTCCTGAATTTGTGGAGAAGAAAGAAAAAGTTGGTGAAATGCTTCAAGCGGTATGAAAATTTTCTGCAAGTTCATAATTTTCGAAGCATATAGGAATTTTGTACAGCATTTACTTGGAGCAGCAAAGGGACGTTTGAGTCTGCCGCAATTTTTTACAGCTCAGGAAATGAAGTCCAGAATATTATACAACATAAAACATGTAAAATCAACTCTTCGTTACGAAGGTGATTGCAATCTGGAAATGTAATATCAAGCTTTCTTAACATTGAACATAATTAAGGTATACAGATTGTTTAGGAAAGGGCTACAAAGTAATGATATCCATTGAAGTACTATTCATAATTCATAGGCATCTGCACTACTATTTCTACCGGCTACGTGTCTGTTTAAAATTTAACCACTTATAAGTACACATCAAAGATGGTCGTGTCAGACTAATCATTTGATAACTAAAGTTGGACATAAGTTGTCATTTTAGTTCCACCACCGAGACGGACAGCCTGGACCATATACTAAGTCAGATGGAAAGCTGTACTTGTGCAGAAAAGAAGGAAGAAAATGAAATTCTCTTCTAATTATTCTGCAGGCTTAGACCATACGATAATGGAGGCTCAAACTTGTGTTATGTTATGGTTCAAGAAAATGAGATATCTTACCATCATCGACTATACTTGAATGGATCTTGATAAGGTCAACCAGTTCAATTATTTGATTGGAATACTGCTTCCGTTGTAGCATCGTACGACCGAGGCAAGCTGGGTCTTAGAACCTTTGCACATTTTCCGGTTCTAAACACATCTAAGGCCTCCTCGAGAATGAGTTTAGCAGCTCTTATGCCAAAGGAGATTGGGGTCTTCTTGTTCTTATGACTACATCTTCTTTACTGGATCATTTGTTGTAAACTAAAGTCAATGAGGTAACCGATGCAGGGGGAAATAGAAATGGAACATCTTCCAACATTATCTTTCTTCGACAGTTTGTTTAGATGTTGTGGCGACTCGGATACTAGTAAGAGAGGTGAAGGAGGACAAACTAGTGTGGGGCTGGCTAAAAATGGCGATTTTATCGTAGCCTCTGCTTATGATCTCATTGAAAACAATGTTTCGAAAGACCGAAACAAAATCGGGGATAGGATATAGAAATGGCCGAGGCCATAGAGAATTCATTCGTTCCTATGGTTACTCGTAAAACAGAAGCTGCTAACCAACCAATAGAGAGTCGCTCGTCGGCTCACAGCGGATGCCAATTGTTAGTTCTATGGATAAGAAGAGACAACGTTACATGCCCTCCGGGATTGCCCACGAGTCAAATCTTTTTGGGTCCAATTCCTCTCTAAAATGTTTTCTACTGATTTCTTTCAACAGGTTGAGATGGTGTGGTGGACTGCTAACTTGGCTAAGCTTGTTGAATCAAAGAATCAGAGAATTTCATTAATTTCAGTTGTAAAATTACAATGTACAGTAGTAGTTAAATAGGAATTGTTACAACGAGATCCCTGCAAATTAGGAGATACTTATGGACATGTAAATTCCTAATTTGCAGGAATAATATTTTATCAAAACTCTATCTTTATCTTTTAACGCCCCTCAAGTTTGGTCGAAGGATCTCCTACACCCAGCTTGCTCAAAACAACATGAAATATCCTGCCTACTACTACCTTTGTAAGGATGTCGGCTAACTGATCTTCAGATCGAACAATCGGAAGAGAAACAATCCCACTCTCAAGCTTTTCTTTAATGAAATGTCGATCTACCTCAACATATTTTGTTCGATCATGCTAAACTGGATTTTCTAATATACTAACTGCAGCCTTGTTATCACACATCAGTGGGCATGCTTGTGACGGTGGAAATCCCAACTCAGTCAATAATTTTTGTAACCACAGTACCTCAGCCAAACCTCGAGTAAATCCCCTAAACTCAGCTTCTGCACTAGATAGTGTCACAACCTTCTGTTTTTTGCTCTTCCAAGTGACTAAGTTACCCCCAACCAGAGTAAAGTAACCTAATGTAGACCTTCGATCCACCGAGTTACCAGCCCAATCTGCATCTGTATAGGCTTCCACTCTAAGGTGATCATTCTTTCTGAACAAAATACCTGTGCTTGGTGACCCCTTCAGGTATCTAAGTATCCTCAGTGCAGGATTCATATGATCCTTTTGTGGGTTATGCATAAACTGACTGACCACCCCAACTGCATATGCAACGTCGGGTCTAGTGTGGGACAAATAGATGAGCTTCCTAACCAAATGCTGGTACTGTCTCCTATCAATTGACTCTGCTCCCTCTACTATCTTCAGCTCGTGATTCAACATAATAGGTGTATCTGTCGGCTTACAGTCAAGCATCCCTATTTCTACCAACAAGTCAAGAATATACTTCCTTTGAGAAATATAAATTCCTCGACTGGATCGCATCACCTCAATGCCTAGGAAATACTTCAAGTTGCCTAGATCTTTCATCTCAAACTCTCTGAATAGATTAGCCCGCAACATTCCAATTTCTTTCACATCATCTCCAGTTATTACCATATCATCCACATAAATAATTAAGCATGTAATCTTACCATTTCTCCTTTTCAAGAACAAAGTGTGGTCCGAATTACTTTGTTTGTATCCGTATTTCTTCATTGCAGCAATAAACCTCCTGAACCATGCTCTCGGAGACTGCTTCAGCCTATACAAAATCTTCTTCAATCTACACACCTCGTGGGATCTAAAATTATGAGAAAAACCTAGCAAAGGTTCCATATATACTTCTTCTGCTAGGTCACCGTGGAGGAAAGCATTTTTAACATCAAACTGGTGAAGAGGCCAATCCCGATTAGCTGCAATGGAGAACAAAACCCGAATTGTATCAATCTTGGCTACCGGAGAGAAGGTTTTCGAGTAGTCAACGCCATAGGTCTGAGTGTACCCCTTCGCTACCAATCTCGCCTTATATCGTTCAATAGAGCCATCTGCTTTCCACTTAATTGTATAGACCCACCTACAGCCTACGGGTTTCTTTCCAGCGGGTAGTACACATTTTTCCCACGTGCCATTCTTCACCAATGCATCCATCTCAATCCCCATTGCTTCCCGCCATTCTAGTATGTTCATAGTATCCTCCACACTCCTAGGAGTATCCTCTGTATATAGGGTTGTAGCAAAGGTTTTTGCAGTATCTGTCAAGCTCCCCCTGACTAGATTTGCCACAGGATATCTAATTGAACCAGGCTCATGTTCAGGTATGTATCTCTTCGGGGGAACTCCCCGAGTACTCCTAGGCGGAAGAACATATCGAGGTGGGGATAGACTACTTTCTGCTGAAGCATGTTCTGATTGACTACTCTCTGCTGAAGCATGTTCTGACTGACTACTCTCTGCTGAAGCATGTTCTGCACTGTCATGGTTAGAAGAAGTCATAGAACCAATAGTAGGAGGATTGGGACTACTAACCTCAGGAATATCTGTTGAAGGAGATTGGGAGGGCGTATTAGGGTCGGACTATACTACATTGTTGACATTAGGGCCGCCAGAATGCATAGATGATAGAGGTGTGCTACACAACCAATCCAGTGGTTCTCTCCTTGAGTCACCCTCCCCCTGAACATCGGATTGGGTTGTGCTAGAATAATAGTACTCAGTTTCAAGAAAGTCGCAATCCATAGTGACGTACATGCGACGGGTTTTTGGATCCCACAAAGACACATTTTTCGGCACAAGGATCAAATTTGGTTCGGTCTGCCTTAGAGATATGGACAAAAACAGAGCACCCAAAGATACGGGGTGAGAGAGCCAAGGCTGGAGGCACTTGGGTATGATCAGTTAAGGTTTGGATAGGGGTACGAAAGTTGAGGATTTTAGTGGGAACGCGGTTGTTTAGGTAAGTAGCAGTGGCTATGGCTTCAGGCTAGAAATAGGGAGGGACATGGGATTCGAGCATAAGAGCCCGGGTAATTTCTAGGAGGAAGCGATTCTTGCATTCAGCAACGCCAATTTTGCGGAGGTGTATTGGGACATATGGTCTGATGGATAAGGCCATTTTCAGAGAAAAATTGTTGTATGGTTTTGTTCACAAACCCCCCCATTATCAGATCGAAGGATTTGGATTTGTTTTTGAAATTGGGTTTGAACTAATCGGTAAAATGAACAAATTTTTCAAACACCTCAGATTTAGTTTTCAGAAAATACGCCCAACACATTCTCGTGCAATCATTAATAAATAGAAGAAAATATCTAAACCCACTAGCCCCAGAAATAAAGGCTGGTCCCAACACATCTGAATGTATCAAAGAGAAAATATTTTCAACATGAGTATTATTGGATAAAAAAGGTTGTCTATGGCTTTTAGCCAAAACACAAGTATCGCATTGTAAATGAGTACTAGAAAAATTAGGAAACAGCATTTTAAGATAACCGTGTGATGGATGCCCCTAATGTCGATGCCACAACCAACTTTGACGATCTACAGAACCATGAGCCATTAATGCTCGACCCTCCGAAGCTATTTTGATAACGTAGTACAACCCATTTCGTTAAGTTCCACGCCCAATGATCCCCTTCGACACAGTGCAATCCAACTCCTTCGAAACATGGCTTATAGACAGTAGCTTATATGATAATGAAGGTAGAAAAAGGCAATTAGACAGTTTCAATGAGGGTGTCAACTCAACCACGCTTGCCCCTTCTACCGGAGTAAGATCACCACTCGCAGTCTGAACTTACTTCTTTTGAGGTACTTGAGATTTCACAATATCTGACTTGTCATAAGTCATTGTGTCCGTTGCACCACATTCAAAAATCCACCTATCAATTTTAGGACCATTCAAGTTTTCTACAACATTCACACAGGGGTAATTTTGAAATTTCACCTCATCATTATAACAATGACATAGTACTAGGCCACAATTAACACAATTGCTATTAATCGGACCAATTAAGTCACCAGCAGAAACTGTTGGGATCAAATATGAATTTCCAGAACTTGTAAAATCAAAATTACCAAAACACCCTTGTGGGAAAAAACGAGCTAAGTAAGCCGAAGGGCAAAGGGGTAATTGTCTCCCCTTTAACCCTATACCTGGATTAGAGTTGCTGGAATTTGGGTCTCTTTGTTCCTTCTCTCGAGTTAAGACACTCCTTGGTCTCCCTGTGCCGACAGCTGCAAATCCTTGCAGTTCCTCATCTCCTCCAGCACCGGTGCTTCCCTGGCCATTTGCTGCCGCCGTCGTTCTCTTATTCCTCCCTCTTTCTTGATCTAGTTTCTTATCCCAATGTTCCCACCACTCGGGATACCCAACAAGGTGGAAGCAATCCCTTCTAAGGTGTCCTTTGACACCACAATGGTCACACTTCTAGTCTATTTTATGCCAGGATTCTATCCGATTCGACCCCTATTGACTCATTCGGTTTGTCTCCATTTTCGGTTGTCCAATTCCCTGTCCCTTTACTACCAGACCGGACCCAATACCCGATGATGGGTTAGCTTCGCTGAAGACTGTCGTCAAGCCAAAGATACTCTTCCTGGCGGCTTCCCGGTGAACGGTTGCATATGCGGCCTCTATTGAGGGTAAAGGCGTTTCAGAACATCCCTGGTAATTGCATCATATTCAGTGTTTAATCCGGCCAGAAATTTAAGGAGTCAATGCTCTTGTTGTATTTGATTGAGTTTGTTAATATCTGCTGGTAGTTCCATAGGATTTGGTTGGCATCTGTCAATTTCCATCAATAGACTCTGACTCACACTATAGTAGTCCTCCAGTGATGATTGTCCTTGCTGGATTCTGTCTGCTTTGGTCATTAGATCAAATATCTGGAGACTGTCCTCTCCGGATTGGTACGTAATTGCTAATCCTTGCCAGAGATCCTTGGCTGTGGGATAATGAATGAACTATGATACTAGGGTGGGTTCGATCGCCTGTGTGATCCACGAAAATACCTGCAAGTCTCTCTATCTCCATGCCTGATATGTTGCATCTGTTTCTGCGTCTGGTCCTAGTTGTCCAGTGATATGGCTGAGGTGACCTGGCCCTCCGATAGCTATCTCCATCATTCTGGCCCATAACACATAATTGTGATTGGTTAGCTTTATATCAATTGTGACTGGATGATTGTCATTGTTGGTATTTGGCTGTGACTGTGGCGCTGTGTTGTGTGTTTATAGTAATCATGCAATTTGCTGAGACAGAATTGTGGCTGCCTCGGACAGTGCTGGAGACAACGTTGCTTCATCGTCACCCATTGATCAAGATTTTCAAGGGAAAAGGTAAATTAGGCAAAGGATGACGCAGAAACACAAATCCTAGGATTGCAAAACTGCTCTAATACCATGTTGAATCAGAGAATTAGAGAATTTCATTAATTTCAGTTGTAAAATTACAATGTACAGTAGTAGTTAAATAGGAATTGTTACAACGAGATCCCTGCAAATTAGGAGATAATTATGGACATGTAAATCCCTAATTTGCAGGGATAATATTTTATCAAAACTCTATCTTTATCTTTTAACAGATACAACTCCAGATACAAGAATGGACAACAATTTTTGGGGTTTTGTGTTGGCACATATGGCAATGGTAGAACAAGAGTATCTTTGAGGATGAGTTTGTTTGGCCCCCAGAAGGCTCCAAAGTAGTCCTGCAGTATGTGAATTAGATAGCAATGGCGTAAAATATCAAGAGTTGAGTGAATAAGTCACAGGGGTTACCATTGGGTGCGCGAGTTGGATGGAATCCCCTCGTAGAGAATTGGATTAAATTAAATACTGATGGAGCCGTTAATATTAGACCAAGTGTTGCTACAGCTAGCGGCTTATTTTGGGACTGAAACGGAATATGGCGTGGGGATTTCCTGCATCATATTGGTCGGTGCTTGCTAACTACTGCCGAACTATGGGGAGTACAATCAAGCCTCACCTTAGCTTGGGCTCTCGGATTTTGACGAGTCATCCTCGAAGTGGATTCTCTTAAGGTAATCAGCATCCTTTCTTCATCGTCTTTAATGTTGATTGAATTTTTTTTTTTGTGCAGGATATTTGGGCTTTATTATGGCGTGATTGGGATAATCAGATTCAACACGTCTATCGTGAAGGGATTCAGTGCGCTGACAGCTTGACACATTTGGCTTTTGGATCCAGCCTCAGTATATATATGCTTCAAGATCCTCCGCCTGGAATCAAGGAGCTGATCCGACGGGATCGATATGAAGTCTTACATCATAGATCACTATGATAGGGTAGTAATTGGTTATTTTCCCTTGTAAAAAAAAACAAAAAGAACATTAGGACGCTATATATAGAAGCATTCGAGAAAGAGACGCCTACGGCCTACCCTACAATAATGCAAACATACGAGTAGACTACGTAACGGCTATAGGGACATAACAGGCACAGTTCTTCCTGTGCTCCATTCTCTCCACGTCAACTAAAGGCCACCTCCCGCCATTGTTTGGGTAAGTCCACAGCTCAAGATATTCCAAATGGCAACATCCTATTTCATCCATCACACAAAAGATCCAAACTAAGGGTTTGTTTGGTTGGATGTTAATTAATGGAACGGTTTATAACGGAATGGAATGTAATTCAGTGAAACATTGTTTGGGAGGGATGAAAGGGTTTATCATGTAATGTAGTGAAATGCTGTTTGGAAGATGGATGGAATGTAATGTAATATATAATAAATAACCATTATACCTCTTATATTAAAATGATTATTACAGGAGGTTTATTATTTTATTATTGATTATATATAACTTTTTATTAATTACATAAAAATATTATTATTAATTATTTAATAAATTTTATTATATTATATTAAAATTTAGTTTATTCTATTCTATATGATTTATATTTAAAAATAATTTATTTATATTTTTATTTATATAGAAATATATAAAAATAA
>JAOSBN010000177.1:31750566-31772374 GCA_027563595.1 Erythroxylum suave | reverse complement strand
CACGAACGTTAAGCTCACCCCCCCCCCCTTCCTTCCCATCTTCAGGCAATGAATAAGATATCGAGTGATCGAGTCAAGAGAATCGAGGCATCACTTCAAAATTTACATCTTTTGTGTTTTAAGCTAGTTTTGTAACCACAAGGCTTTAGTTGCATTTTTAAGCAAATTACTATTTATGTATCTTTTCGTATTTTGGGACATTTTGAGATATTGATGTATTGTGGCTGAAAATGCCCACTAAAAATTTGAAAAAAAAACTTATATTTTGATGATTAATGAAGTATGTTTAAGTTTTACCGATGAGATGTCAAATTTGTTCATAGCATTTTTCAAGTTTTCCATAATGGTGAGATTTGTATCATGAATTTCTGAGAAAATCTGTATTAATCTAGGCCAATTTGGACAAATTTGTCTTTTTAGAAGTGGTAGCTTATCATCTTATCTTTCCAACGATATATAGTATGGAATTTTTGGACATCGGAGTCGAAAGTTATGATCTTTATAAGTGGAGGTGCTCTAGAGAGTGTAGTTAGTGATTTGGAACTTCTGGGTATGTGAGGAAGATCCAGTATAATATATCTTTTTATGCACTGTAAACGGCATATCTTCTTATGCACTGTAAATGGAATATCTTCTTATGCACTATAGATGGCATATCTTCTTATACACTGTAGACGGCATATCTTCTTATGCACTGTAGATGGAATTTCTTCTTATGCACTGTGGACAAAACATCTTCTTATGCACTGTAGATGAAACATCTTGTTATGCACTATAGATAGAATTGTCTAGTCCAATTTTAACCCTCTAGATGACAGAATCTACCTTAAAGTCTTCATGAAAGTTGTGTATCTATAAGTCTTCTTTCAAACTGTCTAAGAATCACCTTAATTTGACATTTCTAGAGGAAGTTATGTCAATTATACCGAAACAGGTTCAATACGATTGAGGACGAAACCTTGTCTGATTCCTTCGGCCATAACTTTGTTGTCCGACCTTCAAATGAGATGATTATTGTTTCTAAATAAGCTAGAGACATAGAGCTACAAATTATCTGAAGAAATTGAATTTTAATTCAGTCCCTAAGACTTCCAATTTCTGGAGTGAAGTAGGGTATAGGGTACTGTTTCAGTGCAAAAACAGTCCAAAAATGTGTGGGCTATAACTTTCAGATTGTATAACCAAATTGAATGATTTTGGTGACATTAGAGACTTAAGACAATGGGGAACAAATTTTCTGACGAAGTCCAATTGAAATTCCAAATTGAGTTTTCCCAAAAATCTGTTCGAAAATAGGAAAAGTGAGTTCTTTTTTATGATTGACTGGTGTGGGCACGCCAACTTTGTGAGGTGTTGGCTAATGAGGGTTTCTTTGAAATAACCCTATAGGATAATATGCTCACCTTTTTGAACCCCAAAAATGTTAGGCTCCGGAATCGGGGTCTAACAAGTAACTTCTTTAATAGCCTTTTTACTAACCATCTTATCAAATATGTTCTTATAAGTAAATGAACTAGAATCATCAAAGTCACTAAGTGATTTTCCGTCACCCTCATATGTTAGATTATCTTAATCACTTTCTTTTGCATCATTTGTGATTATATAAACTTCATCAGAAGTACAAATAAATTGTTCTTCCACTCTAAAATAAGCATGTTAACCTTCTACATCATCATAATCAATATGTTCACCCTTTCTTAAACATCCTTTATTATGCTTTAAGAAGGGATATTTAGTGTTGTTCATAAATACCTCCACAATATCATAGTCATTTTTTTTTATTAATTTGTTCATATCGATGATGTATGCCTAACTTCTTAGGTCTCTACTGTCATTATCAAAAGAGTGATGAGGAAATTATAACTGAAATATGCAACATCTTCATAAACAAATTCCATTATTGTGTAAATGGCCTACATCATGGTCAAATAATCCAGCTCTACCCCAAATTTGTACATTACTCCTCCTTTATAGCGCATGGTAGGGGTAAATTTGAAGGCCCCACTACGCCAAAATTGATACTTAGTTTTAAAATCTATTAAATAAGAAAGATAAAAAAAACAGTGAATTATTTAACTAAAACTTTATCTGATCTTTAAAAAGATAACTTCAAACTTAAACCAATTACAAATATTTAATTGTTTAACTAAAACCAACATAATATCTCAATGGCATGGGAAGTTTTACCTAGTCCGAGAATACTCATCTTTAAAAAAATAAACATCTGCTTAAGTTCTAAGATATGGTAAACATTTACATGCATTAACTCTTTAAATTCTTATAATTAAACCTAGAAGACTATTGAAAAGCAAACAAAACGTATACCTGGGTTCAAAAAAATTAGTAGAGAAGAAGAACAATTGCCAATGGCTGGCATTTCTAATTTTTTTAACAAATACAGAGAAGGAAAATTAATCTTGCGATACTATTGTAGTTTTTATGCATAAATTATTAACATCTAGTATAGATTGACTATTAAAATGAACCAAAAATTAACATTAAAGATTTCCAAGTTTTATTGACATTAAAAAGGAGAAAAGATGGACTATGATAATGAATTCTAGGGATTAAAGCTTAAATATATGCTAAGTTTGAAAATGAGTGAAGACTCAAATGGGGCATATCATCAAACTAGTAAAAGATAAGGTTTCAAGAAGAAAGGAAGCTAAAAGACACAAAGATAAGCAATGAATATAACTTAAGGCACAAAAATATTGATTTCTAGTTAGTGGGACATTTTAAATGCATGAGATCAATCAGTTGATCACAATGAAACATGTGATACTAAATATGCAACAAAGTCAACAAGGTTAACTTTATACCTACGGTCACTTTCTTTTTTCCTAAAATAAAATAACCTATAAACTATAATGATGTTATTATGATCCATTTTTAGGTATTAGATAGTTTATATTTAAGTTAGATTATAGTTTTAGAAGGAGGAACTGAAAATAGAGTGGGACCTAATCAACTAATTTGATGATAAGTAGCACTGTTTGTTGGATGGTTATATTTCTATGTAATACAAAATGATTGCAGATCTAAGATAATTTTTCATTTTCAAAACCATAAACCAAAACCAATAAAAATGTAATATATTTTTCGTATTGTAGATTATAAATGATGATATTAGAAATTTAAATGTTGATCACGATTATGTTAGATGTTCTTGCACTTATATCCTAATCCCCAAAAAATGTTCTCTATTACAACATTGTGTTAAAATAAGCATTTATATTTATAAACATATAAAGCTTATAAATTTTGCACTTAGTACTTACTGTGTAATGTACTATCTGAACTTTCACTCATTTCACTTCACTACTCTTTGCTTTTATGTCTCAATTTTTGGAAGATATATCTTAATATATACTAGCAAGAAAAAGTTAAAAAAAATAAAGATTAATGAGTAGCTTATCAATCCCAAATGAAAAACTCAAGAGATAGGTACCTTTGATTAGTTTTTGAAATTTGGCTTCGTGAAATTACATTCTTGCAACCTTCCACCACCTACCTAACTTATCTAGCTACAACCCAAATGTCGAGCAACCTACAAACTCAAAAAAGTGATGCTATTAAAAGATGGATCTTGTTAGAAGATTAATCTTGTTAATCAAAAATGGATCCTATTATACTCAAAATATGGAGAAATACAAATTGCAAATTCTTAAAGAGGAATTCACAGATAAAATTACGAAAAAATTTTAGATAGTTGTCAAATTAAAATTTGTAAACAAATTAGGTTTAATCTAATTAGGATGGGTGGGTTAGGTTTACTTATAGTCCAAATCAGGTTAATACTATGGTTAGAATAACATATTAGGCAAAAATGATTAGTCTATATGTCCTTAGTTTATTACGTAAGATTCTTCATTAGTTTTACCAATGGAAGTCAATAATAGGAGATATTCAGTCTATTAGAATAGAAGTTAATGAAGCTATTATATTAGGCATGTCAGAGATTTTTTGGAAAGGTTTAAATTAGAAAGACCTTTATAAGAATTTTAAAGATTAAGGTTTTCTAAAGTTATTTAAACTATAAAGCATGTTCATGTCTTTCACCCTAACTTTATATACCATATACCATTTTAAATGTTTTTAAAGGGAAAGAGAATGGTAATATTGAATATGGATCGTTCATGATAAATAAATTAAAAGGAAATATCTATTGAATATTGATTTAACATATATGGAGCATGCCTAATACCATCTGTGTTCTCTAATATCACCAAATATTTTTCCATCTTTAAAAAAGAGATGACTGTTGGACGAGGTAAAGTCTTAACCCAATGTTTTGGTGACAACAGGCAAATTGGTTTCATTTTTTTATAGTAATAGATTCATTATAATGAAATTAGATAGTATGTGAAAGATCATATTTAATAAAAGGCAAAAATGTGTAAAGAAGCCTAGTGAATCATTAAGGAAATTAAAAGATGAAGAAAAAGAGCATAGTTGGGCAAGTATGCAACTTCAGAGAGCTTTAAGGAAATTCAAGTGAAGAACCAAGAACAAGAGATAATTACAAACATCAAGTTTTAAAAAATAATTATAATAACTTTATCTTGGTCAATGAAATAAGACCTCAATCATTGTGTGACCATTTGTACTTGGGGAATATGCATATAATTTTTCATAATTAATAGAAATTTTAAAAGATTTTAAAGGAAACCCTTTTAATACAATAACTTTTAAGAAAATTTTGAAATGTTTATGGATTAAGTTTTTGTCAAAAGAGCAAGTTTTGATCTTTGAAACAACTTGAAAAGTTCAAAAATTTTTAAAGGAAATTTAATTAACTAATGTATAGATCTAGGTGAATAATGTTACAACTTTGAATGAATTGATCAATCAATACAACAGTGTGATCAATCAGTATCTTTTCATAATATGTATCATGAGATTATGACTATATTAGTAGACCATTGTACCAAATTGGTTAACCATTATCACTATGACTAGTTGTTGCAATGAATAGTTTTTATTTTTAATACTCTTTTAGGTTATTTTGTGTATAAATAGATCACATATGAATTATGAAAAGGATATTAGATATAAAAGAGAGTTTCTAGGAGTTCTAAGAGACTAAAGAGAGTATTTTAGTGAATGAACAGTTTACATAATATATTTTTAACATTAATTCATCAATATGAGCAAGAAAGGGAGATTTTGAGTTATGTAGTTATGTAACTATTGCAATTTGAGAACTTTCTTGAGATGTATCTAGTAAAGGTTCTTCTTAATCTTGAACAATATTTATAAAGGATTACTCTTTCTTTGTAAAAAATAAAGAAATTATAAGGGTTTCTCTTCACTTGCAGCAAAGAGGATATTATATGGAAGGTTCCTCCTCAACCATAAAAGGAAGAAAAAATTAGTTAAAAAAATCCTCATTTATAATTATTTCATATGAATTTGTCATAATCATTCATTAGCTCAAAATAATTTAAAAAGAAAATATACACAATTCACCCTTTTTTTTATACCTTCCTAAGACTAGCAATAATTATTAAAGCGAGTCTTATTCATTGCACATAAATTTTTAGAAAAATTTCAGCAAAGTTTAATATAGCACTATTTGATTCATTTTTTTAGATTAAAGGGTCAATATATTAATATTGCTGTATTTTCAATAGAAATTATTACTTGTTTTAGAGAAGTAAGATAAAAATCTTCCTCATGGCTAAAGATTTGATTTATGGGGGATTATGAAGAATTGTTAGTTAAATAAGAATGACATTAAACTCATTTCACTAAATAGTAAAGCAATGCACATTTTTTCTACATTTAATAGAAATGTTCTTCTAAAAAATTTTAATGTGTCAAAATGCTTATGATATTTGACATATAATAATCTTATACAAGTTAGCAATTATCAATGTGTTAAAAACCAAACTGAACATCGAATCGGTTAAAGGAAATGTTTAAGGTTTAAAGATTCAATAGGTATTAAGTTGTTATAGAATCAGTATATAGTAAACAAGAAGTAAAATTTGTAAGAATATGCAAATAAAATATTTCATTGAAATAAAAAGAATACATAGGTGTCTATTATTTTATAATGAACTAATAATAAATCAAATCTAATAATTAAAATTAAATTTGAATATAACATAAAACTTAAAATAATAATAATTATCTAAATTGTATTTTTGTAGGAGGTTGTGTCTCATCATCGTCAAAAGTTTCAAATTCTACAACGCTATATAAAGACTTATAAACCACGTTTTAATCTAAAGCATCAACATCAACTTTTTCTACTGCTTTTACATAAATTACAAATTAGTATTGTATGAAATTTTTATCAATCGTAAAATTGTAATATATTATACATCCAAGTTAAATATGATCAAAATAAGATATGAAATGACCATCAGTAGATGTTCTTAGTTCATTCCAAGTTAAATATGATCAAAATAAGATATGAAATGACCATCAGTAGATGTTCTTAGTTCATTCGTTGTGACAAATGCATTTTCTTTATAAATCACCTTTTCAAGTTTATTATGATTAAGGTCAGGTGATGGTTATTTTCTTAGATCCAAATCAATATGGTCAATACAATCAATATCAATTAAATCATACGTACTCTTCCTATTAAATGCTCTGAATACATAATAGAGAAATTATTAAGTCAATAATAAAAATATTATTAATATAAAATAAAAACAGACCAATAAAACACCTCTTTTTCATTCTCAAATTATAAGTAACATAAACAATGTCATTGAGTCTTTGATGTCCTAAATGATTTTGCTTCTCTATATGAATACTTTAAAAAACACTCCAATTATATTTATAACCTAATAAAGAAGCTATTTGATTGAGTATCTAATAACAAGTTTTATCAATGTTTAAGTATTTTCACCAAAATATCTCCACCACTCATTTGTATTTTAAATTAATATTTATGAGAAATAAAAAAAATATTATTAATATGTAAGTGATGAAATAAAAGTAAAAGAGACTTACTAGGTTGCTTTTTTTATCATAAGTTCTCTTTTTGCAAATGATTTAACAAATCTTCACGATACAATTTAATTTATTTGTCGCTAGTGATTGCTCTTTGTAGAGAAAATATCTTTGTATTCAATTACATCAAAGAGACCATCATTGATACATGCATATCCACTACATAAGCAAAAAAGATTAAGAAAATAAGATACTAAGTTGAGTAAGATGCTTATCCCATCGTCGGTCAAGAATGTTTATATAAGGCTTGTATAATTTCTCCGTCACTTTAAAAAGACTCATAAATTTTTTGCAAGCTCTGTATATACCATCATATATATAATTTAAAGTTAGATTCTTATCTCAGCCAACAATCCTCAACAACCTTATAAGCGAAGTGATAATCTTCATAATGATTAAGCAACAACCTTCATACTACTAATATCTTTTGAAATAAGATTTACACAACAAATAACATATAAAGACCAATAAATATGTTCACACTTTGATTGTAATAAGTATCCGGATGATACATAATTAACTCTATTTTCTTTAGTTTTATAAATATCTAGATAAAAACTTTGTTTATATGATAAAATATTTGAAAGGTAAAAAGAAAAGTTTTTTTTTCCTCTTTGATGCTTATAATTTTATATATTATATGCTTCTTTTTTAATGTTGATAAAAGGAGGATAGAATGGTGATACAGAATTTGGATCATTAATGATGCATGAATACAGGGAGAGCATGCATAACGTATAATTTTAACTTATAGGAAGCTTACTCAATGTTATTTATTTTTTAATATCAATAAATATATTGTCTTTATTAAATAAGAAGATATTGTTAGGCATTTAAAGTCCTAACCTGTAGTTTTAACGAACAAAATATATTACTATTAATGAATTTACTTTTGATGATATAATGGAATCAATTAATATATGAAAAATTAAGTTCAATGAAAGGGAAGAGAGTAAAAAAGCTAAATAAATTATTTAAGCAATCAAAGGATGAAGAAAATGAGCATAGTAGAGCATATATGCAACATAAAGAAAACTTTATTAAATAATCCAAATAAACATAATTAACTAATATTAATTATATTTTAATATTAGTTAAGGATAAAATTCTATTATGATAAAAAGTTTTAAAAATCAATTTTAAGTTTTAATAAACTATGAAAAAAGCAAAAAAATAGAAAACATATATAAATTAATTTAATAAATCAAATTATTTTGAAAAAATTCAAATTAATAACTATTAAATAAATAAATTTAAAGATTTTAGAATTGTATAGAAATATTTATAAATAAAAATTAATTATTTAATTAAAAAATTTATTGAGTTTCCTCGAATCGCTTTAACTATCCCTCAAATGTTGCTCGGCACAATAGTTGTTTGAACTAGTTTTCAGCTTGCGGCGGGAGAAAGGGAATGGATATATTGGGTTTGCTTTAGATCAGATACGCCAGTCCTCACGAGTCACGAAGCAACTTCTTAATAAAGTTAATAAAATCTGCTTAGGTTTGACAAGCACTTCAGCAGCTTCTGAGCAAGCAAGTTGTCGCTAAAGAACGATGTTTGGCTGACCGAAAGCAGCCGCCAACCCTTTGTTCCCCTTATTTAACCAAAAACATTTAAGTAGTTTCCATGTACTATATAATATAATGGGTACATATCCAGTACGACATTCTATAATTTAATTGAAAGATAATGTGACCTAAGTAAGCAAAACCCTTTGGGTGGTGGTATGTATTATTGTGCCTGCTAAGTTGGCTAAGTGGGGCAACAGACCCATTTCTTCTATCTAAAAGCGACACCATAATGTGACTTGTAGCCAACCACATAAGTCAACTTATGAAAGATGAATCATGCAACTTGATGAGTCTCTCTTTTAATTTGTACAAAGGTGCAAGGAAATAAAAAATAAAAATTCTCTTCATTACCTAACTATGATCGACCTTATCTCTACAAAGGAATAAAAGCTATTAGCTTGTGCAATATATAGTTAGAAGAATATATAAAATTTTTAAGTTGTGTTTATAAAGAACATTTTTAAAAAACTCATATGATTAATTATGGATGTGTAGAGTTGTATCTAATATCTATTTAGATTTTTAAGCAAACTCGATTGTCTATAGAAAGATATTATTTAGCTGCCAAAAATACAAGCTACGTTAAGCGCTTCGGTGATGTTCAAGAAACCAAGAGCCATCATGTCATGTCATTTGGACCGAATCAAACCAATAGTTTAATGGAATGTTCTGTCATAACGTTAATATCTATGATATTTCAACCCATGTCTAGTCGTAGAACTTCAAAGTCTTTCAATAATGTCGAAATTTGGACTGTTGAACGTGTTTTCCGTTGAATTCAATTGTCCACTGAATTCCATTAGCCATAGCCAAAGTTTAACATAACTGCGCTAATTAAAGGGCAAATGACAAAATTCAGCGCACAAAATTCTCCGCTTTATCAAGGTCGAAAAAAGTCATCAATTATATATAACTTTTTTTTATTTTACTTAATACTTTTCTGTTATCTTTTTATTTATTTATTTAATATTAGCTAGCATTTGACTAATTAAAATTGACTTAAAAAATGAAACTATTCACTATTTATACTTAATAGTTTAATGGAATCATGTAATGTGATTAAATTCGATCGTATGGTAAAATTTGTAACATAACATGAAGTATTTTGTATCATAATTTTTATATCCTAGATTCATTAGGAATATGATATGATTAGGAGACTTAAAACGGCATTCGCAATTTGTAAGAACGAGAAGAAGAAGAAACTTCCTAAGAAATAGAAAAGAAAGCTATAGCTCATCACTACATGGACCAATGAAAACTTAGCTTGTTCCGGGGCGCACCACCACCTCACCACTTTATAACCCAATTCTCTTCGCTTTCTCAGTAAAGAAAGAAATAGCGCCTTATTTGCAACAGCCATAGAGCTCTCTAGCGACTCCGGCGAGGTCCTCGGACCTCCGCCGCACACCCCACAGTCGGGTGCTGCGCAGATGTCTCACGGACCCCCACTTAACCTGACACCCCAGGAGCAGCCATCCCTTTTCCCTCCATCACAAGCACGGGCCCCGACGTCGCCTCTCTATAAGCAGCGCTCATGGTCACCGGACATCTACCGCGAGGAGGTGTGGCTCCGGAGAAAAGGGAACAGCGCGAAACAAAGAAGCAAGAGCGTCACTGACGACGATCTTGATGAGCTTAAGGGCTGTATTGAGTTAGGTTTCGGGTTTGACTCGCCGGAGATGAATCAACGCTTATCTGATACCTTTCCTGCTCTCGGACTTTACTATGCCGTTCACAAGAACTACAACGATACCATCTCCAAGTCTCCGGCTTTAACATCGACGTCATCTTCTTCCTACACGGCATCAGAATGTGAATCGCCGATGTCTTTCGACCGGCCGCACTCCATCTTCGGTTCTGGTACAGTTTTCTTTCCGCCTTTCCTTCTTAAATTACATTAATGGTTAGATATTTACCTATAGGATAAATCTTGGTCTTTCCTTTGGCCTATGTTCTTTTATGTTTGGGTCTTAGTGAAGTGTTATGATATGGATTTTTTGTATGAATTATGCTGAATATGATTTGTTTCATGGGAAAATTGGATATGGGTTTTCAGGTGAGAACCCACAGACGGTGAAGACAAGGCTGAGGCAGTGGGCACAGGTGGTTGGTTGTTCTGTGAGGCAATTTTCAAGGCCAAGAGATGACGGTCTCAAGGGTTGATTGTTCATTGTGAGCCAAATTAATGAGAGGGTTATAATCAAAGCATTCAAATATCAAACTCTTCAAGATTGATGATAACGATATGACACTAATTCCCTATGCTTCCATCCACCTACAAAATTGATTGCAGTGTTAATAAGCCAGAAGGATTAAACAAAAATGGTTAGGAGGCAAAATGAAGAAACTCCACCTTTGAAAAAGGGTAGTAGGATTGACTTTTAATTCCTTCCCTTTTCTTAACTTGTTCAAGTTTTGGGCTGGCTACAGCTGCTGGAGTCTGTTCACATGGTAGTTTTTCTAATTAAGAGGGTCTAGCTACAGGTAAGTTAAATGTGTCGGAACGTATGCTTGTGTAAAAAGGATGGTCAAAAAGTTGTTTCCAGTTGGAGTGTGTGAAAACTGTTGTACGAAATCTTGCGTTTGGGAAGCTAAGGTTAAGGAAACAGACTGCCCCGCATAAAGCTGGTTGTATGCGTCTTTTTCCTATCTTGACAAAGGGGGAAGTTGCGGCATTCCCGAATAAGAATCGGTTAACTTGACGGATACGGCTTGGTTGCTTTTTCTTTCACGGGCATCAATGGTTTTGTTGCTTGGAAGGAAAGTTAAGCCATTCGTTTTGTCCTCGCAGTTTAGCTCTAGGAATCTGAAATTGGGTCGTTGGGATAATTTGGCAGATTTGATTCTTTGACATTATATAATCTAAATTAAAGGTTTAAATGGAAGAAATGTTTAGGAATGAGATATCCATTGGCTACAACTTAACACACAAAATAATAACCTTCGTTAGTCTGACCTGGCCTTCATAATCCCCCGCTCGTGCCATATGAATAAAGTTAAACGTAAGCAAATTGATCTTTTATCTAATTGCGGGTGGGTGACATATCTGATACGAAAAATTTTTATAATGAAGTAGGTTTTTTATTTACATAACTTTTTAGTTACAAAACTTGAGAGTATTTTTTTATTAATGAACACATACAACATTCTTAAAAATTTGTTACCGTAATTTATTTTTTACAACATTCTTAAAAATTTGTTACTGTAATTTATTTTTTATTTTGTAATTAGAAAACTTAATTTTAATAATAAATATTTAATTATGGCCTTATAAATTCTCTTTTTAAATCATACCTTCATAAGTCATTTTACACATAAACAATTAATTTTACCAAATATCTTTAATAAATATCTAATGTTATTCACTAGTCAAATCAGCTGATATAATTAGTTGTTAGCTAACCGTTGATATAATCAACTAATAGGTAATGCAAGCCGTTAATTGTCAAACAAGGCCATAATCAATTACAAACAATAGTTAAAATTATAACCATAATGTTATAAAGGATAAGAGACATAAATGTATTATATAACTTAAGAAATTTTATACAAACTTTATAATTTTAAATTTTTTTAAAAGAATTTCTTTTAGCTTTTAATTTTTTTTAAAAAACTATTCATAGACTTCAGTTAAAAACTAATAATCAAACATGTATAATATGAATCTCAAATATAGACTAATCAAATGTCATTAATGTAATAACTCCACTCGTTTCTTGAACTTGATACTAACAAGTTAAACTTAATTTAATATATAATAAAATATTGATTAAAATTAGTTTAATTAGTTCATATCAAGCTTAAAAAATGAGTGGAGTTATCATATTAGTGACATTTGATTAGTCTATATTAGATATTCATACTACAAATTATTAAATTGAGTTAAATTTAATTAATTTAATTTGATTTTAAAAACTAAATTAAATCATCACATAAACACTATTTGATTGGTGTATGTATGATATTCATGTGTATTTTGTAGTTAATTTTTATTTGAAATAAAATAAAAGGATTTCTTTTATTTTTTGAAAAAATAAAAATTGGAACATCTTTTTTCAAAAATCTTAACGATTACAAAGTTTTAAATTATAAAGAAGATGCATAATTTCTTCCTTTTTATAAATATAATTACTATTGGATCCATTTAATCTAACTTTTCAACTAAACAACGCAATTTGTGTGCCATATGGACTCAGTTCGATCGAGTTGTACATTAATGGGCTGCATGATGAACTTCAATGTGTCATCATTCAAGTCAGTAATTGGGTTGGGTCCATTACTAGGTCTTTTTTCACGACTTTTCAAGCATTGTATCATTTCATTCCTTTATTAAAAAATCAGTTGCTTGACATTTTTTTTTGTCCGATTTCTGGCTTCTGTTTTAGTAACGACCTGTCTGATTATATTTATGTTTTTTATTTTATTTTTTTAATTTAGTACAAAATTTTCTTTAAAATTTTGGTTTTAGTTTTTTTTTCAGTTTTGAAATTTATTAAAAGCAAAAAAAGTGGTTTTTTTTGTTTTCTTCTATTTTTTCATAATCTAATTTATCATCAACTAAATATATATTATATTATTATTTAACTAGAACTATAAATAATTTAATTTAATATTATATTTAATTAATTTAATTTAATTATTAATAAAATATAAATAATTTAATTTAATTTAATAATTATTGATAAATTTATTTAAACCTAAAATATATTAAAATATATAAATTCCAAATAAATATTGATTTACTGATTAAAATAAATTTTAATTTTTAAATTATTTATTTTAATAAAATAAAATTCTTTTATTGATAATTTACTAGTAAATACTATATAAGAGATTAAAATGAATTTAATTAATTAAAAATAATTTATCTTTAAGTTTTATCGATAAATATTTATCAAAAATAATAAAAATATAATTACATTAACTTTAACAACCAAATTTATTTTTAATTTAAAAGAAAAAATAAACTAAAAATTACAAAAAAAAAGAAGTGAAATCAAATAGTCATAAAATTATTTTAATGGGGAGTGAACTATTACCTAATATTGAATTTTATCATAATGAGTTTTGATGTGAAAAGGATTTATATTTGACATATTTTCTATAAAGTCTTTATCATCTTATGTGATTAGTGTTTCTTCTTTTGTATGTTATTAGTTGGAAGCACTTTAAATTAAAATAAGTTCAAATAAGTTCTATTAATTTTAAACAATTTTTTGGATGAACATGTGAGGTATTTTGAGTGGGCCTAAATTATCGGTGACAAATTTAAGTCGTCATCACACTTAGATTAATTTCCACTTGTGCCTTATGGGACCCTAAAAGGCGGCTCAGCACTACTATCAAATATTTAAAACTGTTACATTCATAAGCAGAATTCGAACCCCTGACCCATTAAGCGGATAAATCAATATACAAGGCCTTATTACCTTAAGTTACTCTTTATATAAAATCTTCCCTTTTCCTTTTTCTTTTTGCCAAATTTATTTGGTGGAAAGAAATGTCTATAATAAAAATAAGAGAAATATACACAATAATTATTGAAGTACGTGTATATTTCAACTAATTACAGAGAAATATTTTACGCTAGAAAACATCCATTTCAAAATGACCTAGAATCTTGAGATTCTAAATTATATCCTAAAATAAGTTTATTTTAGCATGTTTAGTAAGTTAAAAATATAATCCTAAATGGAAATATTCTCTACAACAAATTTAGGATAAATTATATTTAAAATATGAAATTTTAGTCAATTTTATGATCATACTTAAAATATAAAAATATTAATTAAATGTTTAAAATTTTAAATTTGTTGTAAACGTAATATGTCATTTTTCTTGTTCACATGGAACAATACATAAATTGCAACTTTTAATGAGAAAAAATACTAATATATGCAAGACTAAGGATGGAGTAGTATAAAATAATCAATTCATATTTTCTTTAATATTATTTATAAGGAGCAAGTAGCCTACATCATAATAATAATGTTGTCATAATCATAATATGCTGAAAAAAATAAATATAGCTACATAAATTACTAATATAAGAGAAACTAATATTTTTATATGGAAAAGTCCTTTAGAATAAAGGTAAAAATTGTTGGACCTTTGATTCATTGAAAGAAATCCATTGTACTAAAAGAGTTTTATAAAATAATCTAGAGTTTTATAAAATAATCTTTAAAGTAGTCACAGAACAAGTTTTGAATAAGGAGATAAAAGTATAAAAGCAATAACAATAAACAAAGAAGAAAATGAGAGAAATCAACTAAAATTAAGTTAGTGCTCACGAGGTGAATTTTGCAGTTATAATCCACTAAACAAGATCTCTACCATTCATAATATAAATCAATATCTTAAGAACTTTTAGACTAAATATGAACTTGATCCAACTGTAAATTACTCCAAATTTAATGAAAAAAACCATTTAAAAACACAACAATTGTCTATTTTTTATAAATTAAAATGGTGAATTAAAAGATAAAAATGAGTTTCTAAAAATGATATTCCAAGTCTAATAAATTTGAATCTTTTTATACATAGGAGATAAATTTCCTAACCTAACAATTCTCTTACTCTAACTATATAGAGAGACCATTATCTTGAAGATTAAGTAATACGCATCAAACTTTTTTCTAAGAAAAGAATTGGTTATCGTATCATAACCATTGTCATCTTTATGAATCTTTGGCAGTTCAAGCAACTTAAAATCCAACCATATATAATTTAATGGTACCTAACATCAATACGCTTCAATATATTATATAATGTCAAATTTTTAGCAATTTGCATTACACTTTGACTATTAGACTATATCACATGGCACTATTGTGAAAAACTAAGCTTGCTTACACATTTCTTCATCTAAAGCATTTCTTTATAAGCTTTAGCTATAGTAATAAGTTCTCCTTTTGGAAGTTGACAAAGCATTGCATTTCTATAATTTGGATTGCCAAGATACATCTCTTACTACAAAGGTAATAAAATAACCTAAAGTATAGACTTGAAGATACGATCATTCCGCTCCTACCAAACGCCGGAGACAAGATAAACTAGAACTATACGTATTACTCATACATGACCTTCCAGGGGAAGTTTGAGTCGAACACTCCAAACCATGATATCAGACCAAGAAGGTGATATCTCTTTAATACGTACAACTCTAGGAGTTCGACTCAAACTTCCCCGAGAAGGTATATCTTGTCAATACGTACAACTCTAGCTTATGTCTTCGGCATTTGGCAGGAGTGGAATAATCATACCTTCAGGTCTATTACTTGCACACCACACCACTACTGATAATCATTTAAGATAAGCTCAGGATGCACATATTCCTTTATAAACATAGGCATGTTGTCATCCAAAGAATGACGTCAAGCTGGTAGTTATACTAACTCAAATGAGACAACTTAAATGAAGGCCTGCTTATCACAACTCAGTTTTGCTGACTTGTATTAGCTTTAATAGGTTGTATAACTTTGTTCAATTAATGCATAATCTTGCTTAATTAGATCCTTTTAAGGGGGTTAGCCCCTTGATCTGTGTTATCCAATTTTGTAAACCACTTGCTTCACCTCATCGTTTCAATATATAACCTTTTATTAAAAAAAACCTAAAGTATGATCTCCTTATATCAACATTTGTTATATTTGTAAATATGTATACGAAAAGAATATGTTTTCCTTCTCTCAAATACAACCTCAAACTAAAAGAGCTACAAAGATATCTCAAAATCAACTTCACTGCAATCTAATGTTCTCTTTTTAAATTAGAAAGAAACTAACTAACAACACTAAAAATATGAGCTATATTAGGTCATATATAAATTATTGCATATATCAAATTACCAATAGTTGAAGCGTAAAGAATTCTTTTCATATCCTTGTTCTCTTCCTCTCTATAAGGATGTTAGGTTTTTTCTTATTTAAAATGTATAGAAATAGGTGTACTTACCACCTTAACTTTGTCCATATTGAACTTTTGAAGTATTTTCTCGATTTATGGCTCTTGTAATAATCATAATTTCTTAGTTTTCCTATGATGATGATCTTTATGCCAAGAATTTACGTTACCATCCCTAAGTCTTTCATATAAATTATTTAAATCATACTTCAATTTGTAATCTTAAAAGTATTTTAATTTATAATAAGCATGTTATCAATATAAAACAACAAAATAATAAGTTCCAATAATTTCTGCACAGCAACACATGAAGTCTTTTTAAATCCTTACTTTTTTTATAACAAAATCAAATTTCTTATACCACTTCCTCGATGCATGCTTTATTTCATCCAAATACTCCTGAATTTAACAATCCTCTTTTCCTTTGACTTTATATAAATTTTCTTATCTAAATCACTATAGAGAAAAACAATTTTCACATCAACGTATTCAACCTCTAAGTTAAGGTGTGTTGGTAATCCTAACATAACTCAAATGAATGACACCTTCACAGTCAAAGAAAAGGTTTCATAAAACATAAAATCCTTTAAGTAGTTTGACAACTAATCTAACTTTGTATCATATAATTGAAGTTTCATCATCATACTTTACTTTGAAAATCTAGTGGTTCTTCATCCCTTAATTAGCTTTATCCTTTAAGTAGCTTAAATAAATAACAAGAGTGATTATCATGCAATTATTTAATTTCATTCTTCATAGCTTCAAACCATTTCTCTTTTTACTTGATATCCATATCTCTTCAAAGTTTTTAGGTTCTCCACTAAAATGATAAGTACATACTTATTAAGAGGATAATATGATGTGGACTTTGTCTTTATAGTAAATCTCCTAAGAGAAGTTTTTAGAACCTCTGTAGCTGTTGTCTTTGTATTTATTGATTGCTAAACAACCATAACATTATGTACTAGCATCCAAAGTATCTACACCTTATTGATCTTTTCTGTACTTAATCATCATTTTTAATGTCATCTTGAATCTCGACATACTAACGACCATCTTCTTTTGCATTTGGTGTATCATTTAAAGAATTAGCTCAACATCAACTAAACTCACATGGCTTTAAGGATCATTTACTCTCAAACTTATAATATCCTCAGTAGGCTATCATATAATTGAAGTTTTCATCATCATACTTTACTTTGAAAATCCAATGGTTCTTCATCCCTTAATTAGCTTCATCCTTTAAATAGCTTAAATAAATAACAAGAGTGATTATCATGCAATTATTTAATTTCATTCTTCATAGCTTCAAACCATTTCTCTTTTTACTCGATATCCATAACTCTTCAAAGTTTTTAGGTTCTCCACCAACAATGATAAGTATATACTTATTAAGAGGATAATATGATGTGGACTTTGTCTTTATAGTAAATCTCCTAAAAGAAATTTTTAGACCTTTGTAGCTGTTGTCTCTGTATTTATTGATTGCCAAACAACCATAACATTATGTACTAGAGCATCCAAAGTATCTACACCTTATTGATCATTTTGTACTTAATCATCATTTTTAATGTCATCTTAAATCTCAACATACTAAAGACCAACTTCTTTTGCATTTGGTGTATCATTTAAAGAATTAGCTCAACATCAACTCGCATGGCTTTGAGGATCATTTACTCTCAAACTTATTAATATCGTCAGTAGTCTGGTCCTTAAAGAACACCACATCATGAATTTTGACAAGTTTCTTCTCTAATTGATCATACAATAGCTAAACTCATCTTGACCTTAACTAACAAAGATACACTACTTATTCTCAACATCTAGTTTCAACCTCTCATCTTTAGAAACATGTATAAATGATTTGCTTTTAAAGACTCAAGTAAAACATCTTTATCAAACCAAAATGCATTTGGGAGATTACCATCTAAAGCTAGGAGACAAATTAATAGCATGAGAAACTACATAAAGTACTTCTTCCTAAAAGGAATTTTACAATTTTGCTTTTGCAAGTAAGCATTTAACACTCTCCATCAATGTTTTATTCATACTTTTTGACAAACCATTCAATTAGGGAGTCTTGAGAGGAATCTTTCATGTCTAAGACTATGCTCTCTGTAGTAGTTTTCAAATGGTTTATAATATTCACCACCTTTATCATTATGTAGATACATTTCAATTTCTTGCATAATTCTTTCAAGCAAAACTTAAAATTCTTTGAATTTCTCATGAACCTAATCTTTGATCTACAAAGCACAAACATAAATTTTATTAGAATGGTCATTAATAAAAGTGGCAAAATAAAGCGAACCACCATGTGATCTCAATTTAGGATGACCACAAACATTTAAGATTAAAAGATCCAACAAACACAACTTTCTAAAAGGAGGATGACCCTAAAAGGAAACTCTCCTTTGTTTCCATACCATGCATTAACAATACTTATGTAACCTAGCTTCCTTAATATTATAAAGTAAAGTTTTATTAGCTAAATGATTAATTCCTTTCACACTCATGTGAATCGGTCTTTTATATCATAATTCTGATGAAGTATCACTCTTAATCATATTCACAAATTCACTAGAACTAGAACTTTACAACATTTACAAGTTAAAGAACTTATACCTTGAGCCAAAACTAGTGAATCTTTAGTAGATTTTCACTATCTATCATTAACGATATTGTAATAACTATCATCATCAAGATTTCTTATAGAATTTAAATTCAAGGAAATGTCAAGTGCATGCTTGACATGTTTAAGAATTAACTTTGAACCATTGCTAGCCTTCAAGTAAATTGTTCCCATACTAATCACAAACATAGTTCTTATACTTATAACTTTATTTTCTTTTACTTTTCTCTCTAGTAGGAACATAATTGGTCAAAGAAATAAGGAAAGTTTCCTAAGAATCTAGAGAAGTATTAAGCAACCAAAGTTTATATATCTCATGATCAAACTTGATACTCATTCCAAACATTTGTTAAAAATGACTTACCTCCTTATATCTCAAATTCATCAATTACTTAAGTAAGAACAACTTGTTCTTTCTAGTCTTTGAAGTATAAAGTGTTTCAATCTTATATCACAAAGTTCTACCATGTATCTCGTTAATAATATGAATCATGTGTATCTTCTACCTGTTGCTTAATATGGCTACAAACATTATAATGTTCTAATTCTCAATGTCATTTAACATAGTCTAGGGCTTCTAAGTAGTTAACACAACAAATGCCATTTTTTTTCATAAATAAAAGATCTTTCATCTTACCTTTCCAGTTATGGTAATTAGTACCATTTAAACACACTATTATCTAGTATTTGTCTCCATCATTCGTATAGAACTATCTTAAATATTAAGCCTCAAGTTCTGCAAGCACAATGTTGGGAAGAAAACACCAATATATAAGATCAAACACACAACAGAATACCTAATCCAAATTTTCCATTCTCCTTAAATCAATGAGATTATCATTGACTATATATTTTAATTACTAATACTAAGATGACCATTGACTTGTATATTTTAATTACTAATACTGAGATAATCATTGGCTAAATAGGTATGATGATTTAAATTAATTTTATTTAAAAAATTATCTAATAAAATGAAGAATTTTCTAGTTGTACTTTTTATCCTAAAATAATTTTTTATTATAATCTCTAATTTTTTTTCATATCATAAAATATTGACACAATTTAATACAATTGATTAATTTTAAATCTTCCAAAAAATTTTAGAGCATAAAATTTAAGTGAAGTCCGTAAAATCATTTAAAATAGACTTCCAAAAAACATGTAAAATAATTTCGTGACTTGTACGATTGATAATGTCATTGGCTATATATTTCAATTACTAATAGTAAGATAATCATTGACTTGAATATTTTTGTATTCACTTAGAGATATTTATAAAGACTATTTCTTTCACGGCAAAGAAAATTCTTTAAACAAACGCGTAAAGGTGGAATTAAATCTAGAAATTGACTTATAGAAAGGTAAACCTTAATGTTTTATTTGTTTTAGTGCTTTCACAGATGGAATATTTCGAACTAATTGATCAAAACTTATTTCATTAACCATCTTGATCCCTCCTAATTTTTTACGAGTTGGATTAACAATTATCTTTTAATGACTTACTAAATACATTACAAGTTTTTCATAATCTGTTGATTGACAAAAAATAATTAAACTCCTAAATTTTTAATCATTTATTTTCTGCTACATTATAATCTATATTACAAAAGCCAAAAGTTGTACACTTACATGGAGTATCTTATGTAGGGATGACAATCGGTCAGTTCATTGGCTTGTCTTGTTAATTTTTTCACAATAATTATTTAAAATTAAAAATATAAAATAACTTTTTTAATTGAGTCTGAACTTGAGCTGCCAGACCTAGGCTTACCCGATACTCAACCCTTTTATGCAAAATAATGTCGTTTTACATAGAATAATTGAATGTCTCGAGTTGGTTTGGGTCTGGGCTTAGCCCATGGGTTAGTTCATTGAAAACACTTGAATCTGAGCTAATGGGTCAGTCCATTATTATCCCTAATCTTAGTGTATTACCCTTCATGTTAACAAGAGTAAAGATAGAATTAACAACAAATTATTTTTACATTAACTTAGAATTTTATACACTTGATTGATATTTGTATATTTGTGACTTGTATTACAAAGTTGCGTAAAAATCTAAATTTAAAATATAATTTGCCTTTAAGTTTATCAATTTTGTCTTTGTTCTTACATTAAGTACAAACAGAAGTACAAATCAATGCTTTGTTAATCTGCAATGTCCAAAGCGTCCACATTATAATATGCTTAGTTTTCTAATTAGATTGAAATAGTGCTAAGGTTTGCTACTGATGTAGGAATGGCCGCCTGATGCCTCACCAGTTGACCCTTTCTTCTGTATCAGACACCACATTTCCTTCCAATCACAGCGATGTTTCAATGCCAATTTTCTTTGGTACCATCTTCTCTTTCAAGGGCAACTATCAAATGTCCAAGTCAAAATCCAAAAAATCTCTACATGTTGAATCATTGTAACCCGGCAACTCTTCGGTATATAAAGGTCTATTTTTAGCCAACTTTGGCCTATCACTTCCTTAATTTATTCCAGCATTAATTACATATTTATCTTTACACAGTAAATAAGAATTGGCTCTAGTTGACCGAAGTAGAACACAAGCAATCGGCCACGAATCATTATATATATACAGGTACATATATACATACAGGTACATAGAATATATGATTACAAATACATATATTCTATGTACCTGTATGTATATATATATATATATATATATATATATATATATATACCTTGGCAGATTCGCCAGATGCGATG
>JAOSBN010000177.1:31732844-31750466 GCA_027563595.1 Erythroxylum suave | reverse complement strand
GGGCGAAGCGCATAGAGGAAGAAGAGAGGAGCAAAAATAAAGTAACGAGAAATGAAATAAAAGGAGACTTATGATGAAGAGAAGCTACCAGAAGAGTAAAGGACAATCGTTCGATTAATTAAATGGACATACGTACAAATCCTGACACTTGAGGAGACGTTTATGGAGATACGATCTTTGTAAACACTGTTCCCGTTTGCGACGTTATCATCTATATCCTCTGCGTCAGGTGCCACGTTATGCACATAACAACGAGCTATGAGTAAACTAGAAAAGTAAATAGACGACAATCGTTAGATCAAATAAATAGACGAAGGGGATGAATTGCGTGGTCGTCCATCCCTTCGCCCTTAGTATAATATACTTAATAAAGAAGAACTGTTGAAGATTCTTTGCACCATGTAGAGCTATTCTTTAACTTTAAATTAAGAAAATGTCTCAACAACGACATAAATAAAAGCTGATTTGAACATCTCCACCGTCTCTTTCATGTGAAACGTGCACGTTTCTTACCGTAATTTTTAGTATAAAGAAGAATTGTTGAAGATTCTTTGCCCCATCTACATTTATTCTTAAACTTTAAATTAAGAAAATGTACCGTCAACAACATACATAGAAGCTAATTTGAACATCTCTAAACAATATTAATCCTTCTTAAGAGTTATGAATGGTCTCACACAAACTTTACACATGTATGGTCTAACTATCTTATAATAAGAGGGACAAGACTCAAGAGACCCATTTGCCTTTGATCTCCAAGGTCTTAGCGCTGCCCCGTACAAACATTATTGAAATAAAAGGAAATGCTAGTAGTCATAACATTGAGAGAGCACTTTTGCTTCCTAGACAAGGAGCCCCCACGCCCACTACCGTCCAATCTTCAATTGCAAATCTTGATTTCCTTTGCTTGTGGTCCGGGCCCAGCCAACCTCATTTTCTCATCACGACCCCTCTTTTTCTTGTTCGCGTCGCATTTCAGAAGAACACCGAACAGTTTCAGACTCTCTCCGTCGTCGTTTTCGTCATCGTCGTCCTCATCCTCATCCTCATCCTCGTCGCCGCCATCATGGCTGAACCCAGAGCAGCTTCCTTGCCTCATGATGCGATCGATCTGGTCGGGCCCCACATTCACGTACTTGGTCAAGAACGTTATCAACTCATCACACTGCCTCTTGGCTTGCGCCAGCTCCGAGCTCAGCACTTCGTTGTCTTTCTTCAGCTTCTCGTTCTCGCCGGACAAACCCGCCAGTTGGGTCATAGTAGCCACGGTCTCCACCGATCCGGGGTTCTTGGAATCAGGTGAAGAAGTTGATGTCGATGCCATGTCCTCGCCGGAATTTGAATGCGACGAACCACCGCCTCCTCCTACATGCTTACTGGCACCATTTCCCTCGGTCCGAATGGCCGCCTTCCGGCGACGGATTTCGGACAGAAGCACTTTTTGTCCGCGACGGAAATTATCGTTGGCAAACTCCCACTTGTCGGGCACTATCTTTCTGAAGCCCTGTCAATTAAAAAAGTACATGCTCCTTCTCTAGTTAATCACCACGTTATTTGAATTTGATATTTCAACTTAAATTAAAACAAGTAATTTATGATAAAATCATTCTAACACAAACTTTCTTAATTAAATTAATATTTAACATTAATTACATGTTAAACAATTTAATTATATAATTAGGATACAATTTCTTAAAAAAAAAACAGATATACTTGATTAATTTTTAATAAAGTTATTTATAAATTTAAAAATTAAATTAATAATTGGAAAGTGAATTAACAGAAGATGTTAGTGTGCAATGATTAATAAAATTAAAACTGAATTAATAACTAAAACACTGGATTAAAAATAACATTCAATTTAAAAAAAGTAAAATTTTCCAATTAAAAAACAAGATTTTATACATAAATTAGAAAAGAAAAAAAGGTTAATGATACTGGATTGTTCTGGGGTTCGGAAATGGGCGATCTAGTTTGGGACACGAAAGTGGACTTCCGAGGGATTTCTGTTTCTCCACGCAATTGGAAAAGGAAAGCACAGGCTACTAAGTGGGAGAGTTTCCAAACTTATCGAACTAGATCTTATTGGATTTGCCGTCGAGAAGCCCAACAAACATAGCCTTACAGCCCATTGACCATACTCTAAATACTTCCTTATAAGCACATCAACGACAAAGCTCTCCGAAGCAATTTCGGCAATTCGTGTATGAAGGGTAGAAAGGATGTTTGCAATTATTCTCAACTTGGGTATACCCAATATAACATTTTGTTCAAGGAAATTCTATCAGTCCCACTCAAACAATTATGCAGTTGACTATATTACAACAACAAGATTTAGTTAGCCACAAGAAGTGAGTCCTATCGTGTTTTTGTTTGACTTGGATGCCCTATTAGCTAGGTTACGATTATTTATGGAGTTGATTATATAAAGAACAATATTATTTAAAATATTTTTGTTAATTAATCGTAATAATCATATTAATTTCTGTTATTTAATAATTTTTATTTTAAATCTTTTATAATATTAATCATCGAATGAAATAGTTAAAGCCCCTGAAACTTTCAATCAAACCATTAAATGTATCTTAAATTTTCTCAGTTGATCTGCTATATGTTATTAGATAGGGACTTGATTTCCTACCTGTATACAATTTTCTGTCCTAATAATACATGATTACCTAAATCCGACTCCAAGACACCCATGCCCCTCATCTACTGTTGGTTGATTGGTTTAAACGTGCCTAGATTCGACCTTACAATCCTACCAATAACAAACTCATGTATGCTAGGCTAGTTACCATCTAACCATAATAGACCAAAGAGTCTTCAGACAATCGAGTCCTGAACCAACATCTTACCCACCAACGATTCTAATGTCTAAACAGTCTGTTCGAATTCCAAGAAAGCAAGGAACTCATGACACAGTTGTGTAATTACCAAACGAACCAAGACAAACGGCAGTCTAAATTTGAACCAAGACAAAATAGAAAAGAACATGACATACACTTTGTAATATAGAGAGGCGAGGCGGCGGGACTTACATAGGTGTTGAGCTGGCGAACAAAGCTAGAGAAGTTGTTGTGCTTGAAATAGTTGGGAAGCAAATCCTTGGCAAAATCAGCTGTTTTCCAAACAACAAAAGTGGTTCCAGTTTCGTTCCAGGATATCACATCGTCAGTGGTCGGATCATCCACCAACTGGTAAGTTTTCGCCAGAAACGGCGCCGGAACAGATCGTTGGGCCATCTTTCCCGATCTACCCTTCACCAGAAAAGGGGCCAAAACCAACCAAAACAAAGAAAAGAAACACAAACCTAACACCAAAAGATACAAGGAAGAGACCAAAATAAAAACGGAGAAACAAAGAAAATGAATGAAAAGGATTAGACAGCGCAACTAAAGAGCAAGAGAGCGGTGAGGAATTCCCAGCCCCAACAGTAGAACCCGGAAAGGAAACACTTTGAACTAACACGATTATAGTCACAGAGCATCTGATTATCTACTTCCATGGATGTTCAAAGAGAAGGGTTGGATGGTTGTTGCGAATAGAACACACAAGACAAAGAGACCATAGCTTTAAAGGGGAGGTACTTCTCTTCCTCCTGCTTTCGTGTTCGAGACACTTATAATTAAAGAGAGTGTACAGTGCGCAGAAAGCGACGTGGGGTTCTAGAAATTTTGAGAAACTAACACTACAACTTACCATTAAACAAAGCAAATATGACACCACCCCACTTAGCCTCTTTCAAAGGCTAGCAATTTCTTTATCAAAAATTCAATATCAGAGAATATTCAACCGGGTTACTGTTCTGTTGGGCCCGTGTTCTGATCTTTTCTGTGAGCTGGGAAGCTTCGAATACGTTTCTCCCCCTTCTTTACATATGAACGCGTGGACATTGGCCTCACGTTTTTCCAAGGATAAAAGGCCGATCAAGAAGAAGATGAAACTCTTTTGCTCTCCTCTCTATTTTCTACACCTACCGTCTTCTTCCAACAAGCTTTCCGTCTTCGCGACATTCTCGTTGAACTTTGTACCGATTTCTTCTTTCCTACTATACCCTTGTTGTTTTTGGGTAGAAAAGTAATTTTCAATTTGATACTAAATCATGTATTTAAACGTATTGCTTTTAGTCAACTTGTTAGAAAGAATTTGGTTTTTTGGTCTAGATTTGATTTCAAGTTTGTAGTTGTCAAAATTTGCCAACTTTGATTTCAATTTTTTATGCAAATGACCAATCGAGTTGCTGTTCCCCTAATTGTGGTTAAGATGCCAACTAAATCAATTACAAAAGTTAATTGTGTGCTAATTTTTGATAACTTGGCCATGTTCTTGTCTTTTTATCCCATCACTTCCAGAATGTTCCTAGTTGAGTAATCATTCTCCATTTTGCTTCCAGATATCAAAACCATCAATGAACATTGTTTTGATCGAGCTTTCCATAGATTTTTTGGTTAATAATTGTGCCTTATCTATACGTATGAGGTCAACTTCTTTTAACATCAAAATCTTCTTATATTTAGAGATCCAGATAGTTACTTATAATCACAAAAGAATAATTTTACTCTTACTTGGTATTTTAATAAACTATAAAATTCAAGATTTCTTCTAATTTTATTAAAAATAATTATTCATAATCTAATTGGTTTTTCTCAATTAATGGCTAATTATTCAAGGATCTAAAATATTGTTAACTTTTTATTTAGCCACAAATTTCTCCTTTCCCTTAAAGCTAGATAATTATTAATTGCATTTCTCAGTTTTTCAATAATTCATTAGTTAAATTACTTAATTTGATTCAAATAAAGGTAATAAAGTGGATTCAATAAATAATCTAAATCAATGGATCGAAATTATGAAGAAAAATGAACCCTGATTAGTATAAACCGGACTCAGATTAAGTATGCGATGGAGAAGCCTGATATAGAAGTTATATCTAAAGTTTAAGGTCTCATGCAATTATTCATATCATTCATAAATATAGAGATTCTCTGACTCATTAAAAACGCTTATGTACTGAGAAAACTGTAGAAAGATGTTAACTACATGTCGGTGAACGATTCTCGTAAAGATTCCGAAAGATTAGAGCTCATTTTGGCTACGGAAATTGCTGAGAAAGTCAAAATGGAATCGAAATCAAGTATTCCATATTTCCTTCATTTTTAACTATTTCATGTATGATCCGATATATGTAATAAGATTTATGCTATTTGTTACAAAAATTAGCCAATATCCAAGTGTATATCAACATGTTGAAATAAAAAACAAGGGCACAGCTCGTAAGGACGAATTCATGTGGCAATTATATATTTAAATTCCTATGTGTATAAGTTTTATGAATTTCATAAAGAATTCTCCTGAAAACGCTACAGAAGGAGGAAAAAAATTTCCCTTCACGTGCATCAAGCCATAAACTAGAATGAAAGACATAGTAACTCGGGTTAATGGCGGGTTAGTCTTTCCAGTTTTCCCAGCCAGTCATTTTGACAAAAACGAGGGGAAAGAAAATAGAGGAGATGTATGAAAATGAGGGTCAAGTCAATTGAGATAATATTTACAGTTCAGGCTGAACTCGACAAATTCAATTATAGCGAATAGTAGAATCGCCTTTGATTTATAAGATAGAATGAAATTTCTTTTCATGTTAAATTCTAAGAACTTCGATTTATTACGTTCATTTTTATATAAATCGTATTGCTTTTTTATATATTTAAGTGGTCATGGAAGAACTGAATCTTATATCAAATAAAATGTATGGATAGTACGAACTGTATAAACGAAAAATCTTGAATAGAACAACTAAAACTATTATTTACTATTAATAAAAGGAAAAATCCAAAATGCATATGTCCATTAAATGAGGTGGTACGTTAAATGAGATGGTACAGGAAAGAGTTTTTATCAAAACATTAATAAGTAGCATATTAATAGATAATATATATATATATATATATATATATGGTCCAAGATGTATTGTTATTCAAAATTAAGATATTAAGACTAGACTTGTCAATTCATAACCTTTCGAAGTCAAGCCTTATCTGTTCAAACTATTACATGATTTTCAAGATATAAGAAATTTAGTTATATTTAAAAACAAAGCACCAGTTTGTTGGTTTAAGGATAATTATGAAATTCAACTATTTTTATTGTATTCACTGAATGCGCTATGAAAATTTAGCAATGATCATACAGTACACATAGATTCAAATCGACCTGTTTAGTGTTAATGGAACAAGTTTTATTCTCTCGCGAATAATTCACATTCCTTAATTGTCAAAACTCCACATCTTAGTTTATATGCGGTTGGGAAATTTAATATCATTTTTTTAGTACAGACAAATACGAACACAAGAAAACATAAACAAGAGTCAAAACCAGGATGATATAAAATTTCTATTGACCAATTCAAACATTACTAACCACATCTTATCAAGACTAAATTCTTCGTAGGACATTGCTGCGTAAATTATTCACATTGGAGACTCGCTTACATTCATTCCAATGAAATTATCCAACCAAAGAATTACTTTTTTTATGTTTGTTCCTCTAAAAAATAATTATATGAAATAATCGACACACGTGAAACGTTAAGCTTTAAATAAATTAAATGAATAATAAATGTCAAAATAAAATATAAATATGACTAATCCACCTTAAATTGTCTTTTTATGCATTCTCTTTCTCTAAATGATCCCATGCTAACGAGAATGACAAATATATTATTGCAAGAAGTTTGAATTTTGTTTATTAGGAATCGAAGGAACTTCTATGGTGCTAGGACAAAAGAACATGTATTTGGAGTTAAATCAAAGCTTTTGAGTATTTAATTAGTGTGGTTGATTCGTTCAAACTTCAACTACTTACATTTATCTATATATGGATACATGTAAATTGTCAAACAACTCGTACACACTAGTTCTAAAGGAAGATTTATACCCTTGTATCTTATAGTTCATATGAGGATTTAAGGAATTATTCGTTGAAATCTAATGAAAACTATGCATTTCGTATGAATTAAAGAAAATAAAATGTATATAGACTGTAACAGCTAACAGTATAACTTGGTATTCGTTACCTTACGAGGTTGAGGCGTATAAAATTGAAGGTCCAGAGTCGAGATCATATTTTTCACTAGACGATGGATTAATACTGTTAAGATAGTTTTCCAAGCTTTGGAGGTTTCTGCTGCAAGTTCTTCAATGTATGATCTTGGTATTCTTATAACTAAATGTGAATAAGGCAACAAACTTAGTCAAAATAACAAGTCGACAATTGGCTACATTTATCTCCTCTTCCTTTTGCCGAAAGGACAAAGTGACAAAACTTGTGTATAAACATCACCCGACAAACTTGCAATCTAAGCAATTTAACGAAGGAGGAGAATAGTCAAAAAGGAATTTGTACATCCCACGTTTAAATAGTTATAACAAAAGGGCATCCTACATACTCTATTATGCATCCGTCAAAGTTTAAAACTTTTGTTGAATAACGAGTTATTATCGCTCTCTCAACACGCATTTAGTTAAATAAAATATCACCTTGCATGATAAATTGTATACATTAAAATCTATATATATTAATAATATTGAAATCGCATAAGATATGTTAATTAAAAGAGTTTCCAATTCATTTAAAGATCAATTCAAAATATTAATTTATAAAAATTCCAAGTTAAAATAACTAAAGGTTAAAACTTTGAACTAAACATAATTTAGTAGTTTTCGGCACTAGTTAAAATATCCCTCATCGTGAGCACTTCCATTAGAACTTAGATTAGCTCGAATCATTACGTTTGTCCCCTTTTTGCAAGTGCGAAAGCGCACTCGGGAGTGGAATTGACCAAATGGGTGTTTTTCAATCAAATGAGGTCCTGACAGTGTTACGAAACTTCAAAGAAGTTACGGCAAGTCAATTTAAGCTATTATGCCCCCACACACCAAAAAGAACGCTCGTTTAGATGAAGAGATACTAGAAATCGTGGAGAAATTATACGCTCTCACTTTGCTGCTGTTGATAATGGAACTAGATGAGAAACAAATGGCAAGTTCAAGTGGTCTGGGGCTGCTGCCATTAGAAGCCGAGCCACTACTTTGGATTCTCATTATAGAACACATTCTTTGAATCATAACCGTTTATTCTTTAAATTCGTTTGAAATAAAGTACTAAATATTCATTTTTCCAAACCACACTTAAAGTTTCAATGGTATATTTTCAATAACTCATTTTCAAAGTGCACAGAAGTTTCAATGTCGTATTACAGAAGATGGATGTGGTCCAGATTAGCGTTCGGGCTAATCAAACAAACAACATTTTCCTTCCCAGTATAGTCGTGAATTCGGAGAAACTATACTTATAGAAGCTATAAACCAAGGAGATGGGATCATAATCGAAATGATTAGGATTTCAAGCAAAACACAAGTATGAGTGAGCTAGGTTGTCACTCTTGTTTGGCATTTCATGTCAAGGTTTCTTCAACTTTATATTACTCGTGGGATAATTTACAAGGATTGACTGAGTCCTTGGTTTTCATTATCAATTCGTGGGGCTGTTTTCTGTAGATAAATTTCCCGGAGCAGCACGAAAGTTCCTTCCATGTCACGACAATTCCATTAAGAATGTTGATGGCCCATGAGGGCATAGACCGGTGAGAGGTAAAACCATAGCCGGACCTTGGCAGCTTCGCCAGATGCGATGAGTAATAAATAGGGTTTGGTACTTTAGTAAGGATGTAAGAATAGTTTTAGATTCCGGCAGGTACATAGAATATATGATTACAAATACATATATTCTATGTACCTGTATGTATATATATATATATACATACAGGTACATAGAATATATGTATTTGTAATCATATATTCTATGTACCTGCCGGAATCTAAAACTATTCTTACATCCTTACTAAAGTACCAAACCCTATTTATTACTCATCGCATCTGGCGAAGCTGCCAAGGTCCGGCTATGGTTTTACCTCTCACCGGTCTATGCCCTCATGGGCCATCAACATTCTTAATGGAATTGTCGTGACATGGAAGGAACTTTCGTGCTGCTCCGGGAAATTTATCTACAGAAAACAGCCCCACGAATTGATAATGAAAACCAAGGACTCAGTCAATCCTTGTAAATTATCCCACGAGTAATATAAAGTTGAAGAAACCTTGACATGAAATGCCAAACAAGAGTGACAACCTAGCTCACTCATACTTGTGTTTTGCTTGAAATCCTAATCATTTCGATTATGATCCCATCTCCTTGGTTTATAGCTTCTATAAGTATAGTTTCTCCGAATTCACGACTATACTGGGAAGGAAAATGTTGTTTGTTTGATTAGCCCGAACGCTAATCTGGACCACATCCATCTTCTGTAATACGACATTGAAACTTCTGTGCACTTTGAAAATGAGTTATTGAAAATATACCATTGAAACTTTAAGTGTGGTTTGGAAAAATGAATATTTAGTACTTTATTTCAAACGAATTTAAAGAATAAACGGTTATGATTCAAAGAATGTGTTCTATAATGAGAATCCAAAGTAGTGGCTCGGCTTCTAATGGCAGCAGCCCCAGACCACTTGAACTTGCCATTTGTTTCTCATCTAGTTCCATTATCAACAGCAGCAAAGTGAGAGCGTATAATTTCTCCACGATTTCTAGTATCTCTTCATCTAAACGAGCGTTCTTTTTGGTGTGTGGGGGCATAATAGCTTAAATTGACTTGCCGTAACTTCTTTGAAGTTTCGTAACACTGTCAGGACCTCATTTGATTGAAAAACACCCATTTGGTCAATTCCACTCCCGAGTGCGCTTTCGCACTTGCAAAAAGGGGACAAACGTAATGATTCGAGCTAATCTAAGTTCTAATGGAAGTGCTCACGATGAGGGATATTTTAACTAGTGCCGAAAACTACTAAATTATGTTTAGTTCAAAGTTTTAACCTTTAGTTATTTTAACTTGGAATTTTTATAAATTAATATTTTGAATTGATCTTTAAATGAATTGGAAACTCTTTTAATTAACATATCTTATGCGATTTCAATATTATTAATATATATAGATTTTAATGTATACAATTTATCATGCAAGGTGATATTTTATTTAACTAAATGCGTGTTGAGAGAGCGATAATAACTCGTTATTCAACAAAAGTTTTAAACTTTGACGGATGCATAATAGAGTATGTAGGATGCCCTTTTGTTATAACTATTTAAACGTGGGATGTACAAATTCCTTTTTGACTATTCTCCTCCTTCGTTAAATTGCTTAGATTGCAAGTTTGTCGGGTGATGTTTATACACAAGTTTTGTCACTTTGTCCTTTCGGCAAAAGGAAGAGGAGATAAATGTAGCCAATTGTCGACTTGTTATTTTGACTAAGTTTGTTGCCTTATTCACATTTAGTTATAAGAATACCAAGATCATACATTGAAGAACTTGCAGCAGAAACCTCCAAAGCTTGGAAAACTATCTTAACAGTATTAATCCATCGTCTAGTGAAAAATATGATCTCGACTCTGGACCTTCAATTTTATACGCCTCAACCTCGTAAGGTAACGAATACCAAGTTATACTGTTAGCTGTTACAGTCTATATACATTTTATTTTCTTTAATTCATACGAAATGCATAGTTTTCATTAGATTTCAACGAATAATTCCTTAAATCCTCATATGAACTATAAGATACAAGGGTATAAATCTTCCTTTAGAACTAGTGTGTACGAGTTGTTTGACAATTTACATGTATCCATATATAGATAAATGTAAGTAGTTGAAGTTTGAACGAATCAACCACACTAATTAAATACTCAAAAGCTTTGATTTAACTCCAAATACATGTTCTTTTGTCCTAGCACCATAGAAGTTCCTTCGATTCCTAATAAACAAAATTCAAACTTCTTGCAATAATATATTTGTCATTCTCGTTAGCATGGGATCATTTAGAGAAAGAGAATGCATAAAAAGACAATTTAAGGTGGATTAGTCATATTTATATTTTATTTTGACATTTATTATTCATTTAATTTATTTAAAGCTTAACGTTTCACGTGTGTCGATTATTTCATATAATTATTTTTTAGAGGAACAAACATAAAAAAAGTAATTCTTTGGTTGGATAATTTCATTGGAATGAATGTAAGCGAGTCTCCAATGTGAATAATTTACGCAGCAATGTCCTACGAAGAATTTAGTCTTGATAAGATGTGGTTAGTAATGTTTGAATTGGTCAATAGAAATTTTATATCATCCTGGTTTTGACTCTTGTTTATGTTTTCTTGTGTTCGTATTTGTCTGTACTAAAAAAATGATATTAAATTTCCCAACCGCATATAAACTAAGATGTGGAGTTTTGACAATTAAGGAATGTGAATTATTCGCGAGAGAATAAAACTTGTTCCATTAACACTAAACAGGTCGATTTGAATCTATGTGTACTGTATGATCATTGCTAAATTTTCATAGCGCATTCAGTGAATACAATAAAAATAGTTGAATTTCATAATTATCCTTAAACCAACAAACTGGTGCTTTGTTTTTAAATATAACTAAATTTCTTATATCTTGAAAATCATGTAATAGTTTGAACAGATAAGGCTTGACTTCGAAAGGTTATGAATTGACAAGTCTAGTCTTAATATCTTAATTTTGAATAACAATACATCTTGGACCATATATATATATATATATATATATATTATCTATTAATATGCTACTTATTAATGTTTTGATAAAAACTCTTTCCTGTACCATCTCATTTAACGTACCACCTCATTTAATGGACATATGCATTTTGGATTTTTCCTTTTATTAATAGTAAATAATAGTTTTAGTTGTTCTATTCAAGATTTTTCGTTTATACAGTTCGTACTATCCATACATTTTATTTGATATAAGATTCAGTTCTTCCATGACCACTTAAATATATAAAAAAGCAATACGATTTATATAAAAATGAACGTAATAAATCGAAGTTCTTAGAATTTAACATGAAAAGAAATTTCATTCTATCTTATAAATCAAAGGCGATTCTACTATTCGCTATAATTGAATTTGTCGAGTTCAGCCTGAACTGTAAATATTATCTCAATTGACTTGACCCTCATTTTCATACATCTCCTCTATTTTCTTTCCCCTCGTTTTTGTCAAAATGACTGGCTGGGAAAACTGGAAAGACTAACCCGCCATTAACCCGAGTTACTATGTCTTTCATTCTAGTTTATGGCTTGATGCACGTGAAGGGAAATTTTTTTCCTCCTTCTGTAGCGTTTTCAGGAGAATTCTTTATGAAATTCATAAAACTTATACACATAGGAATTTAAATATATAATTGCCACATGAATTCGTCCTTACGAGCTGTGCCCTTGTTTTTTATTTCAACATGTTGATATACACTTGGATATTGGCTAATTTTTGTAACAAATAGCATAAATCTTATTACATATATCGGATCATACATGAAATAGTTAAAAATGAAGGAAATATGGAATACTTGATTTCGATTCCATTTTGACTTTCTCAGCAATTTCCGTAGCCAAAATGAGCTCTAATCTTTCGGAATCTTTACGAGAATCGTTCACCGACATGTAGTTAACATCTTTCTACAGTTTTCTCAGTACATAAGCGTTTTTAATGAGTCAGAGAATCTCTATATTTATGAATGATATGAATAATTGCATGAGACCTTAAACTTTAGATATAACTTCTATATCAGGCTTCTCCATCGCATACTTAATCTGAGTCCGGTTTATACTAATCAGGGTTCATTTTTCTTCATAATTTCGATCCATTGATTTAGATTATTTATTGAATCCACTTTATTACCTTTATTTGAATCAAATTAAGTAATTTAACTAATGAATTATTGAAAAACTGAGAAATGCAATTAATAATTATCTAGCTTTAAGGGAAAGGAGAAATTTGTGGCTAAATAAAAAGTTAACAATATTTTAGATCCTTGAATAATTAGCCATTAATTGAGAAAAACCAATTAGATTATGAATAATTATTTTTAATAAAATTAGAAGAAATCTTGAATTTTATAGTTTATTAAAATACCAAGTAAGAGTAAAATTATTCTTTTGTGATTATAAGTAACTATCTGGATCTCTAAATATAAGAAGATTTTGATGTTAAAAGAAGTTGACCTCATACGTATAGATAAGGCACAATTATTAACCAAAAAATCTATGGAAAGCTCGATCAAAACAATGTTCATTGATGGTTTTGATATCTGGAAGCAAAATGGAGAATGATTACTCAACTAGGAACATTCTGGAAGTGATGGGATAAAAAGACAAGAACATGGCCAAGTTATCAAAAATTAGCACACAATTAACTTTTGTAATTGATTTAGTTGGCATCTTAACCACAATTAGGGGAACAGCAACTCGATTGGTCATTTGCATAAAAAATTGAAATCAAAGTTGGCAAATTTTGACAACTACAAACTTGAAATCAAATCTAGACCAAAAAACCAAATTCTTTCTAACAAGTTGACTAAAAGCAATACGTTTAAATACATGATTTAGTATCAAATTGAAAATTACTTTTCTACCCAAAAACAACAAGGGTATAGTAGGAAAGAAGAAATCGGTACAAAGTTCAACGAGAATGTCGCGAAGACGGAAAGCTTGTTGGAAGAAGACGGTAGGTGTAGAAAATAGAGAGGAGAGCAAAAGAGTTTCATCTTCTTCTTGATCGGCCTTTTATCCTTGGAAAAACGTGAGGCCAATGTCCACGCGTTCATATGTAAAGAAGGGGGAGAAACGTATTCGAAGCTTCCCAGCTCACAGAAAAGATCAGAACACGGGCCCAACAGAACAGTAACCCGGTTGAATATTCTCTGATATTGAATTTTTGATAAAGAAATTGCTAGCCTTTGAAAGAGGCTAAGTGGGGTGGTGTCATATTTGCTTTGTTTAATGGTAAGTTGTAGTGTTAGTTTCTCAAAATTTCTAGAACCCCACGTCGCTTTCTGCGCACTGTACACTCTCTTTAATTATAAGTGTCTCGAACACGAAAGCAGGAGGAAGAGAAGTACCTCCCCTTTAAAGCTATGGTCTCTTTGTCTTGTGTGTTCTATTCGCAACAACCATCCAACCCTTCTCTTTGAACATCCATGGAAGTAGATAATCAGATGCTCTGTGACTATAATCGTGTTAGTTCAAAGTGTTTCCTTTCCGGGTTCTACTGTTGGGGCTGGGAATTCCTCACCGCTCTCTTGCTCTTTAGTTGCGCTGTCTAATCCTTTTCATTCATTTTCTTTGTTTCTCCGTTTTTATTTTGGTCTCTTCCTTGTATCTTTTGGTGTTAGGTTTGTGTTTCTTTTCTTTGTTTTGGTTGGTTTTGGCCCCTTTTCTGGTGAAGGGTAGATCGGGAAAGATGGCCCAACGATCTGTTCCGGCGCCGTTTCTGGCGAAAACTTACCAGTTGGTGGATGATCCGACCACTGACGATGTGATATCCTGGAACGAAACTGGAACCACTTTTGTTGTTTGGAAAACAGCTGATTTTGCCAAGGATTTGCTTCCCAACTATTTCAAGCACAACAACTTCTCTAGCTTTGTTCGCCAGCTCAACACCTATGTAAGTCCCGCCGCCTCGCCTCTCTATATTACAAAGTGTATGTCATGTTCTTTTCTATTTTGTCTTGGTTCAAATTTAGACTGCCGTTTGTCTTGGTTCGTTTGGTAATTACACAACTGTGTCATGAGTTCCTTGCTTTCTTGGAATTCGAACAGACTGTTTAGACATTAGAATCGTTGGTGGGTAAGATGTTGGTTCAGGACTCGATTGTCTGAAGACTCTTTGGTCTATTATGGTTAGATGGTAACTAGCCTAGCATACATGAGTTTGTTATTGGTAGGATTGTAAGGTCGAATCTAGGCACGTTTAAACCAATCAACCAACAGTAGATGAGGGGCATGGGTGTCTTGGAGTCGGATTTAGGTAATCATGTATTATTAGGACAGAAAATTGTATACAGGTAGGAAATCAAGTCCCTATCTAATAACATATAGCAGATCAACTGAGAAAATTTAAGATACATTTAATGGTTTGATTGAAAGTTTCAGGGGCTTTAACTATTTCATTCGATGATTAATATTATAAAAGATTTAAAATAAAAATTATTAAATAACAGAAATTAATATGATTATTACGATTAATTAACAAAAATATTTTAAATAATATTGTTCTTTATATAATCAACTCCATAAATAATCGTAACCTAGCTAATAGGGCATCCAAGTCAAACAAAAACACGATAGGACTCACTTCTTGTGGCTAACTAAATCTTGTTGTTGTAATATAGTCAACTGCATAATTGTTTGAGTGGGACTGATAGAATTTCCTTGAACAAAATGTTATATTGGGTATACCCAAGTTGAGAATAATTGCAAACATCCTTTCTACCCTTCATACACGAATTGCCGAAATTGCTTCGGAGAGCTTTGTCGTTGATGTGCTTATAAGGAAGTATTTAGAGTATGGTCAATGGGCTGTAAGGCTATGTTTGTTGGGCTTCTCGACGGCAAATCCAATAAGATCTAGTTCGATAAGTTTGGAAACTCTCCCACTTAGTAGCCTGTGCTTTCCTTTTCCAATTGCGTGGAGAAACAGAAATCCCTCGGAAGTCCACTTTCGTGTCCCAAACTAGATCGCCCATTTCCGAACCCCAGAACAATCCAGTATCATTAACCTTTTTTTCTTTTCTAATTTATGTATAAAATCTTGTTTTTTAATTGGAAAATTTTACTTTTTTTAAATTGAATGTTATTTTTAATCCAGTGTTTTAGTTATTAATTCAGTTTTAATTTTATTAATCATTGCACACTAACATCTTCTGTTAATTCACTTTCCAATTATTAATTTAATTTTTAAATTTATAAATAACTTTATTAAAAATTAATCAAGTATATCTGTTTTTTTTTTAAGAAATTGTATCCTAATTATATAATTAAATTGTTTAACATGTAATTAATGTTAAATATTAATTTAATTAAGAAAGTTTGTGTTAGAATGATTTTATCATAAATTACTTGTTTTAATTTAAGTTGAAATATCAAATTCAAATAACGTGGTGATTAACTAGAGAAGGAGCATGTACTTTTTTAATTGACAGGGCTTCAGAAAGATAGTGCCCGACAAGTGGGAGTTTGCCAACGATAATTTCCGTCGCGGACAAAAAGTGCTTCTGTCCGAAATCCGTCGCCGGAAGGCGGCCATTCGGACCGAGGGAAATGGTGCCAGTAAGCATGTAGGAGGAGGCGGTGGTTCGTCGCATTCAAATTCCGGCGAGGACATGGCATCGACATCAACTTCTTCACCTGATTCCAAGAACCCCGGATCGGTGGAGACCGTGGCTACTATGACCCAACTGGCGGGTTTGTCCGGCGAGAACGAGAAGCTGAAGAAAGACAACGAAGTGCTGAGCTCGGAGCTGGCGCAAGCCAAGAGGCAGTGTGATGAGTTGATAACGTTCTTGACCAAGTACGTGAATGTGGGGCCCGACCAGATCGATCGCATCATGAGGCAAGGAAGCTGCTCTGGGTTCAGCCATGATGGCGGCGACGAGGATGAGGATGAGGATGAGGACGACGATGACGAAAACGACGACGGAGAGAGTCTGAAACTGTTCGGTGTTCTTCTGAAATGCGACGCGAACAAGAAAAAGAGGGGTCGTGATGAGAAAATGAGGTTGGCTGGGCCCGGACCACAAGCAAAGGAAATCAAGATTTGCAATTGAAGATTGGACGGTAGTGGGCGTGGGGGCTCCTTGTCTAGGAAGCAAAAGTGCTCTCTCAATGTTATGACTACTAGCATTTCCTTTTATTTCAATAATGTTTGTACGGGGCAGCGCTAAGACCTTGGAGATCAAAGGCAAATGGGTCTCTTGAGTCTTGTCCCTCTTATTATAAGATAGTTAGACCATACATGTGTAAAGTTTGTGTGAGACCATTCATAACTCTTAAGAAGGATTAATATTGTTTAGAGATGTTCAAATTAGCTTCTATGTATGTTGTTGACGGTACATTTTCTTAATTTAAAGTTTAAGAATAAATGTAGATGGGGCAAAGAATCTTCAACAATTCTTCTTTATACTAAAAATTACGGTAAGAAACGTGCACGTTTCACATGAAAGAGACGGTGGAGATGTTCAAATCAGCTTTTATTTATGTCGTTGTTGAGACATTTTCTTAATTTAAAGTTAAAGAATAGCTCTACATGGTGCAAAGAATCTTCAACAGTTCTTCTTTATTAAGTATATTATACTAAGGGCGAAGGGATGGACGACCACGCAATTCATCCCCTTCGTCTATTTATTTGATCTAACGATTGTCGTCTATTTACTTTTCTAGTTTACTCATAGCTCGTTGTTATGTGCATAACGTGGCACCTGACGCAGAGGATATAGATGATAACGTCGCAAACGGGAACAGTGTTTACAAAGATCGTATCTCCATAAACGTCTCCTCAAGTGTCAGGATTTGTACGTATGTCCATTTAATTAATCGAACGATTGTCCTTTACTCTTCTGGTAGCTTCTCTTCATCATAAGTCTCCTTTTATTTCATTTCTCGTTACTTTATTTTTGCTCCTCTCTTCTTCCTCTATGCGCTTCGCCC
>JAOSBN010000177.1:31710858-31729763 GCA_027563595.1 Erythroxylum suave | reverse complement strand
TTGCACAGACAAAATCTTCGTCTACTTTACATTTCGTCTGTGCACTTCGTCTACTTTTCCTTCTGTCTGTACACTTGATCTAATTCGCATTCCGTCTGGTTTACACTTGACCTCTCTCTCACAAACTATTCTTTTTTCTAATTTCAATAAGAAAATATTCTTTTGATAACTTACCCTGTTGACGCTCTCAATGTTTTCTGTCATATTTTGATGAAATTTTTTCACAACATTGTCTCCACTTCCTCTGATTTGCATTTGGTTTATGCACATCGTCTGGTGCACTGTCGACCCTTCAAACGATAAAATCAATCTTTAAAGTCTTTACGAAAGTTGTAGATCTTAAAGTCTTTTATACCTTCAAATCTACTTTCCTGGTACATTTCGCCTCATTGACCATTCACACGATAAAATCAGTCTTTAAACTCTTCATCAAAGTTGTAGATATTGAAGTATTCTTTCTGTGACGAAAGCGAATCAGACGAATTGTACAGACAGAAGGAAAAGCAGACGAAATGTACAGACGAAACGTCTCCTTTACATTTTGTCCATATCCATCTTTCCTCACAATATCACTAAATAATTTAATCTGTATAACTTAAAATTGTATTAAGAACATCATTACTGTTCAAATATATCATAAACATCCTCTCCTTTCCATTTCATCTGTTTCATTCTGACAAACTCGATTATTAAAATTACATTGTAAATTTTACGATCAAATAGATAAGTTCAAATCCTATCAAAATTCAATTATTAAAATTACATTGTCAATTTTACCGCACAAATGTTTTTTACAAATGACTAATATTTACTATAATATATTAATTATAAATAGATAAAAAATATTCTTAACATAACCAATCAAGTTGCAATAACGGGACATTATTACTGCACATTTGTGCAATATTACTCTGCTAGTCCTAAAAATAACGGCAAGAAACGTGCACGGTTCACATGAAAGAGACGGTGGAGAGACAGAGGCACTGTATGTAAGTTAAAACGGAGCGTTATGACGTGTAACTTTGCTAGTCATAAAATATCACCCGGTGGAGGCTTCATGAGCAAAGAGAACTCATGGCTGTTAGATTCTGTAGCATTTTACCCTCTACATCACTCTCCTTTCCTTCCCATTTTACGTCCCCTGTAACTTCAACCAAGGTAAGATCCTTAAAACCCCATATCAGAGCCACTTCTTCCCCGGCCATGGAGATGCACGGCAGTGGACGTGACAAGTTTTTGGAGTACCCATTTGTGTCGGCTCCGCACAGGGACATGATGATTGATCTCATTTCTATGGTGGAAGATAGACTTGGCTCGCAGCTTCTTCCTTGTAGTCTCCCAATTGATGCACACTACTGTCAGAATGAAAGTGGGACCGCCCAAGCTTCTCTTCACATTAGATCGGGTCACGGGTCATCCCTTGTAATTTCTTGTCTCTTTCTCTGAAATTCCCTTGCTGAAGCTTGGAACTTTGATCGGCTCCTGTTCGGAAAACATACAATTGGTTGTTAGTTTATGTAGTTCTTTCAATTGTTGAGTGGCATTTTGAAAGCGTCTGCTTTGCTTGATCGAAGCGGGACAGATGCGTTCTGGTGTTAGAGCTACTGTTTGATATCTGAGTCTTATGGGTTTGGACAGTGTTATTGTCAACCGTGCTAGTAAGTACATTGATTGTTTGTAGTGGTAGCTAACTGTGCTTCTTGCTATGATGATCTTGTAGGCAAAGTAAAACTTGCGCTAATTTAGAAATCAATTGCAATCACCAAGTAAAGTGGAACTATTGTAATATTGCGTCTTCTGCAAAATGTCCTTTTCAGTTCCGCAAGTTGTTGTGCCTGTTGGGTTGGTTAATTGATGCAGGAGATCGGTAGGTTACTTTTGTGCTGGCCGATCCCAGTTCTATAATTGTATTATATCTAGGCTCTAACTGTGATTCAGCTTTTGTTTTTATTGTAAATCGTGATTACAGAGTTGCTTTCTAATATACTACCCTCATAGTGGTTGCTTGGTTGGTTGGTTGTGGTAACTTAAATCTAATGGTTCCAAGCTACGTCTAGCGAGAAAGAATTTAAAGTTAGCAAGCTATCATTCCATCGGCGCTTCTTCTCGCAGAGTGCACGACATGCATTGTTGTGTATTCTTTTAGGAACAGGTTTGGGCACAATCGGAATGAACAAACAGTGCAAGTTGGTGTTACCGTGACCTTAAAAGAATTAAATAGTTGGTCTGATTGCTAAACATGCTCTGTGCTAGAAAACTATATTTTAATTTATAGGGTGTGGGATAGGGTTTTTAAGTTCTATTACTTTATTATTTCTCCTTAGCTGATGTCTCATTGGCTTTTGTTGTGTCTTCGGCGAGACTACTAATATCATGAAGAAATGTAAACACCTTATATTTCTTTCTACCATAGATCTTGGTCATAAGCATCTATACCATAAAATCAATTTTTGTATAAACCGTCTTACCCCATCCCCCTCTTTTTGATGTTTGAGCTAATGTCTCTGCAAGCTGGCCTGTTCATCCATAAATCGTCTATTATTCCCCATTGGATTGTGTTGCTATCAACTTCAAAGGATTGGATGAAGTGTGCCTCATGATTCATGTTTCTTACATTTTTCGTAAATATGATTCAGGGGGCTAGTAATATTAGTGTTAATAGTCACTACAATATACCGTGCTCCTCATCAATTTACTTGACAGTAGTACAGAGTGATCTAATGCTGGACATGTTTCAGGTTGATTTCATATTGGGAAGTTGGCTACATTGCAAGCTACCAACAGGTGCCTCATTGAACATAACAAGCCTTTTAGCCTATCTGAATCTTTCAACCGATGCACCGAATTTTGTAGCTGAGGTAATCCAGGGCAGCCCAACGTCTCTCGTCTTTCTCCTTGATTTACCACCAAGAAAGGATCTTGTCATGCATCCAGACTACCTCCAAACTTTCTATGAGAACACGCAGTTGGATACACATAGGCAAATGCTTGCGAAACTTCCTGAGGTTCAACCTTACATCTCTTCATCCCTTTATCTTCGACACTACTTCTCACCAACTGCAATATTGATTCGTATAGAAGTCAAGGCCGACGAGTCAGGTCAAATGGAGGACATTATAAAGAGTCACTTGAATCCAATTGCAAAGGAAGTTCTGAGAATCTGGCTGGACCATTGTGCTTTTGGTGGGAGAGAAGTGGGAGAAGAGGAAAAAACATATTTGAAGAACAGGGATAATATGATGAAGAACAAAAGTATTGAGATTGATCTTGGCTCAAACTTTCCTAGGTTATTTGGACCAGAGGTAGCAAATAGAGTGCTAGGAGCCATAAGGGAGGTGTATAATGTATGAGAATTGTAGCAAATGGCTATCCTCAGGTCCTTTCTTCATGTTAGCATTAAAAGGTTAATCAAAAAGAGACCTCGGATATACTTATTGTGACACAGATCATAGGTATCTTCATCAGGGATCCAATCAGCACAGTTGATTCCGTTGAACTGCAATGAACATTTATTATTCAAATATTGAACCGAAACGGGAATCCCGTTTATTCATTTCGAAGTAACTTTTAAAGAAGAAAGCAGAGGCTGTCCAACATGGGTAAGTTCCTGTAATAAATATATGTTTAACCTTCAAAGTGTTGCCCTGACAACTTTGTACATACTAGACCTAGACCTGAACATGAGTTTTTTAAAATTTTGTAGAACTTTTAACTCAACATAATTTTTGATGGAACAAGTTATCTTTTTTCTTTTTATGTAAAATTTACATATTATAAACATTTTAAATTTTCATAGTCATTTTTTGAACTCAAAACTCACATTATATACATGACATGCAATTTGTTTCATTTATGAAAAATTATTTATAATTTAATTATCTAATATGACTCAATTATGAAAGGTCATTTTTGATGTAGTATTGTGTTTTTATGGTTTATATATCCCTTTTAATTAGTTTTTGTTAAAAAAAAGTGATCAATAAGGGTTAATTAAGATTATTATTCTAAATATAAGTAAAAGATATTAAACCACAACAAAAATTTAAAATATAAGTAAAATTTTAAAATTTAAGCCAATAAAGGCAACAAGAGAGGTACAAAGGGTAGCGATAGTGATTTGTTAGTTTATCACCACAACTCTAGGGCCAAATGTTAAATGCATACGCATAATTCACGTTGGTGCTAGTGAGTAAGCTGCATTCTTGCTTGCCTCTGAACGTACAAAGGTAGTCTAATCTTGTGAATTAGCTCCCTGAAAAACACTTCATTACTTCGACCATGGTTGGAGAAAGTTTATAAATTTAAGCCGAACAAAAAATCTATATTTATTTTAAATTTTTAACAAGTATACATTAAATAAACTATTGGACATTTATAAATAAAAACAAAATTAGTTGTTCAAAATAAAAATATATTTTCTTATAATAATATAATTTAAGAACACCAATTAATCTAAAATAATTATCGAAAAAATTAATAGTTAGTTATTAATTATCCATTTTAAATGATTTTTTTGGCTTTTCTATAATCCAAATTTAATTTTTAAAGTTTTCAAGAAAAAATTCGTTAATTCTCAAATTTTTATCCTAAATGTATTTAAATCTTTAAATTTTAATTGTTTTAAATTGACCTTAATTTAAAAAATATTAGTTAAACTCGATCACAAGAAAATGAAGCATAGATCATCTGCATTCAACAAAAATTAACAAAATTGGTAATTAATAGGTGTTTTGTAATTTTAGTTACAACTTGACTTGAGAAAAAAAAGTCACAATTGCATGAAGATAATGGATTGTGTTAAGCTTTTTTTTCAGAATTCTTATGATTTGCAGGCACCAGTGCCTTTATAAGGTTTGGGCTCATTGGGTCACCAGTGTTGAGATTGTTAGCCTTCATTTTTTATGATGAAACAAAAAAAAAAATCGTACAATACCGAAAATTCAAACACTTAAAAATTTCAATGGCAAGTGACGGACCCATAATAAAAGCTTACTAGAACTCGAAACCACCTATTTCAAGCGCATTCTCTCTTTTTCTATCTCATACAACTACAACTTTTCTTGAAGCAATAGAAAAGCTAAACAAACATAATTCTAATATAAGAATTGGAAGATAGAAGAGAGAAAATAAATTTTATTGAGAATTGGAAGATAGAAGAGAGAAAATAAATTTTATTGATACAAAGTTATGTTAATCTCTCTCAAAAGTTGTTTAAATAGTTTACATTATCCCTAATTCATCTTAGGAAAAATTCTAAATAAAATAGGAAATTCTAATCTGTCTTAAGAAGTCCTTTAAAATAAATAGGAAATTTTAATTTATCCTAAGAAGAAGATCTTAGGAAGGCTTCTAAACAAAATAGGAAAGAAATAAAAGAGATAATTAAAATTTAAAATAAGAAACAAATAAAATAAAATAGAAATTTATTCAAAATCTTGCAGAGAATGATGTTAGATAATGTGTGATTACATGCTAGTTAATATACCATTCTATCCAAAGAGAAAGAAATGCGGAGAGGAATGTTAGATAAGATAAGGTGATAAAATGTGTTAGTAAATCTCTTAATCTATCCATGAATTCAAATGCCTCATCATTCACTTCCGCTTGTTAAATAACTCAACCTTAAGTCGATATTAGTATATCCAACCTCCACATCAAGAAAGTAAGCTGAGAGATTAGCAGCATTGAAGGTTAGAGATATATTATTCATCTATAGAGGTAGTTCAACAATGAAGGCATTGTCATTGATTTTCTTTTTAATTCTGAATGGGCCATAGTTCTTTCTTTATTCTTCTCCCACCAAGAAGTGGTTGCCTTCAACCTACAAACTATCTACTTTAGCTTCCTCTCTTTCGAGATCTTATGATAATCAAAGAAGCACTCAACGTCGAAGATCTGGTTAAGAAATCCTTCAATACTAAAATCCTCGTTAAAGACATAAATATTCGCCTAGAATTTGAACCCATAGTTAAAGTTTCTTTGGTTATGCAGTCTATCATACAAGAACTCTTGTTCTGACTCTGATTTGCTATCGTAGGCAGACTGCCTCTGACCTTAAGTAGGAATGAGTCTGTAAATAGAGCGCCTTAGGGCTTATTCTTCCCTAATAGACTACAAACTATCAACTTTATCTTCCTTTCTTTCGAAATCTTATGATAATCAAAGAAGCACTTAATGTCGACGATTTGGTTAAGAAATCCATCAATACTAAAATCCTCGTTAAAGACATAAATATCAGCCTAGAATTTGAATCCATAGTTAAAATTTCTTTGGTTATACGGTCTATCATACAAGAACTCCTCATCTGACTTTGATTATCGTAGCCAAACTGCCTCCGACCTTAAGTAGGAATGAGTCTGTAAATAGAGCGCCTTAGGGTGTGTTCTTCCTTAACAGGACCTCTATTATCATTCCTATCCCTGTAGACAAGATGGTTAAAGATATTGAACTACTCTAGGATATCCATAAAGTACGCCTCCAAAAGATCCTCTAACTATTAGATAATTTGATGCTCCATCTCCCTTAGTGCCTCAATTTTGGTAATTGGAAATATAATTTGTGATACTGTTGCCGTCACTAACCATAAAGGGGGCAATTTAACTCGCTTTGATGCTACCTAACACAATAGAAAAGGTAAACATACATAATACCAATTCGAGAATTATAACATTAAAATTCTTAGAGAGAAAATAAACTTCATTAATAGAGAGTTATGTTAATCTTTCTCAAAAGTTTTTCAATATGTTTATATAAACCTTAATTCATCTTGGGAAAAATTCGAACCAAAATGGAAAACTCCAATTCATCTTAGTAAGACTTCTAAACGAAATAGGAAACTATAATTTATCATAGTAAGAAGATATCCAAAAAATGTTTTTAGGTTTTTGATCTAAGCATCTTCTTCTTTTTCTGCAGTGCCTACTAACAACTCTTTCTTTCAAGTTGCTCTTTTGTTTATATTACAAGTCTTGAATAACAACTCTTTCTTTCAAGCTGCTCTCTTGTTTTTGTTCTGTTATTTACTTTTATTGTTGGTTTAATGTAATCTTCTGTTTTGCTCTCTCTCTCTCTCTCTCTCTCTTTGTGTCCTTACATTGTCTTATTTTGCTCTTGCGATCTCATAGTATTTACTTTTGTATATCTCTGTTTTGAATTAGCTTACTTAATTGTGATCTAGGAATACTGGGTTCTTGTTACTGTAGCGCAGTTATTTGTAATTATTGTTCACTACCTCCAATATCCTCGTAGTCACGTAACAACTCCATTATGATAGTCACCCTTCAGTGCTCTATCGCCAATTCAGTTGTCTACTTGCTTGTTCCAGTGCCATCGTCAGTCTAATAAACATTCTCCAATGCTCCAGCACTGTAACCCAGTTCTACTTTTGACTACCTATTGAATGCTCCTTCAAAATCTAGTGGAAAATTTGTCAAAACTATTATGTCTGCAGTAACTAACGGTAAATTATAAATGATAACTTTAGAATTGTATTTTTAAGCCTTTTCATTTCTTTATACCATCCTCTATTTTTTTTAGAAAATTCATTTTTAGGCCTTTTCATTTCCTTTTTAGCATCCTCTAAATTTGTGCAAGCACCTTTAATTTGAAAATTTTAGGTTTCATTTTTTTAAACCCTTTTGTGGAATTTATTTTTAATCCTATTTTTCCTATCTTGTGTTATTTTGGATCCATTTAGGGACTTGTCTTCTTTTTCTTATGTTTGACATTAAGATACGAGTGGTGGCTTTGACTATCGATAGTAGAGTAAGGGTAAGTCCTTCGATGAGTGTTGGGTCTAAGAGTAAAGAAGATGCTGACATGTTACAGATAGATTTTTGGAACACAGGGACCCTTACGGGAAAGTCTTTGGAATTAGTGTAGTTTTTAAACAAATATAAGATTCATATAACATGCATTTAAGAAATAAAGTGGACGAGACTGAAAGCAAAAGAGATAATAGCTTCAAACTTTGGTATTCAAGGTGTTTGAGATGTCAAATTTGGGCGAGTATCTTGGTTTTTAAAGAACTTATAAATCATATTGTGGGGCTAAAGAAGACAAATGATATGATTATATTAGTAAAGATCATGGTGTTAGGTTTTGTTTTCAATATGGCGTATAGGTATGCACCTTAGGTAGGTTTGTACGAACAACTCAAATGCCAATTTTGGAAAGAACTAGATGAGATGATTCAGTAGATTCCCATTGACAAGAAAGTTATTGTGGAAGGAGACTTTAATGGGTACATAGGGGCATCCTCAGACGGGTATCCATGGACTCGTAGAGATTATAGTAGCATTTTAGTTGATGATGGCCAATTCATTTTTTAATAAAAATGAGAGAACCTGGTGACTTTTAAGAGTAGAAACATAAAAACTCAAATTGATTATCTCATAGTAAGCTGGAGTGATTGACTTAAGTGCAAAGGTTGTAAGGTAATACCAAATGCTTGCTTATTAACTCAACATAAATTATTGTTTTGGATCTTACAATTAAGGGATGAAGGAAGAAGAGAAGTCTAGGAGGTGTACCACAGTTAAATGGTAGAATCTGAAAGGGGACACATTGAAACTACTTAGGGATAGAATAATATTTGGAGATGAATGGAAAATGGTAGGAGATATTAGCCAGATGTGGAAGAGAGTAGCATTTCTTTAAGGAAAACATCTAAAAAGGTCTTGGGGTGACCTATAGGTAGTAAGATGGAATCTTGGTGGTAGAATGAAGATGTATAAGAAAAAGGTTAAGATAAAAAAGGGGTACATATAAAGCACTATTGGATAATACCACAGAGGTTGAGAGAATATTCAATAGAGTAACATACGAACTAGCTAAGAAAGAAGTAAAGAAGACAATCATAGTAGCTAAAAGGAGAGTGTATAAGGAATTCTACCAAATATGAGATACTAAAGATGGAGGAAAGGAAAATTTTAAGTTAGCAAGAGCTAAGAAAAGGAAAATGAGAGACTTGGATCAAATTTGTTATATAAGAGATGAAGCAGGATATATGGTCATGGCTGAAGATGACATCAAGAGAAGATGACTGAGGTACTTTTATATCCTTTTAATGAAGGCATAGAGGACAACATATCTTTAGGTGATCCTAGTACGTCTGAAAGGTTTAGTAACTTTACTTATTGCAGACAACATAAAAGTGAAGAAATTAAAAGAGCTTTAAGGGAGATGAAGAGTGAAAAAGCAGTAAGGTCTGATGAGATAACCATTGAGGTATGGAAGAGACTAGGTGAAGAGGGTTACTTGGCTAGCCAAGCTCTTTAATATGATCCTTAAAAATACCAAAATGTCGGATGAGAGGAAACTGAGTACGTTATTTCCTTTATACAAAAACAAAAGGTAATTTCTATATAAGAACAAAGGGAACAATTAAAATTGTAACAACTATAGAGGCATCAAACTACTTAGTCGTGCCATAAAGTTATGGGAGAAGGTAATTGAGAAGAGAGTGAGAAAGGAGGCTCCTATCTCAGAAAACTAGATTAGCTTCATGCTAGGAAGGTCCATGACAAAAGTGTTACAACTTTTAAGAAGATTAATAGAATATTACAGGAAAATACAAAGTAATCTACACTTGGTTTTTATTGATTTAGAGAAGGTATATGACAAGGTGCCCAAGAAAATCTTGTGGAGCTGTTTAGAGGCTAAGAGAATTCCTTTGTATTATATAAGGATTATTAGGGGTATGTATGAAGAGGTAAAAACTAGAATTAGGATGATAAGAGGGGATATAGAGAATTTTTTCTATCAATATTGGGCTACACTAAGGCTCTTCATTAAGCCATTTTTTGTTTACAACAGTGATGAATGAGCTCACCTAGAATGTTCAGGGGGATATGCCTTGATATATGTTATTTACTAACGATATTGTCCTAATTGATGAGACAAAAGAATGGTATTAATGTTAAGCTAGAACATTAGATAGATACGTTAAAGTCGAGGGGTTTTAAATTAGGCAAAACTAAGATTGAGTAATGAGAATGTATCTCTTTGACGCATTGGGTAGATCCAAATGTGAAGGTAAAGATTAGTTTAGAAGTTATACCATCAAAAGAGTGTTTTAAGTACCTAGGTTCTATCATTTAAAGCAATTGAGAGATCGATAAAGATATAGTCCACCGTATTAGATTTGGATAACTTAAATGGAGAAGTGCATCAAGAGTTTTAGGTGACAAGAAGATACCACTCAAGCTCAAAGGTAAATCATATCATTTAATGATTAGGTCAGCTATGCTTTATGGGAGAAATGTTGACCCATTAAATAAGGGTAAAGTCATAAGCTAATAGTGACGAAGATGAGGATGCTTCATTAGATGTGTAACCTTACTAAAAGAGCTAAGGTCAAGAATGTATTGTTAAGAGATAAAATAAAGGTGACCAATATTAATGATAAATCAAATGGGATGAGACTTAAGTGGTTCAGACATGTTAAAAGGAGACAACTTGACGCTTTAGTGAGAAGAACTTAGAAATTGTAAGAGTAAAAAAGGAAGGCCTAAGAAGAACAGAGGTGAAGTGATTAACAATGATATGACTTTGCTGGAACTTAACGAGGACATAGTTTACAATAGAAAACTTTGACATACTCGGATATGGATAAAGGATCTCATACTGAAAGGTCTTTATCATTCTTTTAATCGTCTAAACTTTTTCTGTCGAGTCATTTGTTTTATAGATTGCTTTAATATTTTGATTAAGTAGTAATTCTCTCTTATTTTTTTAGCCTAAGTAGTTTTTTACTTAGTATATTTACTTTGTTGTAATGGATGATGTGATTTATTCATATGCTTGTCTCTTTTTGTCCTAGTTTGTATATTTATTTACGTATTTTATCTTGTACTGTTAATGTTTACCATGTTCTATATATATTGTATTACGTAATTCTATATGTTTAGTTATATGTATTTATTGATATTTTATATTGTTATTAATTTGCACTATATGTGGGTCTGTTGGAAACAACCTTTTTATCATGTAGGAGGTAAGAACACATACTATTGGACCTCTCCAGACCTCACATTTCAGCGGAATTCTCACTGGGTGTTATTATTATTGTTGTAAAAAGATATCTAAAAGAAATAGGAAACTTTAATTTATCTTAATAACACTTCTAGATAAAATAAGAAAGAAATCAAAAAGATTGAGAGTTTAAAATAAGAAACAAATAAAATAAAATAGGAAATTATTCAAAAATCTTGCAGAGAAGTATGTTATATAAGGTGTGATCAACTGCTAGTAAGTATTTCATTATACCTAATCAGAAAGCAATCCAAAGAAGAATGTTAGATAAGGCATGATCACGTGTTAATCAATATACAATTTTATCCAAAAAGAAAGAAATACAAAGAGTAATGTTGGATAAGGCCAGATCACATACTAGTGACTATCTCAATCTGTCCAATAATTTAAATACCTCAGAACATGAAATATTAATGGTGGATTGACGTGAAACGTCTATTAAAATATGTTTCATATTTCCATAAGTTTTCATACTTATTTTGGTTTTCTATTTCTATAGGTTTTACACTTATTTTAGTTTTCCATTTTTATAATTTTTTTATTTGCTCTTAGTTTCCTATTTTCCTTTGAATTAGGATTGCTTTGTCAAGCCTATAAATAAGCCTCATATATATTGTCTTAGGTGTTCTGAAAATAATATTCTTATATTCCATTAGTTGTAAGTTTTCTCTATGAGTGGATTCTCGTATTTCTTCAAATTAAGCATTTTGCTCATTTTTTTTCGTTTCTCATTGCATCACTTATTTTTTCCCATCATTACATCTTTTTTTCACATTAAAATATCCAATGAACTTAACCTTCTTCATACTCCCCTCAAACCATTTTTCCCCTTTTATATGCGTTATGGATTAATTAGTTATACTCGATAAGGATTTTTCTTATTTTAATTCCTTGTACTCTTACTTCCCAAAATCATCACCTTCTATTTATTTGTGTAATGTTCTCATCAAATCCTGTGTAAAAAGTCATTTAGTTCATGTATGTTAATATATTAGTTACTTTGATAGTAATTCTTGTGGGAATAAAAGATACATAAAAAGGAAATAAATAACATAAAATACATATTTTACGTGGTTCAACCAATATGTGACCTACGTTTACAAGCAATAAGATATATTTCTTTTATTACTATGAGAAGAAAATAAAAAGAGAATAGTATGACAACATTAAGGTTTATATAGACCAGGGTTACATGTAATTTAACTTTATTTGATTACATATAAGATTAGTGAAATTCTATTTTCATATAAATCTAGCATCAGTAACTATTGACACCGATAATGATTTACTTCTGACTTGTAAATCTTTTTTATAAGTATGAGCTCAATGGTGGTCTCGTGTCTTTGTTCAGTTCTAATTAGATTCTTTGATTTTATTATTCATTAAAATTTAAGACATATATCACAATCCTCGAACTTGACCTGAAATTTCCAATGTCTAGCTAGGAAACACTCCTTTCCATATAATTCCTAAGGAGTTCAAAGTATGTGAATATTCATCAAGTCCAATATATGTTTGTATTTTTATGTAGGTAATGACTATGTCAAAATGTTAGTTGCATCCTCCAAAGTGTGAACAATTTTTAATAGGATCTGACTAGACGCAAATTTTTTGTTCTTGTGAAACCTCACATCCTTTACTATAGCATTCGTCTGTCTATCTTTTTCCTGAATTTCCTTACTCATCTAAATGATAGTTACATCTCCATCATTAATGTTTAAAGCATACATGATCAAGCCTTTCCAACTATATCTCTTTGATTAACTGATTGTCCATTTCACTTTATCCTTTACCATACCATGTTAACGCTTTCTTCCTGGAATTATTCTACCTCTACTTGTAACATCTTTGAACTAATACTACTTATCCTTTCCATAAGTTTTCCTTAATATATGTTGCTTCCCCAAGCATTATATCCTTTAAGGTTACTTTTGAATTTTTTACTAAGCGCAATAATTTACAAAAGCCTACCTTATCATATTTTCCACTCTTTAATAAACTCTTCTTGTGATGTTCTTCCATCTTCTCTCATCGAGAAGAACTAGTCACATGTGTCATATTACAACATTATCATCATTCTGTCTAGAGGACTGAGATATAACTATTGATCCTATTAATAACTTTGCCATTAAGACAACACATCATGTTGTAATTTTCCTTCATCATAGCCAACACACCCTTTATCACCTTAAGTTGCCCTTCATTACCTAAAAACTTATACCCTTGGCTTTAAAAGGTACCTATAGAAATCATATTTTTTGAAATTTAGGTAATATTAAGTATCAAATGTTCTAACAATTTTATCATGCATTTTAATTTGTACTAAACTATTGCCTTTGACAGTATACTCTCCATCATGACTCAATTTGATAGTACCATTCCATTATTTAAAAAAATATAATCATTTTTTATTAAAAGCGATACAATATGATTGTTTAGTGACTATCACCAACTAATTTTTATAATGAAAATGATCTACATCTTCCATCCTCTTCACGAAAACTCTCTTATAGTAAAACAGTACTTACTTTTCCATTTATTTTTCCTTTCTTGTTTCCCTCCTCCCACTATGGACAATCTCTTTTCAAATGCAAATTTTCTTTGCACTTAAAGCATCAAATAGTTTTAGCCTTTAATTTAGATCATAACTTACTCCTATTTCCCATATTTATTTATTTTATCTGCTAATAACTAGACATATATCTAATCCATATTCATATGTGTTAGAGACATTTTTCTTTAATTCTTTGGACTATATAGAATTATTCATATCACTGATAGACTTAGTCTTTCCACTATACAATATAACATCAATAAAATTTTCATATAATTTAGGCAAGGAATACAAAAGGATTATGACTTAATCTTTATCCTCAATTTTAACTCCAATACCTTGTAAATCTCAGATGATTTAATTAAAATTATTAATGTGATCTTTTTCTTGTGTACTTTGTTTCATCCTTAAGGTATACAAATGACTCTTTTGATAAGAACGACTTGAAAGTGATTTTAAAAAAATATTCATAAGTATTTTTTATACTTAGTTTCAAGTTATTTTTATAACGAAGCAGTAATTATTTTATCAACAAATCTTTTAAGACCTCGTCTCCTAAATTTAGTAATATAGTGTTGTGCACCTTTTACAAAATCTCTTCCTTCTCTGACAAACCCAAACTTATGGTAGTTTTTCTTCTCCTTCCAAGGCTACTACATATCTCTATTGAACAAGAAGTGCCCTTATCTTCAACCTTCATAAAGTGAAATCATTCGATCCATTGAATTTCTCAATGTTGAACTTGTGAAGAGACTTCCTTATAGCAAAACCTTAGCTTTGACACTAATTATTGAGATACCAATTGCTCTTATATCAATTGTCATGCAAACGAAAGCTATATAGGAAGGAACTAAATGAAGCAAAAACACAAAATTTATATAGTTTGACTAATATTTAACCTATGTCCATTGACGAGGAGGTATATTTCTTTTATTACTATTAGAAGATGATACAAGGATAATAGTAGGATGACAACCTTTCTCAATAAACCTTATATAAACATTATCAAGGTATTTATTTATTAAGGTTACGTACCAAAAGCCTAGAGGTAATATAACTTTATTTGTACATATGCCTAAGGTTAGTGAGATTCTATTTCTATAGAAGCTTGAGTTTAGTGAAATTATATTTCTACTTGTCCTCAAATTTTTTATCACATGTTTGACACTTGGCCTACTTTTGGCACTAGCATCAATTTGTTTCTAACTTAAGAAATCTTTTTTATTAGTATGAAATCAACACTACTCCTATCTCCTTGTTTGATGCTAATTAGTTTATGTAATTTCATTATTCACCAACATTCAAGGCATATCTCATAATGTTTCTTAGTTATATAAAGATATTAGAGTTACTTGAGTCCTTCCTGAAATTATAGTTTTAATATGCTGATTCATTTACGTCATATAAGTGGATTGAAGGACGCTTGAGATTTGCTTGATAAAATTTCTACAAAAAGGTGTAAACCAAATAAGTTCAATTTTGGCATTTTGATACATGAATATTGTAGAGATAAAGTTTGAGTTCGAGTTTACGAGTTGGCATATCATAAGAGGAAGTAAAGGGCAACTTTGTCATTATTTTCACACATTTTAATTCATACCACAAAAAATTAATGATATTTTGTAGTTTTAAAATGCCATATGCAAGCTCACGTTCCTTTGCATTACATTAATCTAATTAGTGATATGTGTTGTCAAGCATATACAAATTAATACCTTATTTTACCACTAATTAATTAACAATGTATTATAGAGTGAAATAAGAGTTGATTTCACAAAGAGAGTGTTGTTTATTAAAATTTCATTTCGAATGAAAATGAGAGAATTAATCAAGTAAATGTATGTAATTATAATTCCAAACAAAGTAAAATTTGTTTAGAAAAAGTTCAGCCCACAAAAATAAGGTGAAACACTTATAATTTGATGTCTAATTTAGCTCAAACTCATGCACAACTTGTACCCAAGTTATTTTCCAAATTTTAGCTACTTAAATCAGAAAATTATGATCATGAGAGCCCTTAATTCAGATCTGGAAATTTGCACACCAAAACAACATGTAAATCATTAGTTTAAATAAAAACAATAAAAAATTCAGCTTCTTCAGACATTCAAGATTGCTTCTTTCAAGTTCATTTAATCTCATGAATCTCATCATCTTTTGCTAGAATATCTAGGCATATTAAACTTAAAAGTATGTCAAAATCATGCTGAGAAATCAAGAAAATAGCAATAAATAGATAGCTCTCAAATCTGATTGCATAAACAGTCTAAGAAAAACAATTTCAAATTTAAGTTGCATATTTCTAAAATTCTAGCTTTAGGAAATTAATTGCAAGAATTTTTCTAATCGCTTTCTAGCATTCAAATAACTCGCTAAACATACCTAAAGTATAAGCGACTAGTTCCTGGGCATAGATTAATCATAATCAAGCAAATACGCAAATTATATGCAGCTAGACAACACACTATACATCAGATTAAATGTTATATTTTTTGTTTTTCTTCTTTTCAAAGATGTTTTACACCTTCAACTTCTAACCTTTGAGACTGATAAAGTCAACACATATATAATGTGATGTTGGAAAATCGCATGCAAACATTTAAACACAACATAAACAAAATAGGTAGGGATTGGAAGTTTTCTCGTCAATCACTTTACTACATATCATTTAAAATTCCAAATTCAATTACATATTTTAATCAAGATGTTTTCCAATTAATTTTGCAGAACTTAATCATTGAAATCCTTCAACTTTTGGCCTCATTTAATTCGAAAGCATAGTAGACCACAAACCTTACCAGACAAACGTAAAGTTGGGAAGGGGGTTCAATCAAAAACTAGAACTAATTAATTAGAACAAAAGCTTTTAACACTAAAAACATAACATAAAGAAAATTTTAACATGCATGTTAACAAGTGATCAAGCATACATTAAACCTATAAATTTAGTCACTAAGTTCATATTTTTATCGTTGACATCCGTCCTTGGACTGTCGTTTTGATGCTTTTCTCATCTGCTTTAGCGTTTTTTTCCTTCTGCTGGAGTTGTCTTTTATTTCTGCTGTCCACTCTCTGCACTGTCCTTTCTAATGCCCTCTTGTCAGCTACTAGAGTTGTTGGTCTGCTTCCCATTTAACTGTCGTTCTGGTCTTTTTTTGTTTTCCACTGCACTGCCGTTTAGCTTCATCTCATCCCTCTTTGGACTGTCGTGCGGTGTTGGCTGCTGTTGTTTCCAATTGCTTTGCATTTCACTTCTCTGCTGCGTTTTCTCTCTTCTTTTGTTACTGCTCATTTGCTTCCTTACATTATGCGTTTTACTCTAAGTGCTTCCCTCTTTGGACAGTCGTTTTGTTCTTCTGGTGTTGCGTTTTTGCTTCACTATCCATCTGCTAACGTTTTGCTTTGCTTCCCACTGCTGCCTGCGTTGTTGTTTTGATGCTTTCTCTAATTGCATCAGTCCATTAACCTACCATAAAAACATGAATAATAAAATATGAATAATCTACTTTTTACAGGAAATTTTAGAAGAAATAATTTAGGCCTTAAATAATAAAATATGAATAATCATGCTCAAATGTATACTAAAAATAATTAAATGGACTAAGTTTAGAAGAATAAAAGATGTCATATTTCGCACTTATCAATTAGCCTAACCTAAAGATACTTGAGTCCTAACTGAAAAACTAAGAGGGCTGTTTCCCATTTTTACATCATATTCGATAGGTTGTGTTATATTTTAAATTTATAAGCAATTTATTACTATAAAATTTCTTGGCACAAAAGTGTGCTATTTCCAATTGACATATGTTGGCTTTACCAAATATATATATGTACTTTAGTTCACGAGGATGATGAAAACAATGTATGGATATACACTAAACTTATGCAACATTAAGACCACTTTTTTTATTATAAAGGTAGGGTTGATAATGAGTCAAGTAAGACCCGAGCTTAAGGATTGGGCCAGGGGCAGCCCGAGCTTGATCAGGCTCGAGCCAGGCCAGATCGGCCTAACTAGACTTATTCTTTTAAGATAAATTCAAACGTTGTTTTGTCATTGCCTGTCGGGCTGCAGAGAGGGCCTAGGCCCAATTGCCAAGTCTATGTAAAGGGATTGTTATTATGATGTAGCCTATCTACTATCATGTATGTGTTTGTACAAATTAAGGAGAAGGCTTTTTGTGTTAGGTTATTTATGATGTTATGGCTTGCTTGTGTTGTTTTGGCTAATATAAGAACTTTGTTTATTATATTGTTTAATAAAATATATATATTTATTGCTTAAAATTAATTTTAAGGAGAATAAATTATTTATTTGATGTATCCATGGAACATATAGGAAGCAAAGATAGTACAACTTAGATCATGCCAAATTGTTTGCTTTACTGTCTAGAGGATACTCTTCTTACCCAACTAAAGTGGTTGTTCCAAAGCAAAAGCTTAGTTGCTTTATTGTTGACGAGAACCTTATAACTATTTCATATGACAAAGAGGATCTTATAGTAAGTTATCATTAGTCATCATATCAAGGGCTTTATCTTATGAAAATTTTCTTACTGTAAAACTAATCCCATTAGACCAAAAGCTTTAAGTTATAGTCAATTGTTATCATGAAACCATTACTCTCTTTTATTATGTCATAATCCACTACTCCTTTAAGCGAATAAATTTTCTTTGTTATTTTTTAACTTCAAGTCTTTAAATTTCAAGATTAATTTTGTGGCTTCACTGTTGTTAATATGATCAACTTAAGATATATAAATAACCTATTCTCTGTTTTATTCATATTTTGTTTAATATAGTTATATTTGAATCTTTGCTTATTGTAGATTGTTTATGACATCTAAAACATTTGATAAGTGCAAATGATGAAACATTTTGCTTTTAGCATTGTTTTTAGGAAAGAAACAGATGAGGTCAATTTTTTATCTTACTATGGATTTAGTTTTGTGGGTATTTGTTGTTCTAAATAGTTTGGTTTATAGTTCATCATTATTTTAAAGCTTAACTTTCGTAGTCTCTCCAACCTCTCTTTAAGCTAACTTTTAGTCCTTTTCAAACTACTTTTAGTAATTGTTTCGCGAGAGATCTATTTCACCTAGCTCCTGGCTTAGTTCCTTTCCTTTTATGGAAATGGAACCACTAAATGGAGCTTCACTAGCAAGAGCATCTTCCATCTCCAATAGCTAGTTGCCTACCTTGACCTTTTTTTTGTTTACCCCTTCTCTTATCAGTCAATCTTTTGGTTCTCCAAAGCCTTTTGGTTTAAGATTATGCCTTTCTTTTCATTGTCACTTACTTGGTTTTACTCATACAC
>JAOSBN010000177.1:31652601-31669865 GCA_027563595.1 Erythroxylum suave | reverse complement strand
TCTGCGTCTGCTTTTGCTTTGATCTCTTTTTGTTATACATCAAAATTATATTTAAGTAAAGTCATCTTGACTTAACATTAAATAGGTAGGGAGACAGTGGAATAAGGAACTCACTTCCACTCTACTAAAATTTGGTTTCCTTCAGAAGGATTTAGACCACTGCCTTTTTTTTGAAAAGAAAGAAAAAAAGGCAGTGGTCTAAAGGTACTATCAATAGCTTTTTTGCTTTGGTTATTTATGTCGATGATGTTTTGATTGTTAATCATCCGAAAACTTGTTATGTGATGTTAAAAGATTCCTGAATAGTGCATTTACGATCAGAGATCTGGGTTCTACCAAGTACTTTGTTGGAGTAGAGATTACTAGGTCACATAATGCAATGTTATTGTCCCAACAAAAGTATATATATGATATTCTGGTTGATATCGCATTGATAGACTTGAAAGCTGTCGATCTTCCCATGGTTCAAAGTGCCAAACTTGACATTGATGATAGCCCCTTATTGACTGATTTCGAGAAATATGGGTGGATTGTCAGTCAACTTCTGTATTTGAAGTTCACTCCTCCTGATATTGCTTTCGCCACTCAACAACTTAGTCAATTCACTACTGCACCTCGTGCCTCTCATTGGCAAGCACTATTACATTTTTTACAATATTTATCGGGGACCATTCTGAAGGTTCTGGTCTATTCGGTCTCAGCTACTCCTTCCCTCCATGCTTTCTCTGATGCTAATTGGGCAAGCTGTAAATTCACCAGAAAGTCTCTAACTGGTTTCTGCATATTTTTTGGTTCATCTTTGATCTCCTGGAAGACTAAAAAAAGTAAACAGTGAGTCGATCCTCAGCAAAAGCTGAATGTAGGAGCATGACCAGTACTTTCTGTGAAGTCAAATGGCTTAGCTTCATTCTTTGGGATCTACAGGTTATTATCCCACTTCCTATCCCTCTTCGGTGTGATAATATGACAGTCGTGCACATCACCACCAATCCCGTATTTCACGAACGTACCAAGCATCTTGACATTGACTGCCATTTAGTTTGTAATGTTGTTTGGGATGGATTCATTCAAACAACACACCTCCCTTCCGGATATCAATTAGCCGATGCCTTCACCAAAGCTCTCCCAAAGCATATAGTTTCTACTGTTCTTGTCAAGTTGGGGTTATTCACCTTCCCATTTGAGGAGGAGTTGTAGAGCCCAAGGTATCACATGTCAATAAAGCCTTCAAGGCCCAGCAAAGAGACAATCCAACGAAGACCCCAGGACATTCCCGAAGCAACCATTAATCACAGCAATACATTCATTTTATTTCTAGCCTGTATTGTTCCTATGTAGAGTTCCCACACCGCTCTGCTCTTGCTTTTTTTTCCCCATTTTTCTTATGTAGTAGTTTGTTACATTTATCATTTCCCCTGTAAAGCTTGTATATAAACTTCATAGCACAAATGATAATATATGAGAGTTTTTTTAACCTAACTTCTCTATCTTTAACTTCTACAAATTTTACGGCAAAAGGTAATGTTTACTAGTGAAGAAAGCTAATTCGAAGTTAAGCAAACTTGAGGGTCGAGACTAATGAAGTCTTTTAAGCTTGTAAAGATCATTTCAGTTACACCGAATTCAATCTAACCTAAAATTAATAGATGAGGATAAGATTAACTGAGTTTTGAATTGAGTTCAGGTGTAAGAACTTGGATTGAGTTCAAATGTAAAAGGTTGTCTTCAGACCCATTCAAAAGGTCTGAACGGTTTAATCGCTAGTCTTTTTAAAGAACCTTTAAAAAATAAAAAACTTGAATTCATCAAATTTTGGATTAGGTTGCTATGTAGGGGGTTGGCCAAAGGTCTAATCCGGTTAAAATAAAGTTTTTTTTTAGTTACTTAAATCTAAACTCGAGCCACACTACTAGAACCTAATCGAATTTTAAGTTGGACTCAATCATCGTTGGCTCGGTCTAACCCAAACTATTGTTATACCTAATTTTAAGTCTTCCTTTTTTAATTATTTTTATATGCATCAGCATCCTAATTTGATCAATTTCGACCTGTCCAACCTTATATTCACTTTTGAGATCATTAATTCCTTTTAAATTGTATTTGTTGCAATTTTTATTTTAGGCATAAGTCTTTTTATTACGCAATTAATACTTGTTTATTTTTCTCTATTACTATTTTTAGTTATTAATTTTAGTTTTTTATTTATTCTTTTGGTTAATAGTTTTTTATTTATAAATAAAAAGGCAAAGTCTTAATATTTAAATATAAGATTATTAACTAAAATGGGCAACATGCATATGATTAATAGGCATGAGTTAGGTACAACGAAATTGATAAAATTGTCAAAGTTTTTGTGTTAGTGTTAAATTTTAATTCATTAAAGTCTAACTCAACCTTTTTTCGAAATTAGCGATTAATAAGCATATTTATTTTTGAACGTGACTAAGTGTTATGGTAGGGAATAGATGGTGGGTATTGGTTGCATAAACTAGAAATCTGAATGATCTAGTGTCTTTAAAAGATGAATGTGTATAAGCCTTCCCCCCTGTTCATTCACAGTGGGCATATGAGTACTGTTATGTATATGCACTCGATGCCTACTCTTGTTTTAGTGTTTAACTCTTAATTTTAACACACAAGCGTCAGCACAAATTAATAAAAGCAAGAAGAAGAGAGATATCATAAAGTTAACCTTTTATTGATCTTTTCAAACAATAAAACAATACAAGAATTTGAGTTACTTCTCATTTGAAGTACTATATTAAGTAATTATCTAAGATCTTTTTACTCAGAAATTCTAAATAAGAAATTTGTCTGATATCTCTCAACTCTCTTACAAATGATTAAATGTACTTAATGTTTCACCTTCAATGAACTACAAAGGGTACTTTTATATAAGTTTTCAAGAATTTAAGAACCAAATAAGCTAAACTACGTACTTTTTCCACTAATCCACTAAGTTAGTAGAGAGTTACTAATTCTTTCACTAATTTTACACAGTTAGTAGAGGGTTATTCCCCTTAAGCTAGTAACTTTAGTTTAGTATATAAGAAATATGTTTTAGAGGATGTTCACTTCATTCTCACGTCATCTGACCACTTTCCTATTACTAGAAGAAGTGTTCCCATTTTTTAAGGTAATGCTCCCTTTTTTGTATCCCACAACTTCTATGTTGTTATTGTGTATCATCACAACATCATCTTTTGAAGATAAATGTATTGATGAGTCATTGGTTTAGCCATCTCGAGCTATTTGTGTGCATGGTCCATTCAAACACATATACAATGTATTCATATTACTCTTTGATATGAGCTAGCAATAATTCAAGTCATCATATAATAAACCCTAAAAAATTACATACCTCTTGATCTCCTCTTCGAAGTCAAGTGTATTTGTGTAGCTTCAAACTTAATATGACTTAATTTCATCAATATAGCATTTAAATATAACCCATTATTGAAGATTTTCACCAATGCACATCAATATACATCAATACTCACCTAGTCTTGAATTTTGGTTGCATTGTATGTTTTACCTTACAAATCCTTATCTTGTTTCATCAACAAAATGCAATCTTCTTGTCAATTTAAGTGCCAAGCATCAGCCAAGGCTCATTAACACTAACATGATTACTCAATTATGACTCAAAGGTCTAATAAATCACTCATATTAAAAATTTTAAATTATAGTTGTTGAAATAGACTTCTTTTATCAATTCTTCACATCTCTTTCTTTGATCCTTCACTACCATGGGATTGATTTACTTTTTACCTGCTTTCCTTTTCAGGCATTTACGAGCAAAACATGGCTCTTCATAAATGAAATAAGAAATATCTTGTCTTTTATTATTTCTTTGACTAAAAGTGAGAAGTTTCACATACCTTCTCCTTACTTTTCTCCAAACTATTTCAGGTTCTACCATTCTTCTTGTTCTCGTCACTAGTTTGAATGGATGGTGGCATTTAGAGTTCGCAAAGGCATTTGTATCTGCTATTGCATAGACAAGTCCTTTATATTTTGCCTCTGAAGCTCAACTTGTGCCTAATACTGTAAGCTACTTATGAAGTTGAACAACTAGTTCTTATCTAACATATTTTATGCGTCTAATATCAAAGAAGTGAATTATCCCATAGACTCTTACACTGAGCCATCTTGCTTCAACCATTACAAAGCATCCCTCGTAAGTTATGAAATGTTGTTAGAGAGAAATTAGTTCGCTACCTCCTTCATGTCAATAAGAGGACGACTCACATTGATATCCTTTATGGTTCTTATCCTCTACTACAAATTTGCATCATCCATCATATACATTATAATGATCGATACCTTTAGCAAAGTGGACACCTTGTTGCTATAAAGTATTGCTCCATATCTCAAAAAAGAATTTTGAACTATTTGACACTCCAGTTGTCATCGAAAATTTGTGACTATCTCATTTTCACCAAATTACTCTTTGCATAGACTTTCAGTTCATGCATAAACATAGCATGTTTAAGCATCAACAAGTTGTAGCTAATCTCCTCTAGAGTTTTTAGTTATTTATTAAGTGCTTTCTTTGTCTTTTGAAGCTGCATGATTAAGGCTTTAAAACATTCCAATAAAGAAACTACACCCTTTTATATTGGGGTTACAACAACAACAACATTAACCCTATAAAAATCCTGCTGAGACATAGGGTCTAGAAAGATCTATTAGTACACAACTTTATCTTTAACCCTCCTATACTAGGGTTAGTGGACTAATAATTACCTCTATTTCAGCAACTCTTTTTGTAAGATTGCTTCCATCAACTATTATTATTGAAGAATGGAAGAAATCCTTACTAATCTCCAATATCAGTTATTATGAGAACTTTTTTAGGTGCAAGAAAATTGAATAAAATTGTCGAAGTCCTTATATGAAAATCAAGCTTTAGTGTGACAAAGTCTAAGTCAACTTTTGTTTGTGATCACTTACCAATAAGTTCATTTTTTTTCGAAAGTTTCACATCACTCTTGTTTTGAGTGTTTCACTCATACACTTAATACTCAAGCGTTTGGCATAAATCAATCAAATGATGAACAAGAGAGATATTCTAAAGGCAACCTTTAATTGATCTATTCACATAATAAAATAATACAAGAGCTTGGATAAATAAACTCTTAAAATCTTCCTACACAAATGTTTCAACAAGAACTTTCTCTCAAAGCTCTGAACTATCTTACAGATGATTGAATGTATTTAATGTTTCACCCTAGTGAACTACAAGAGATGCCTTTGTATACGCCACAAGAACTTAAAGACCAAATAAGTTAAACTATCCATTTTCACTACTAGCTCTATCAAATAAGTAGGGAGTTATTACTTCTTCTAACTGCAACTAAATTAGTGGGGAGTTATCCTCCTTAAGTTACTAACTCTACATTAGTATGTGGAAAATATGTTTCAAAAGATCCTCACTCTATTTCTATATCATCCAACCACTTTCCCATTACTTGAAGAATTACTTCCACTTTTTTAGCTTAACACTTCTATGTTCTTGTCATATATCCCTACATCGTCACCTTTTAAAGGTAAGTACCTTAATGAGCCTTTAGTGTGGTCATCCTAAGCCACTTTGCATCGTCCATTCAAATACATTCAAAATACATCTATATTTTTATATGACTAAAGTTAACTATAATGTAAGTCATCATATCTAACAAGCTTCGTAGATTTACATGCCTTTCGATCTCTTTATCAAAGTTAAATGTCTTTATGCTCCCTCAGACTTAGCACAAATTAGTTGTACCATCATCTTTAGTCTCATATTTAAATCACTTCCATCATTAAAGATTTTTTTGAATGCATGCCTACATTCACCTACTCTCAAGCTTTCATCAATATTATGTATTTTGCCTTGCTTATCGTAAGATTTTACATTTTTGCATTGTCAACATGTCATCTACATATCAATCCAAGTACCAAGAGTTGGTTAACAAATCACTACTACTAAAAAATTCGATGCTCTTGTCAAAATAATATGTGGGCACTCCTCAAGCAATTCCCTTTAAGATTCCTTAGCCAAAGTTTAAAAACAAGAGAAAATCTTCATTTCCATTAGCACATTGACAACATATCATTTGCCATCTGAATAGTTTGCTTTTACTTAGGTGCTCCTTTTAAGGCTTATTTCATCTGACGTAGCATAGTTTTTTAGGTTATATTTCTTCCATCGAGTCATTGCCTCCTTTTTTGATTGTTCACAAGCATAAAATTGATTTTCTCCTTACGTACTTTTTGTTTTTAGCATTTATGAGTAAAATATGACCTTTTACAAATAAAACAAACAATATCTTGTTTTGATTATTTGTTTGTCTTACAATGAGAAGTTTTACATATCTTTTCCTTGCCTTTCTATTAGCCACTTTGAGTTCCATCATTCTTCTGACCTTATGCACTAGTTTGAATTGGTGGTGGTATTTGAAGATCTACTAAGGCTTTTATAATTGCTATTATACTAGGAAGGTCCACCATATTTTGCCTCTAAAATTCAACTCGCAACTAACTTTACAAGTTGCTTATGAAGTTAAACAACTTGTCCTACTTTAACATATGTTGTTTGACCAATACGAAAAATATGAATTCACCTACATACTTATGCACTGAGTCATCTTGTCATTATCATTTTAAAGCTTCCCTGGCAAGTCATCAAGTATTGTTTAAAGAGGAATTGGTCTATTATCTCTTTCATCATTTCATCATAGGTATTAATGGAAGGTTTATCTACACTATTGTCATTTGAGGATATCATCCTCTATCATAACTTTGCACCATCCACCATATATGTTATCGTGATTGGCATCTTCTTCGAATCAAACACCTTTGTCACTGAAAACTATTACTCTATATCACATAAGAAATTTTACCTGAGATTAAAAACTTATGACTCTCATAACTTCAACAAAGTGCTCTCTAATCAAAATCCCAATTTATGCCTAGACATTTGCATGTTTAAGCATATAAAATTCATAAATCATCTCCTCACAAGTTTCCATTTGTTCTTTAAGTGCTCTCTTTGTTTCTTGAAGCTCCATCACCAAGGCCTCAAAACATTCTAGGAATTCCTCTGTTGAAGCTAGATGACTGATAGTTGTCTCTATTATAGTAACTCTTTCCACAAGATTGCTTTCACCAACTATCGTTAGTGAATAATGTAGGAAGTCCACACTAAACTCCAATAACAGTAGTCACGATGACTTTTTGTCATGACAAAATTGAACATGATTATCGTAGCCCTCATGTAACAACCAAGCTTTAGCCTGTCAAACTCTAACTTGAACTTTCTTCGTAATGCTGAATAGCAAGTTCATTTATCTTTTAATGTTTCATGCAACTCATGTTTTGGTGTTTCACTCACACTCATTTATCTTTTAACGTTTCATGCAACTTATGTTTTGGTGCTTCATCACACTCTTAACACACTAACGTTGAGCACAAATCAACCAAAGAATAATAAGAGAGACGTGACAAAGTAAATCTTTTATTGATATATCACATAAAAAAATAATACAAGGCTAACTTGAAGTACTCTACAAAATAACAACTTAACATCTTCTTACTTTAGCCTCTCAACAAGAACTTTCTCTCAAAGCTATCAATTATCTTATAAATAATTGAATGTACTTAGTGTTTCCCTTTTAATGAACTACAAAGGATGCCTTTAAATAGGCTTATAAGAATTTTGGCATCAAGTAAGCTAAATTACTTACTTTCTCCATTAATCCACCAAATTAATGAAAAATTATCACTTATTCCAGTGACTCCACCAATTTAGCGAAGAGTTATCTCCCTTTGACCTTTAACTCCACTTTAGCATATAAGAAACATGTTTTGAACACTTCAATGCCATGTCATTCGACCACTTTCTAACTATACTTGAAGAAGTGGTCCCACTTTCTTAGTCTACCACTTTCATGTTCTAGCCATGTGCCACTACATTATTGTCTCTTGAAGTCAAATACATTAATGAGCCCATGGTTTAGCTATCCTGAATCACTTTTGTGCATAGTCCATCTAAGCACGTCTATAATACAGTCATATTACTCTATGACTTAAGTTGGCAACAATATGAGCTATCATATAATAAATCTTTCATAATACCTATCAATCTCCTTGTCGAAGTTAAGTATGGTCGTGCATTTGTGAACTTACCACAACTTAGTTTCCATCATCTTTGTTCTCACATTTGGATATAACCTATCATCGAGAATTTCTACTAGCAATTAATACAGGCTAACACTTGCCTACTCTCAAGCTTTTCATCATCTTTGCCTATTTTGCCTTATCTACTCACAAGTTTTGAACTTGTTTTGTCATTAACTTATCATTTTTATGTCAAACATTAGTCAAGACTCACCAACAATTAAATAATTTTGCAATTTGGACTTAAGGGTCGAATAATATTCCTAAACTTTATTTTATCAATTGTTTAGTTATTATTGAAATTTATTATTGAGTGTACATAATAAATTGCAAGTTACATATTTCAAATACTTTAAAAGTCATCAACTTAATTATGACTTAAATCTAAAAGTTTTAAATTAATAGGTACTCAAGACATACAAATTTTATAATTTAGACCATGCTTTGAAGAGGATAGTACTATTTAAGTTTTATAAACCAAATAGGGTAAGCTAGCTTCATGACGAGATCATTGTCAAGTATTTACATGCTTGGAAAAGTAAAGGTTTGCATGAATCAATTACTAAAGACGGTCCCCCAAAATGAAAGCTCTAGAAGTCCTAGAATCTATGGTTGAGAGCAGTGGGTCACTACAACTTAGTAAAGTTTCGGTTACAACACCTATTAACGTGAAATGGCTTTGCTAATGTGTGCTTGCACACTTTGAGTAAGGTAACCCTTTCAAAGTTCTATCATCTCTCTCTCTGTTTAGTGGTTAAGGCCACGTTTAAGAGAAGGGAAGAAAGGAGACAGAGATGACTGATCTTGTTGTTGTATGCATATTTATTAAGTGGTGTGTATGTGTTTTTTATTTATTAAATTACCATGTCCCTACCCATCCCTGTTTTCCCTAACAAAAGGGTATAGAAAGGTAACAAGGTGTGGGTTTGTACTATTTCTTTCATTGGTCCCTTTTGATTTATTACTCAGAAACAAATTGTGCGAAAGAGAAATAGGGATAGAATGGATTGACTTTAATTCGACCTCCGAATGGATTGACTTTAATTCGACCTCCGTTATTTAACTAGCAAACCTTGTCTTTGTCTTGAAGGGAAGTAGCTATTTAGAGGATGGCCCTTACAAACATGTTTTTTTTTTATGGTCACCCATAAATGTAGGAATAGCCCTATGACCCCAAAGTAATAGATTAGTTTCAGTTCATTAGCTACGAATAAAAGGAAAGATAGCCATAGAGATGAATTTAAGAAAAGGAAAGATAGCCACAGAGATGAATTTTACTTTTAGGGTTCAAATTTTGTCCTTCATGTGGGCTCTCCTATGATGGACAGATGGATGAATGCATCCTTGATCACACACAAATGAGGTTGATCAGTAAGTCGCCCCCTTATTATACGTCATTCTATTTGACTCGCTATATACCATATATAAATTGTGATATTGTCAACCTTTTTAATGATAAAATTTTAATTACGTTGAATTATTATAATCCTTAATATGTTATGTTCACATAATTATTATAATCCTTAACATATTATGTTCACATAATAAACTAGTGTACCTAAATTATGATATTAATGGTGTTAACATTGAAATATACAAGCGTGTATGTTTTTGGGATCATAACTTATAAAGTTCCATAAGATTATACTTAATATTTTATTTATCATTCAAAATATTTCGAATAATTTACCTTAAAACTAACACCAGATACTCTTCTTAAAGTTCCAATATTTCCAAGGGCAAGGCAATATCATTGGTATTGAGTTACAAAGGTTTCATACATGAGTTCATGGACCTTCCTTCCTTAAATGGTTATATTACGTTCTAATTTTCTAGAATATATCTTGTAATTATTGACAGATATTTATTTTTTAATTTCCATTTAACAACTTGTGTCGCTCATTTCTTCTCAATCTGATGCTAAGCTTTCCTGAATCATGTCTCATTAAATCAATTCTTATGTTTTAGAAGAATAGAATAATAACCATCTTCGTGGTCATTGTCATCATTATCAATAACAATAATATCATGAGTTTAGTTAAATAATTTATTTAAAAAATATAGTTGATAAATTTAATGCACAAGTATTTTAGAAAAAAATAATGACTGTACTTCCTTCTTCACGAAGAGAACAATAATAACTGAAAAGCTTGTGCTTCCATTTGGCAATCTATCTCGGAAGAAAGCTTTCTATTTTGTAGCCAAATGGTGAAAACATGACGCAGGTGATGGAAGCAATGTATATATATATACACAAAATAAAACCAAAGAAGTCTATTTCGTACTTTTGCTACCAAATCTATGGTACGTTAAAAGAAAGTCTTTTATGCTCTCTCATGTTGAAAACAGATGACCAAACCAAAGACTTTTGTCCCAAGCTTAAATAGCATGTGAAAGATTGGAAATGACAGTCCAGTTTTGCATGGCTTCTTCCATGCACGTGGCAGGTGAAATATATACGTGCAACTCAGTGATTTATACTGATTTAAAGATCCATCAATTTAGTAAATGTAGATATTTCCCGGCAGGAATGGTTTTGTTGACTGTCTTGTCAAGGAGAAGGTCCAAGAAGGCCTGTTTCAGACACCCATTTCACTCACTTCCATCACAGCTTTCCACGTTTGGCATTTTCTGTTTTATTAATTCATTGTTTCTTTTTCTTTCTTCCTAGATAATGTTATTCGAATTTTAATAATTTTTTAAAAAGAAATGAAACTGAAAAGAAATTAAGAAAATAGAGAAAAAGAAACAAGTGGAATTTTTGTGTTTATATATAATAACGTTTTTAGACTCACAAAGAGCAAAAGGACGAACCATCCGCATGGACACCTCTCCTCCTTATCCTCCTCACACTCGTCGATTCTTTACCACCAAACCCTAACTAACCCGACTAGATAGAGACAGAATTACACAGAAACTGAGAAACTGAGAAAAAGGAGGGGTAAAACAATAGAGTTCTAGAAGAGAAGATGCACTGATTTATACAGTAGTGAAAGTACTTGTGGGACTGAGCTATATCTATATTTATATATATATAGTTGAATGTGGGACTGGACTTAGAAAGTTAGAGAAAAGAATGTTCGCTGGTGATGCCAGTCTCTGAGTACTGAGAGAGAGTACTGTGTGCGCGTGTTCGTGTGCGTGTGTAGAAAGTCATACTTACAAAGCAGGTAGTTGAAGCTGACCAGGGATCTTGGTCTTTGTTAAATGGATCATCATCATCCGGGAATTTCTTCATCAGTTTCTGTTCCGCTGCTCGTCAATTATGAGTCTGTGAAATCACAGGGAGAAAGTGATACTCAAAATGTGTCACATAAGGGGAAGGGTTCTGTTTACTGCCATTACTATCAAAAGTTCATCAGACCTTTCATGTCACAGGTTAGTTACATTGAAGACAATCATATTCCTGTCGTTTTGTTCGTATTCTTAGCACTTGTTTTTATGGGGGTGAGTAGATTCAGTTCTGCCCGTTGAAACTCGCTTCGGTTTCTCTTGTTTTTTCTTTCAGATGGTTGAAGAAATTAAACAGCTCTACACAATAGCATTCCCAATGATCATCACAGGCCTCCTCATCTATGGAAAATCTGTGATATCCATGTCCTTCATGGGAAAACTGGGGAAAGAGGCCTTAGCAGGAGGGTCTCTCTCCATCGGAATCGCCAATATCACAGGCTACTCTGTCATCTCTGGCCTGGCTACAGGCATGGAAGCCATCTCCTCTCAAGCCTGTGGTGCCAAACAATGGCCTTTAATGGGAAAAACCCTTCAACGGACAATCGCAATTCTAACCTTAACATGCATACCCATCTCTCTTCTATGGCTCAACTGTGAACCTATCCTTGTCTTTTGTGGCCAAGACCCCAAAATCTCGTCCATTGCCTCTACTTATTTGGCATTTTTGCTCCCAGATCTACTTCTCCAATCTCTCATCAACCCTCTCAAAATCTATCTCAGAACTCAAAACATAACTCTTCCTCTCATATTCAGCGCAGCTTTTTCTCTAGCTCTGCATGCTCCTATCAACTACCTCCTTGTTCGCTACTTCAGTCTCGGTATTCAAGGCATTGCTGTGACTGTAGCCATCACAGACTTCAATCTTCTGGCTACCCTTTTACTTTATCTATTCTTCTCTGGCATTTGCAAAAGATCATGGCAAGGTTGGTCACTTCAATGCTTCAATGAATGGAAACCCATTCTAGCCCTAGCCATTCCTAGCTGTATCTCTGTATGCTTAGAATGGTGGTGGTATGAGCTCATGATAGTCCTTTCTGGTCTGCTCGGAAATGCTCCTGATGCAGTAGCCACCATGGGAATTCTTATACAGGCAACTTCGCTTGTTTATATCTTCCCTTCTTCTCTCAACCAAGCAGTGTCAACTCGAGTTGGAAATGAGTTAGGAGCAAACCAGCCTAGCAAAGCCAAAACTTCGTCGATTACAGCTTTATGTTGTGCCTTCTTTATGAGTGTTATGGCCTTGTTGTTCATGACTATAATGAAATATCCATGGGGAAAAATCTTCACTGACGATATTGGGATACTCTCTTTAACAGCCGCCGCAATGCCTATAGTCGGACTCTGTGAGATAGGCAACTTCCCTCAGACCACCGGTTGCGGTGTTCTGCGTGGCACTGCTAGGCCAATTCTTGGGGCCAACGTAAACTTGGGATCGTTCTACGGTGTTGGACTGCCAATGGCTTTGTTGATGGGCTTTGTGGTGAGATTGGGATTTCTAGGCCTGTGGCTTGGATTGTTGGCAGCCCAATTTGTTTGCGCCACCATCATGGTGGTGGTGCTTCTGAGAACAGATTGGGAAGTTGAAGCAAGTAGAGCCAGAGAGCTGGCAGGCACTGATGAAGGAGAGTGAAGAAGAAGAAGGGAGAATTCGCTAAACCTTCAAGGACTCTTGTATTGGTCCTATTATGGAAAATGAAGGCGTAGCTAAATCAAGTTAAGGGTTGGTTTAGTTAGTCCTCTTTTCTCTCTTCACCTACGAAAATACACAAAATAATTTTAGGCGAAGGAACTTCTGTAACAAGCTCACACTTGAGCCGTCTGTGCTTTTTGAATACTAATACCACCTCAAAAGTACTTATAAATTTGCACTATCTCTTACTAATGTGTCAAGAGTATCTATGCAGAGGCGTAAGTACAGCTTAAAACTGACTTCGCAGTTTCTCAAAGGGCCAGAGGCTGGATTAAAAGCCTATATTCTACTTGAAACGTTTCAGACTCCGGTATCTTTATCCAGGACCACTTATGAATTTCTACAAATGGAGCAAGCAAGAAAAGAATGTCATTAGCTTGCATTTAAAGTTGAATTAATTAGTTGAAATGTGTCAGACTAAATCCAAACAATTCCATTAGTGCTATACATCAGCAATATATCACTCTTAATTATTCTCCCGTCGAATTTGATGAAATCGGTCAAATTAAAATCGATGAGCACGTTGAACGTTTGGTATTGTTGATGTTCTAAACAAATAAAGATTGATCATGTCGACCGGTTATAATGACTTGGGATCAACACAAAAAAAGTTTTTTGGTCGAATAGGCACACCCTTCATTTGTTGAAGTACAAAAGTCTAATTTGTGATTTCTTAAGAATTCACTTAATGAAATCTCATATTTCATATATCAGCAGAAAAAGAAATGATGTCTTAGGTTCAAGATTGAATGATGTCTTAGAATATGATCATGCCGACTAGTTATAACTTAATTAATCTGTATAGACAAATTAAAAACGAAGATGAATTAAAATATTCAATTACTTTATTAAGGAAATATAATATATATGTATAAGTCTATAATGATTTTCTATTTATTGCAAAATTGAAATTGAAATTGAAATAATATACATGAATCCAGGTTTAAGAATAGATGACAAAGAAAATAATATCATTATTTAAAAAATAAATGGATAACAATTAAAAATAATACGGAGAAAATAATATCATTATTTAAAAAATAAATGGATAACAATTAAAAATATGGAGAAACTTTGAAATTATTTTACAAACTTTGACTGATAGAAAAGATATGGATATGATGACACGAACCGTGAAATTGTGTTAGATAATTCTCTGGTCTGAGGTTATAGCCACTTGTCTTGTTTTCTTTTTGATCAACGTCATGCTTGATCCTTTCCACGTTTTCCATCTTTTTGGGTGGCGTAGGGCAGTTAGCAGAACAAGCTGCATTTGAGCTACAGAATTGTGGGTATCAACATCACCTTGAAGGCTAGGCGTGTATATTGAATCCAACATTTGTAAGAACCTAAAAGCAAAGCCCATTTTACAGCCAGGTCTGGTTGATTAAACCTCCTACAAGGTGTTGGCATAGATGGTCTATTCCACCAACCCAAGTTTAACCTTCGATCTGGAGCACTTACGAAAATAGTTCGCATTATGGTTTCGCATTTTTAAGACTTAGTTTAAAGGTCTAAAGCACCTTACTACAAATCGTTTACAAAAAACAAAGATTCCATCTTTCATCTATGCATTAGGTAAAGAATCAATAGTAGCACTTTCCAATCAATATCCCTCGTAAAAGCTTTTTTTGCTCTACATCTAAACTATCAATATAATATTCCTTTAAGGTTCTTGAGCTGATGGTTCAACCGGTTTTATAAGCTTATTAATTTAAAATTTTATGTTCAGGTTGCGATTCAATGGTGGCCCATTTTGAAGATTAAAAGAATGGTTTTGAGTGGAAGCACCTTAAAACCTGAAATTATTAGTTATATCTAATTTGTCACTTGATTCTAATTTATTGATTAGTTAAAAATAACAAAATTATAAAATTCTAATCTGATATAAAATTAAAGAGTACATTTTAATTTAAACAAACTTAAAATCAGCTTCATTCTATATCTAAGAATAATTTGATCTCAGGTTAAGTTTCGAGCTTAAGGATATAAGACTCAATTTTAATTGATCCTTTTGAATTTAATTTCTTACGACCTAATTACTACAAAAACAAAGTGAGTATTTGTTTTCAATGTGTTAAGTTAAGCCATTTTACATCTTATTATGTAATTGCAAGTTATTGCATACATTAAAATGTTTATTTAGTATGTAATCAAAGAGTAATGGATGGGACGTCAATGTTACACACACACATATATATATACACATAGCTTTAATTTTTTTCTTGATCTTCTAAATATATGGAGCCTACAACCTAAAATTCTCAAAATTAAGACAAGATCTCTTCCTATATTTAGGTGAAAAATTTAAAAAAAATGCATATAATTTTTTGGTAGTCAAGATAATATTAATTTAATAACCTGATTAATAATAAAATGTGATATGCACAAACAAGTTAAAAAACTCTATAAATAATGCAAAGTAGAGTAAGCTAAAAGTGCGAGCTTACGTGGAGTGTATGTCTACCTATTTATAATAAAGCTTAGGCTTTTTAGTAATTTAATTTAATTATATTATAATTTCAACTAATTGAATTATAATTATAACTAATAATAATTAAATATAATTTAGGTCTATATAAGATTCAATATCTAATAATGATCATTATTTATCAAATATTTTATATTAAATCTTAAAGTTTCCTAAATTTTTTTGAAAAGAGGAAAATGAATTAATGAATTAATAAGAGAGTTTTATATAGCAGATAAACAACAAACGATGGTACCCTTGATTAGCGAAAGTGACAGGCTCAAAAATAAAAGGACAAGTTGGCTATAATGATTAAATGAGGGGAGATAGCATTATAGATTCAGGGAGGAGGATAGTCTTATGTTGCTTTGTTGAAGATTTTGGACAAAGATATCCGCCCGTATTTACTGGAGGATCACAACTTTCAAGGTCCCAGTGGAAACTTGTGTAGCCCCAAATCTTCGGACATTCCTTTCATGCCATATATTGTACATATTGACGTCGGGAGAGATCGTGTGAATCAACTGATCACTTCGTGTATGAGGATTTTGGTGTAAGAGAGGATGGAGTATGAGTAGAAAGGAGTCTCTCGAATCAAACCATAGATATTTCGTAGTACGGTGGCTCCATATATCTTTGGGAAGAGGGCATTCAAAGAATTGGTGGTTGCTAGATTCTTCATTTACCAAGCACATCGGGCAAGTTTTGTTAACCAGTAAGAAGGGCAGACGATCAGTAGTATTAAGTTTATTTTGGACCATCAACCAGAGAATAAAGGATATTCTTGGTGTTAAAGTTTTGCACCACACTATCTTAAACTAGTTGACCTTGCTACCTCTCCTCTGTAACATATTTCTAATATCTTTGTTAGTAAGTTTGTAATATCCCGATACCCATGTTAAGGCTAGAATAGTAATTTATGAGAAAGTATTGTGAAATTAGGAAAATACACGTCATGCATAAGTTAATTGTAACATACACATTTATTTTGCAAATTTATATGATTGTACATGCATTCATTGGCATTTCTGGATAAATTTGATTTATAAGTGAAAATTATGGATTAAATTGGAGTGTATTAGATATGTTTTGGCAATTTTGGTATATTTAAGATATTTTGAAATTTTTGGTGAATTTTAGAAAACGAGTGATTTATGGACTTATGAAAGAGTGACATGTGGCACTAATATATAAGTGACAAATGGCTTGTTTGTGTGATGACAAGTGTAAGGCATGCAAGCCTACACGTAGTGTGTGTTTACGTATGGTTTATGATGGGATTAGGAAAATATCAATATAACTTATGTTCTTCACTGTTTTCACCACCGAATAGCTATTGAATGTGCCTTTGTGTTGTTGAGTTACTCTCTGGAATCTACAACTGAACCTAGTAAGTAGTTTTGCTGATGTTTAGTTTCTGGTGTAAATATGTACATGCATGCATGGGTTTAAATAATGCATATATATATATATATATTCTGTCCTATTTGAAAGAGAAAAACTGAATATGGATATTTTGTTTCTGCAAAGTTGTTTGAGAAATCAGATGATGTAAGATATTGTTGAGTCGAGTTGGAGTTAAACGAATCAATGAGGTTGTGCTAAAAAAAATATTATTTATATTTTGGGGAGCTCACGTATATAGTTAATAATCACTGTTCATGCATGAAAATGTCCATATTAACAGAGGTAAGTTGATTGAGTTTG
>JAOSBN010000177.1:31618395-31650004 GCA_027563595.1 Erythroxylum suave | reverse complement strand
AGCATGTCAGCATAAACATTATAGTATGTATTTTGTGACCATGATACTGTATGTATTTTGCGATTGTGATACTGTTACGACATTGTGAAATAAAGCATGAAAATATCTATCACTTTGTTGTTGTGAATTGATAGTTATATATATATGCAGAATTTTTATCTTATAAGATTGGTGGTGTGTTGAATGTTGGGAGATATTGGAATAGATTGTTTGTGGTAAATTGTGTATCAAAGGAGTTTGGTATGTAGGAAATCAATTGTTGGTTCGGGTCCTTTGAAACTTGGGTGAGAATTGTTTGTGAATTGATGAGTGGGAACAAAGAATGGGGTAGAAGTGTTAATTGAAACTTTGAGGATTTAACTGCATTGATCTAAGCAGAATTGGGCTAAGTGATCTACATAAAAGTTGTAGATTATTCTTTTAGCTTTCTAACGCTATAAAGATTGAAATTTTTTGACATAAGATGTAGAAGTTATGACCCTTACAAGATAGTTGTGTTTGAGTACATTTATGCATAATTGGAATATAATTTTGGCTGAAATGGTAACTTTACTTAATTGATTAAACTGCATCAATACATGTGGAATTAGACAAAATTGTCTTCATGAAAGTTGTAGGTCTTGATCTTAGCTTTCCAACGGTATAAAGTTTGTGATTTTTGGGTTTCTGAATTGAAAGATATGCTGCTTGGAAGTAAGGATGTCAAACTAGGGGGAAATCACGATCGTGACACGGTGCAGCGATCGCGAGTCCCAATTTTTCACAATTCGCAATCGCGACTCTGGCACAAAAATTCACAATCGCAAAGCAGCGCGATCACGACCAGCTCGAATTCGCCAAATTCGCGACCGCGAGACCCCCAATTGTCCAAAACCCGCGTCCTTCCTCTGCTTCCCTCCCATGCCTATAGATGCTTTCTTATATTTTTAATATTTTTTAAAAAATACCCAAATCTTTATCATTTGTTCATTTTTGCTATGAAAAAATTTGAATTAAATTGTTGAGTATTTTTTTCTTTTCCTATGAAATTAATTTAGCTAATATAATTATTATCTAATTCTTTTATTTGATAATATTTGTTAATTATTTTATTAATAGTTAATTGTTTTATTAAATCATTTTGTTTCTGAGTAATTTAATTATATGTCCAAAATTATTTAATGATCCCACCACAAATCTTCCGTGTCTAGATTTTTTAATTAAATATAAATGTTATAATTTATTTTGTTGAAATGTTTCCAACTATAATATTTTATTATTATTATTACAAATCAATTTCTAACGATGACATGTAATCGCCATAAAATCCGTACGGGGACCGGGGCCAATAATGCTATCCTAAGACTTAATAGAGTACATCTTGTTACTTGAAGAAGAAGTTGATGCATCTGTCTCCATCTTTAAGCTAGTGTATTCTAACTCATTATTGGAAAATAGATGAATGATTTTTTATAGCATGTAGTTAGCAAAAGCTAATTTTCCTTGTCTAAGAAAAGTTGATCGAGTGGTAAAGAAGAATTTGGATTTTAAACATATTCTAACTCTCTCCTGGTGAATTCTACGGCCTAGATCATGGAGCCCTTCCGAGAATTCAATGCCTTGATTTTTTCTTTGATGTATTTGAGCTTACATAAACAATGGTACTGGTGTGTACCCACAATGTGAAGTTCTGCTGCTTCTTTACAAGCCTCCTCAAATTCAGGTTCGTCAGCAAGATAATTATTCAATCTGAAGGGAAAATGTTGGGCACTCTGTTGGAAGAGGTTGGTAACTAAGATAGGCGTGTGATATGAAAACAGAGAGTCCATAAAGGAGGCAATGCTTTGAGGAAAACAATACAACCAAATGTCATTAACTAGAGCTCGGTCAAGCTTCTTACTAGTAAACCAGTTCGAATTCTGTTTGTTAGAATATGTATAAAGGTGGCCATCCTGTTTGAGATCTGTTACTCCAATGGCGTCAACACAATCATTGAAATCAACAGAATAATTTTTCAGGTTTGCATGGCCTTGAGCTTCCAAGGCATATAGGGTATAATTGAAATCTCCACAGATCAGCAAAGGCTTAGAGATGGAACTATTGAGATGTCAGAGGTTGTTCCATAAAAGACATCTTTGGAATCCAAAATTACTAGCATAGATGAAGGAGAGGTTGAGGTCAATATGTTCCCGTAAGAAGGAGACATTGACGTGGACAGATTGGTAGTGGAATCTAGGAGGTTAACTTTGATGTTTGTAATTTTGTGACGGATGATTATCCATCCAAAAGCATCGTGGTTGTGGTTGGAAATCATGTTCCATATGGGGCCTAAAATTTTGGGCTTGTCGATTTTATCTAATCTGAGTTTGGTTTTAAGTAAGGCAATAATGAGAGGCTTTTCACGCCATACAATATCCCTTAAAGCTAAGACTTTTTGGGGGCAGTTTATTCCACGTATATTCTAGGTTAAGATGGACATTAGGAAGAGATGGATTTGGAGCTTCTTCCTTTGTTCTATTGGGATTTCCTACGTAAAACACTATGAAAGTTGTCGGGGTCTTCTAGTTTTATCATTCAATGTTGTGCACAATTAGGAGGTGCTGTTGTAGTGTTTAAGGTTGGTTATGTTGTAGCACAATTGTGAACAAGTTCAACAATTAAAGAAGTGCTAGGATAGGTCTTACCTAAATTAGTCGTAGGGATAACATCAGAGTTGGGCAGGAAGTCCGCTTGATAGTCTAGTGTATTAGATTTATCAGTAGAGCGAAGGTCTATTGAATTCGAGCTAGTGGGGGTTGTAGGGTGCAGAAGTATTCTAAGTTTCAGAACTAGTTTATGATGGCTCCATAAGCGGCTGGTCAATTGAATGAGTAGTTGTTGTGGGAGAGGTCTGGGAAGGTTCTATATTAGCATGGGTAGTTGCTACATGATCTTGTTTTTCCATGCTCTATTTTTCTTCTTCAAGGCCCATTAGTTCTTAATAAGTTCCAGTCGTAAATAACCTCCGTGTAGGTTTCTAGATTTTCTCCTGAGATTTTGGAGGACGTCTCTAGTGATAGGAGATGGCAACGTTGTCTTCCTATAATTTACGATCCTCTCCAAAGTGAATGATAGGGATTTTTGTTGGGAGTTCCTTAGAAATATCAATACTCACACAGATTCAAGCATAGCCAATGCGTTTCTTTATAGCTGTAGGTTCATCCAGATATAATAGCTTCTTGATGAAACTAGCTACGGAGCTTAATCCTTGGATAGACCAATATTCAAGAGGAATGTAATGAAAATTAATCCACATCGACATGTTTGTAATCTTAATAGTATCTAGCTTCAAGCCCGGCTGCCATATCTGTAGGAAAATAGGTTGATTCCCGAAGTGCCATGGACATTCTTCAAAGATCTTGTGAGTAGCTGCTGAGGTGAAGAAGGTGAAAAAAACTAACCCATCTTCAGAAAGGAGTACATCTATTAGACCGTTATTTTTCCAGTATTCATAAGCCCATCTTGATATCAAAGGAAAGGCTGGGCATTGCTCATAGAAAAATCCAACTATGGTAAAATTTCAACTGTTTGTGTCATCTTAGAGGACTACAATATAAAGACAGACAATAAGCTTACCATCCATATTCCTAAGAGGGGTGTAATTTAGGTGTGTGGGACAAGTATCACCAACAACTTGTTTCTAGGTTTTAGGAATAGAAGGAGGGGCTGGGCATGAGTTTGAAGGTTTGGTTGAAAAAGGAGGGGTTGAAGAGGTAGGCGAAGATGGGGAAACTTTGGAGGGAAAAGGAGAAAAATCGACGCTTTGGGTGGGTGAAGTGTCAGCCATTGTGGAGGGAGATGCTAAGTATGGCAAAAAACAGAAAAAGAGCGGCGTTTCAGATGAAAGTACAGAGAAGATTACTCAATAATGGTAAAAAGAGGGGCTCAGAGGAAAAGGTGTAGAAAAGGGAAATGTGGGAAGACAGAGGTACCCTTGGTGGGGAGGCCTCAAACGGGGGTGATCGGAAGTAGTGGATCTAGTAAGCAGTCAGACCAGATGTTTGGTTGATAGGAGAGGCCAAAATCTGGAGGAGGGAAAGGAAAGTGTTAGTGGCAAGGTGATGGTTGTTAGAGAGAGGGAGGAGTTTCTCACTCTACATGGTGAGAGTTTGAGATTTTAGGGTATCTGCAAAGTGGTGGATCTCGCAAAGTTAGTGCCTAAGTTTCCTAACTTTTGCAATTAAATGTAACTTGAGTAATTTTTGTCTTTTTAACCGATATTCATCTGTGGTCTAATAAGTTCTTAACGTATTGAAAATAGATATAAATTATAATCATAAATGCAATTTATGATTTTATTTTATCTTTGATTCTTCAATTTAATAATTTATATTTATATACTAAAATTAATATCTAGCAACATATTATAACTATCTAAATATTAAGAATATCAACATGGTTTTGACTTTCTTTCTATACAATTCAATTATTTCATCATATAATATTTTGATTAGATATAAAAATAGAACTAATGTCTACTTTATTTTAGTCGAGTCATATTAGTTCTCCAATAATGGTAACTATTGTTATTTTAAAACTATCTTTAAAGTACCATTTCGCTTTCACCAAGAATTATTTAAATAATTACTAATTGAAAATAATAAAATATTTTTCCTAATTACTTTAAATGAAGAATCGTATATTAGTCACTCAACTATCTCTATATAGTTCATATATATTTTCTGGCTACCAATCAAGTTATCATTAACTAAGATACGTCTTAAGTAGTATCAAGATATAAAAATTGTTATCTAAGAATCTTTAGAGATCTCAAGTCAATTAATCACTTATATAATCATGACAATGAGATTTTTTACAGACATACAATTATTCTTTTATATAATATTGTTATATTAGGATAGTTCAATAAACCTGATTTCTAACAAGGACCATCATATTTATTTAAGTATCTTCATACTTCAGTATACGAGATCAATTTCTTCCTTCATAAGGAAAACAAAATAATGTGCACTAGTCTTCTTATTTTATTAATGTTCAGTCTTAATAAATAATAACGAGTAACTACAAGAACAATTTAGAGATAATACATAAATTCAATAAGAATCTTATACTTATAATATTATCATAATTTTATCTGAAAAGTACATTTACTCCATAAACTTTATTTTATATTACTTGACTAAATAAATATACATAAGTTAAAGAATATATTTAATTAATCATTTTATATATATAGCCAATTGATTAGTTGTAGGGTATAAAGTATAATAAATTTCTCCTAATCTAAACATAGTTGAAAAAAATGATGAATCATATACTAGCTCCATTTTACGATAATATTTTGTACAAAACAGAACAATTTATTTCAAACTTTTGATTTTTTAAATTAATTATTTTTTCATATGTCTAGGAGACTGATAGATACTCACTAATACTAAAACTAACGTAAATCCTTCAAAGTGCAGATAACCTCCATTAATTAGCCAAATTTAGTAACATAAGGAATAGTGAAATAGAAATAGAAAATGAAAAGATGAATAGTATAAATATTTGGCTAAAGATATGTTTTACTCCTTGAAGTTTGCATCAAAGTTTTAGATCCTAACAATTGGCAATGCATAAAAAAAAGGTGACAACATTTTGAAAATAATATAAAATAATCTCTTAATTAACGAACATGCCAAGATTGTACAAATTTTGCAAACTAAGTAATTTTTTAATTTAGAGGCTATGATAGCCACATAGATGACGGACTTGAATCCCTAAAAATTATAACCATGAATTAGTTTTGGAATTTAAGAATGAAAATCATAAATCCACTTAAACACCACAACCTAGTCACCAAACTTCAACCAAAACCACCATCTATCACTACCATCATTTTCCTCCTTGTAATGAATTAGTCACCTTACTTGCAAGTACACATTCAATATATTAAACCTAAATCCCATCATCATTTGTAAGTTGTTGTAATTTGGGGTTTACCCTAATGTTTACTAAACCCTTTTAACCTTCTTTCGTTATTCCACCTCTTTGCGCCCCTTCTTAATCTAAGACATATTTTTCTTGGACACTCATCTCTTTCCTATAACTTTCTTTAAATCATATTTATTTCTTATCAATCTCTTTCAACTTTTTATATTGTTGTTTCTGTTGTTTTCTTTAGTAAATTTTAGGATTTAGTAGCATGAGAGTCATTATTTCGTTGCTCAATTAAGATTCATCCTTTAATTGCATTTGCTCTGAATTTAGTTGATTACCTTCTTCTTGGGGGTAATTAATATTGGCATATGGTAGCTAACAATAATTTTAGGGCCAAAGCTTATATTTTAAGGTCAATTTTAACTAGTTTCTTAAAATTGTTATGATTACTAGTTCTTTTACTTAAGTGAGTACTTGAAGATTCAAAATTCTCTTTTTAGTTTTTGCTCTTCTTTAGTGATTGGCTTGTCCTTAGCATATGAGGGGCATCCTTGAGGTGGGATGGATACTTTGTTAAATGAATAGATACTTGCAGACAAGCTTTCCAAGCTTAACAACACCCATCAATATATTGAAAAATATCCTTTTGTGCTTGTCCTTTTTTAGTTGCTTCAAAATATAGGATCTTATCATTTTTCTTTAATATACAACATTTAAAAAGAACATGTGCCCCTTATTATTACTTATATTTGTGCTAAAGTCAAAGAATTCACTAAGAGGGGCTATCGGTGATCCTTTGTTAGGGTGGAAGCAGGGGACTAAGTTAAAATTTGAGATGAAAGGAAGAGAAAGATAAATACATTGAAATCCCAAAATTAAATTTATGGTTTCAATTTTTAAGATTCTGCATTAGTTATCTATATGGCTAATGTATACCACTTAAAAAAGTTTGCCAAATTAGTAAAAATGATGGAACCCTAATAGTTCAATCAATTAAGGGATCATTTTATACAAATTTTAAAATGTTATCTAACTTAAATTTTAGGCAAAATGTGTAAATTAAGCCATGACGTTTCAACCAAAATATAAGTTTCAACCTAATATTTCAAATTGTTCAAAATAAACTCTAATATTTACAAAAAAATTCAAAAATTCTAAATGGATGAAAAATTGGATAGAGTTAAGTCTACATTTATTATAAGCTATGTTAGCATTAACGTAACCATATTTATGTTTTAAATTTGACAAGTATGGCCCACTATATCACATGAATGCCATAAGCCACAGATGGCCCACTTATTATATTTAAATTTTAAATTTCTTGATAAAAGACTAATTAAACTAAAGTTCATTATAATTAAACCTTCATTATGATTTGATTAACTTAAAATCTCCAATTTTAACTAATTAAACTAAAGTTCACGTGTTGCAGCGTCTATAAATCTGAAAACAAATACCAATCCGCATCAAGAGGTAATTTCATAAATGCTATGAAATTTCGTTTATATTTCTTGTTATGTGGTATGATCCATTCCGTTGCGTATTATGAATACCCAAGCTATAGGCAATCCAACACTATCTTGTCTATTGAATGTATGAATTTCCTGTGTTAATACTAAGGTTGCACTAATCACGTTAAAGTTAAAGTATTTATGTTTGAATTAATCCCCTACAATTTGATTTCAATACTATGGTACGTGTCATTATTTGTGCTTGTGAATCAAGAAAGCAAGTGCTTGTCGTGAATCCTAGGCTCATGAAATTTTTTGCCGATAAGTCTCACAGGAGTTGCATCACGAGTTTCTAGCCTATATATCGTCTTAAAGGTTTATTATGCAAGGAATTGTCTTGTCTATTAAACGTATGAATTTCTTGTGTTAATACTAAGTTTGAATTAATCACATTGAAGTTGAAGTATTTATATTTAAATTAATCACCTACAATTGATTTCAATACTATGGTATGTGACATTGTTTACACCTGTGAATCAAAAAAGTAAGTTCTTGTTGTGACTCCTAAGCTTGTGAAATTTTTCATTGATAAGCCTCACGGGAGTAGCATCACGGGTTTCCTACCTATATACCATCTTAAGGGTTTATTATGCAAAGAACTGTCTTGTCTATTAAACGTATGAATTTCTTGTGTTAATACTAAGTTTGCACTAATCACATTGAAGTCAAAGTGTTTATGTTTAGATTAATCACCTACAATTGATTTCAATACTATGGTATGCGGCTTTGTTTACACCTGTGAATCAAGAAAGCAAGTTCTTTCTGTGGTTCCTAGTCTCATATAATTTTTCACTAATAGGCCTCACAGGAGCCACATCATGGGTTTCCAGTCTATATAACATTCTAGGGGTTTATTAATGCCTCAAATCATCCATAAGACCTCAAACTCATTCCACATACAACAAATACTTAGACTATTAAAGAAGAACGTAAAAACTCATCAATGATTATAAGAATATTCTAAACAACACAAAATCAAGACCTCCTTTACATTCACACAAAACCCAAACGTATCATAATCGTATTATTAAAGTAATTCATACGGTAGATATTAGTTGGACGACTTACTTAGATAGACGGATAACTTCAAACTACAAAGAAGAAGGATGAGCGACACTGTTCAACATAATATAGGGTATGCGAAAAAAAATATTTTGTATTTAATATAATACACTTGTTCAATAGTTTTGTTATATTTTTAATATATTAAAGCAATCAAACCAGAAAATAATATTAATTATTTTGAAATAGAAATATGTTGACTTTTAGTGGGAGTAACGTTAAAAATTAATGTTACAATAATTTTAATAAAAATATGTCACTAATTCCTAGTTCTCTTGTAGAGGAGGAATCATGCTTAATAAACATAAGGTAATTTCCAAAGCATACTTCCATAATGATAAGGAAAGATAAGAATAACTAAATATACTCATAACCAATTCCATTAAAGTATGCTTATGGCTTTATGCAATACTATTCTATTTTACTGTGATGAACATTATGTATTAAGTACATACATTATGCTCTTTTAAGAATTTAACAAATAGGTCAAGACATTGTCCGATTTCATTTTACCTTCCACAAAATTTGCCACCTTTATAAGACCTAATAACTTATAACGCCAAATATTGAGTAGTTTAGTTTACAAGATTTTGGAATTCTATTGTTGACTTTTAACTTTAACTTTTTTGGAATATCATATTAACATAAAAGTTTTATGTCCCTAAGCTAGTCTCATGTGCGCCCATAATTGTTTTCAGGTTGAGAATAGTTTTTGAAAATCAAATTATAATATCATTTAGAAAAATAATTTAATTCCTAATAATCACTAAAATTAGTCGTAGTTACATCCATATATTTTATCATAATAATTATTACATTATTTGTAATTATGTTTTATCTTTCCAATTAAAAATGGTACTAGGTAGGTCTCTAAATCGGATATTAGGAAATCTTTGCAACTAAATAAATGAATTTGAAATTAAATAGATCAAACTATATTCAATTTGTTGGTCGGATTTAGATTTTCTCAACCCAATTCCAACCAAAATCTAACATATTAAAATGATTTCGCTCTTTACAATCTTTGTATTCTTTCTTTAGCTATGTTACTTAGATGTTTATGTCATAAACGAGCTAAACTTTATTATACTAAACTATGATTAATACCAACATTTAATGCAAGGCAAACAAAGTCTCAACAAAAATCCCCCAACCCTTACCCAATGCAGTTCACCTACACGAAGAATTTAGTTTTCACCTATTCCAATTCTATTAAGTGTAAAGAATTCATGATATCCTATGCAACATAACATACAAATAATAAGTTCTTACGTATATTTATTTCGAACTTTCAAAAATATGTTTAGCTAGTGAAAGATCCATTCAAATTGAGAAAGATTTTATAATTAATCTTTTCAACTACATTCATATATCAAAATTCAAATAAATCCCTCCATAAGATATTTGACCTCAATGTAGATATATAAGAGTCTTAAGGAAAGTGTGCAAGAGTCCTAATTTAGGTTATGTAATTCGACAAACAAATGCTAACTGGCGTTGAAATTTACGTTGTATAATTCTCTTATTGAGTTTGAATTTCAATGTTTCTAACATAATATAGAAGTAAACCAAATCATTAGTTAAATTATTTCTATATTTTTCAGATTTTGTTCTAATATTTGTTAAGAAATAAGATAAATTGCATTAGTTAAAAACAATAAAGTTGCCCCAAATTCTAATTCAACTTATATGCCCCTAAGAGATATTTCATCGAACAATTCGTAGGCAACCCGAATTATCTTTAACTAATAACAAAATAACTGCATTTTTCATTATTTACCAACAACAACAAATTCAAACAACAAATAAACCAGCAATTCATATATATAAGCATTTAACACCTTCATTTTTTAGAGACAAAATAAACTCAATAGTTTTGTTACTTGAAAATGATGCATAATGGACCAAAAACGAAGCAAAAAGTAGATGGTGGAAGCCTGGGAGGAAGAGGACTAACAACGTTGATGGTGGACAAAGAGAGAAAATAACAGAGGGGAGGGAGAAGGGGGTTTTCAAGTAAGTTAGGTCCATGAATAAAAAGATGTTTTTTGGATTAAAACCAAACGATTTCGTTTTAATTTATGAACACAATTACCAACAGAACTATAGTTCTGTCAGTATTTTACTGATGAAAATGTGAATCCATCAATATTCAAGATGCTCATTTTTCCCGCCATCCATTGTTGCCTACTTTTATGACAAACACATATGTTCTGTTGCTATATTATGTTGGAAAACTCGCCGGAACATTTTTCCTTTATGTTTATCGACATATATTTTCGTTATCGCAAAAACAATTTTTTCCAACAAATATACTGATAGAAAATCAATTTCCGTTGTTAATTTACTACGAAATGATTTTCGTCGGTAATTTTCCACCGGTAATGTGTTATTTTAATGTAATGAAAAGGTAGCAAATAGGGAGAGCTATAAGTTGGTAAAGAAAAAGAAAAAGAAGATAATCTCATAGGCTAAAGTAGAGCCCATGAGAACTTATATCAACGATTGAAAAAGAAGGATGGACGAAAGGATATAATTAAGCTGGTAAGAGCTATGGAACGGAAAGTAAGAGACTTAGATCAAGTTTCTTATATAAAGAATGAAGTCAGGTGCTCATGGATAAAAATCACTTTAAAAGAAGTTAGTAGAGATAGTTCTATAGCCTTTTTAATAAAGGTGAGGGCGACATCTCTTCCTTGTACGATCTTAGCACTTCTCAAGATTATCTTAACTTCACTTATTACCTACATATCACGAGAGACTAAATTAAAGGATCTTAACACTTCTCAAATTGATCTTAATTTCACTTATTACCGACATATCACGAGAGAAGTAATTAAAAGATCTTTGAGAAAGGTGAAGAGTAGAAGGATGGTAAGACCTACTCTTAGAGGTATGGAAGAGCTTAGGAGATGAAGGTCTTACTTGGTTAACCAAGCTTTTTAATGTAATCCTCAAATATGACAAAATTTCATATGAGTAGAGAATTAGCATACTAATCCCTTTCTCAAGAAAAAATGGGACATCCAAAGTTCTAACAACTATAAAGGCTTCAAACTAGTTAGTTACACCATAAAGTTATAAGAGAGGGTAATTAAGAAGAAAGTGAGAAAGAGTGCACCTATCTTAGAGAACCAATTTTATTTTATTCTAAGAAAGTTCATGAAAAAAACTTTAAATACCTCCTTATATGATTAATGGAATATTATAGAGACAGATAGAGGGATCTATATATAGTTTTCATTACCTTAAAGAAGGCTTATGACAAAGTACCTAGGAAGTCTTGTAGAGGTATATAAAAGCTAAGAGAGTTCCTAGGACTTATATAAGTGTTATTAGGGATATGTAGGAAGGTCTTAACAGTATAGTAAGGACGACAAGCAGAGATACATAATATTTTTCTATCAATATATCAAACTACATCAAGGATCCTTATTGAACCCTTTCTTATTTGCAATTGTTAAAGATGAACTCATCAAGAATATCCAACAGGATGTGCTTTGGTGTATGTTATTTGCTAATGAAGTTAATTTATTGATTGAAATAAAAAAAGGGTGTTAATATCAAACTAAAACTTTAGACGGACACGCTCAAGTCGAAGGGCTTTAAGTTTTGAGTAAGATTAAGACTGAGTACCCAAAGTATAACTTTTCAAGTCACAAGTTTGTATCTAACGTAGAGATAAAGATTAGTTTAGAAGTTATACTACAGAAAGATTATTTTAAGTACCTTAGATTTGTCATACAAAGCAATGGAAAAATAGAGGATAACATAGCTCACTTTATAAAATCTGGATGACTTAAATAGAAGGGCATATCAGGAGTTTAATATGACAGGAAGATACCAATTAAGCTAAAAGGTAAATTCTACTATTTAGCAATTAGGTCAACTATGATTAATGGAATAGAGTATTGAACCATCAAATAGGTGCATATTCTTAAGTTAATAATGGCAAAGATGATGATGCTCCATTGGAAGTGCAACTTTACAAGAAGAGATAAGGTTGGTAATGTAGCGGCAAGATACAAGTTAGGGTGGCTAACATTGATGGTAAGTTCAAGTAGGGACAAAGCTTAGGTAGTTTTGACATATTAAAAGAAGACATCCCGATGCTTTATTGAGAGGATGCCAAAAGATTATAATTAGAGAGTGTAAGAGAATAAGAGAAAAACTCAAGAAGAATTTGGAAGGAGGTGGTTAGGCATGATATAGTCCTACTAAAGTTTACTAAGGACTTAACCCTTAATAGGAAACTTTGTCAACTAGGATATGAGTAGAAGATCTTATATAAAGAGATCCTTCTCTTTTCATAAACAGGGCCTTCTCTTTTCATAGAACTTTTGAACTTTTTTCTGCTTTTCTTTTTGTTTTGTTTTTATATCTTATAATTAATTTGAGTACTTTTGTTATTAGTATTTGCCCTTTATTTTTTTTCCTTCTCTTTCAATTGCATATTTGTTTTATTTACTTATTTGTTTTCTTTGCCTATTTATTTAATTACTTACTTTAATATTATTTATTATTTATTTATACAATATTTGTTTATGTATTAGATTATTTTTTTCTCTTCAAATCTTTTCAATATTTTCTCTTTTCTTTCTTATTTTTCTTTATTTTTATGGATCTATTAGAAACGATTTTTCTACTAGTTGAAGGTAAGGCTACATATTATTAGACCTCTTTAGACCGTACACTTGATCAATATTTCTATTAGGATATTGTTGTTATTGTATAATAAGAAGAGAATATATAATCTAGTTGGTATAACTCGATAAAAAAAAGCATAATATATTACAATAGAAAATAATTTCATACGTTACAAATTAGAAGTTGATCTAGATACTTTGGATAAAGACATGAATCATAACTTTTAAAAATTGTTGGAGAATATAATTTTTTATGATGAAAAGATACAATCTTATTTTAAATATAATTTTAATTGTTACTATTATTTTATAATTTTTATGTTAGGTTCAATTTAGTTAGAATTATTAGCTTTATTATTAGTTGAATATACATTAATAAATATCATATTTTATTTTTATTTCAATAAAATATTTTATTTTTATATTACAATTTTCTTATTCTTATAGTTTCTACTTCTTACGTACTATTTATGGACTTCTCAATATTCTAATATTGATTGAATTTTTAAACTTTAAATTTTTTCTCTTGTCAGTATGAAATAAGTTTTTAAAACATTACTTTTTGACAAGATATCAGATGTTCCTAACGTTTTAAATCTTTTTCAATTGTTTTAACTTTTTAAAAATTTTGCTTTAGCGCAAATCTTTGAAATTAATCCATTTTGGATTTAGATGTTATCTCCATCAATTTTTAACTAATATGGCGAGTTCATCAAAATTTCATCATTTAAGTGTCTATTTGTTAGTCAAAATTGTAAACAACTAACAAATTTTAGTTATAAAAATTTTAAAATATTAGTCACTAAATTAAAATTTCTAGAAATTTAAAACAAAATTAAAAAGTTGTAATTTAAAATTTGTTATCTCATTCTTCTTTGTTTATTATTTTTTATCCGTTCTTGCAGTTCAAGGTATAATTGACTGGTCAAATGTGGGAATCGACCATCTGGCATAACCCTACTTGACTGACCACTTGGAAAAGGTTAAACCATGTGAGTGACAGCTGCGTACTTGAAGTCCTTTTAGTACAACTCTCATCGTCCCGACGCTTATTACTAAGGACCTCCTAGCTACTAGGTGCTCAGAGAAGGAGCTAAAACTATGTTGTTATTTATGCCTGATTTAGTATTAGTATAAGTCGGGCTGTATGTTATAATTTATCATTAATTAATTAAAATTAATTCTATCATCTAATTCTAATTTTTATTTGATAAATTAATTATTTAAAATATATAATTGATGCATATTTAATTTGAAAGGCAAGATTTTACAATTATATAAAAAAGGATGACCACTAACAAATGTGTTTTGATCAAATAACGATGGACCGAGTAAGGATTAGCTTCTACCTAACGGTGGATTTATGATTCTGGTCGGCCTTGCCAATTAATTATTTGTATTTAAATGGATACCACGCAGCATCTGATGGGAAAACAACAATAAATACGCAGTCAAGTCAAGGCAACTGACTAGTTGACTGTATCTTCACTTGTTTGCATGTGTAAAGCTCGAATCCTTGGCGCATATTGGTTTTGGTTGGTGTGTGTACGCATGTAACAAAGAGATATGCTTTAGTTGGCAACTTCTGAGAATGGTAGCGAAGGCATTTACTTGTTCGACATATTAACAGGTGAGTTTCGTGATTTCTTTCCTCTAATTAACGAAGACTGGTAATAAAAGCTTAAATGGATACGACTTCTCAAGTTTGAAAGGTGCAACTAAAAAGGTATAAAAGGAGAAAGAACTGTGAAAATATTTGTTATTGTTTCAATGAACAATGTAAGTATTAACTTAATGATGTGATGCAGTATTGCTATTATTAGGTTCTGAACTCAAATCATCTTAGACGGAAGCATCAGACACACTGTTATGACCTCTATATCACAACAAGTCCATTTCTGCCTTCTGCTCCAACCAAAAGCAAAATTTTCTTTTTTCTTTTTTTTTTCCAATTATACAAAGTTTCAAAGTTGATGAATGATAAACATGGCTCAACAGCTTCTAACTCTCCAGGAAGTTCAGAGCTCCTGAGTCTTGCCTGAGGAGTCCATGTGGTTCCTTGCAGTAGACAAAACATAACCCACTACTTGAACCAGACATTAATGTTTCATTATTGTCAATTCTGTAGCCACAACCACCACCCTATATTCAAAGCGAAACCATTTCACAAGATAGTGCCTCTCTTCTAACATCAGAACTAATATACAAACAATCAGATGATAATTTTTTAATCATCGTGTTATAAATAAATTAGTTAATAGTTCAAAGTTCCAACCAAACATAAGCTCGACCTCAATACGTAATGAGATTTTTAATGCAAAGCAAACGCAATTTCTTATATTTGAAGAGTTAATCGTGAAACCTAATTAGCAATATTATAAACTCTAATCTCTGTGTATTTACAGTGAAGCTCACGTGATTCTCCTGTTAGGTCAGTATCGCCAGCTCATTGACTGCTTATTTAACCCAGAGAGAGGTCAAAGCTTAGGTGAAGTAAAGCAATGCATGCTATGCTACTGCTCCTGGACTCTTATCACTTTCCCCCCCTTTTTTCCCCTCTGGAAACTTTGCTACAAACACTTGAAAAGCCTTTGAAACACCCAATGCCCTCTCTTCTCTGTCCCTTAATTAAACACTCTATCTCTCTGTCAGCATTGGACACTTGTTACAAACACCCTTTTCAATTTTGATCATTTATTCGTTGTCCTCACTATAAATGAAATGATGCTCATCTTTCTTTCCATTGGCCCCCACTTGCATTGCAATTGCATGCACTTCTTTTTAGACAATTTCTTCTTCTTTTTTGACCATTTGTCCATGCATGCATTGACCATCATCAGTTCTGTTCATCACTGGCATATGTACTACTTCCTAGTGAAAGTACATTTAATTTAACTCTGATAGATGATAATCCTCCACCTCCACATATCCCTTATTATAATATATATATATGTGTGTGTGTGTGTATATAGGTACGTATGTATATATAATTCATTTCGCAAAGAGCCGTTGGACTGGTTTGTCATCTTATTACTTAGTATCTTCTGAAAGATTACAGTTTTTGACCATATCCTGGAAAGAGCGCGATGGCATTTTTCACAATATTGAAATGTCTGAAAAGTTGAAAGAACCTTCGTAGAATGCTAAACCTTTCCTCGATTTCCGAAAACTTGGTAAATGAAGGGGATTGGGTCCTTTCAAAAAGGTCATTTTCCTGATTTCGTTTCAGGCTAACCGAGAAGAGAGGAAAAAAAAGAGTGCTTGATAAACAGTGAAAATTTATAGTACAGTACTGTAGCTTGGAAACTGATCACGATTGAATGCCAATTAGCAAGTGATGACAAAACATCACATCACGAGCTTTCTACTAGTTAATAGCTCCGAAGCACACGTTCTCCCCTCTTCTTTCATAGCGAGAATCTTCCTTCCAATATGAAGACGTTCAAAGTTGTCTAATGCCTAAAACAACCATTAGATAACATTGGACAATTTCTAAAATGCTTAAAATTGGACAATTTCTAAAATGCTTAAAACGACATTATTTTAAGTATTGAATAGAATTGATCAAAGTAAGATTGGACGTTCTTTCCTTTTTCCTTTGATATAAATACAAACACCCCGTGGTAAGTTGTGACAGGGCGTGGGGGTCCCTTATTAAATTAGGGGCTTCTTTTTTGGTTCTTTTCTTTCTTTCAATGTGTGATGTTTTGATGGCATGTTTTAGAGATGTATAACTCCGAGCACAAAGCTGGTCAATATTGTCCTCCAATGAGCCCTAGGATTTCCTTTTCTAATGATTTTGTCGAGTCGCAGCAGATGATCAAGCATGAAAGGAGCTCAAGAGAAGCCCCAGTTTCCACAGATTTTGAATTCTCGGTCACAAACCACTCTATGATGAGCGCCGACGAGCTTTTCTCTAAGGGTAGGCTTTTGCCATTCAAAGACAACGGAAGCAGCCACATGCAAAGGACCATAAGAGACGAGCTTCTGGTCGAGGATGACCGCAAAGAGGTACTTTCACTTAAGCCACCAAAGGGTTCTACCAGGTGGAAAGGATTTTTGGGTCTAAAGAGAAGCCACATTGGATCGAAGAAAGTTGATAATAAGAACGAAGGCTCTGTGAAGAAAGTTGGTGAAAGTAGAATGTCCGGTTTTCTTCGTGATAAGGTAAACACTATTAGGTATTCAAAGACTAAAAATCCGACCCTAGTGTGTTGTTCTTTAAACTAATTACTGAAAAGATAAAATCTTTGGCATTGTTAAGAGTCAGTCTGATCTGTGTTTTTTCTTCTTTGGTTGCAGGAACTTTTAAACGAAGGAGGGTCAAGTTGCCAAGATGTGGACATAGGCATATAGCTACGCTACTATTTGGTAGAGATTTGGTGCAATTCTTTTTGGAAACAGAAAAAGGTAGTCTTTTCCTTATAGATTTTAGCAAGCGAGGTGGGACAAACTTTTTAGCTAGAGCAGAACTTGATTTGAATTAGTTGGTGGGTTTCAACTTCGATTTTGATTGACCCTTCTTTTGGTCGTTTTGGGGTACTCCTGTCCTTTATTAGTTGTTTGGATCTCTTCCTAGAACATGGTATTTTGGCTGTTAAACTTTGTACAAAATGTTTGCAGTTGGGAAAAAAAAAAATTTCTTGTATCGTCCAGTTGAGCACTGATCTAAATCGTTTCAAACTTTGAAAAGTGGTAAATCATAGTCTTTTTTGTCTATTTTTCATGTGGATCTTTATGTTCAGTAGGTACATCTAAAAATTAGGGATTTAATATGGCATTTTGTAAACTAATATTAATGCATACAAGACGACTATAGAAGCAGCTCTACAAGAAAAATAACTTGCAGAGGTGGATTGAACATATCTAAGATTATATACTGCAATTTACTACATTCAGTAAACGACTTCTACAAAATATACACAAATTTTCTAAGTTAACGAAAATAATATCCATTTTATAATACTTCTGAATGTATATCTTGTGGATTTAAACTGTAACAAACAAAGATATAATTGTAGGTTTCGTAGATTATAGGATAGAATTCTTCTTCGACGACCAGGGCAGTTCTAGTCTTCTAGCCAAGTGCATTAGTATTATGATAAGTACTGGGTTGACAAGCTGGCCATACGTTTTAGACAAACGGGAAACATGTCTTAGTTCTAACAACAACACAATTTTGTTCTTCAGAAGTTAAAACGACAAGTGACAAGTGTCTGAACCTCCAAACCGCAATTTACTTGAGACGCATCTTTCGTTTATCACCTGAACCCATTGGTTACCCAGAACCAACCACTCGCAAACTATAGAAATATCTAAGCTCCTGAAAACTAAAACGTTAGAATCAAACGAATGATCCAAAAAGAAGAAAGCTTTGCGTTACGAATCTGCGAAGGAAATGTAGTCCTACAAGGTATATGCCGAATTGCAGCATCAAGCAATCGTAAATCACTCAACTTGCAATCAGGTTCCAATTTAACCGAGATCCAAGGCCGCAGCAGAAAAAATAATTTGTACAATTTTTCGATCGAATTTCTTTAATTAAATGATTTGTGAACTTAAATATCAATGATTGATATGTTTAATAATTTATAAGTATTAGATATCTTAAATATTAAATGATTTTAATATATTATCTATGTGTTTAAACTATAACAGATGAACAACTTTTATATATACCATCTCTATTGATTAATTTAATTCATATAATTAAGTTTTATCTTTTCATATACAGTAAGAGTTGTTTGTAGATAATCATATTTTCAATAATTGAAAACAAGAACTTTTGCTCTCTCTATGAGCAATGAAAACATCAAATATAATAAATAAACATAAAAAATTCCTTTAATTAATAATGTCATAAAATCTACAACTAACTAATTCGCGGTAGTATATATACATCAATAGAGAGCCCAGTAAGACCAAATTTTTATAACATGTTTTATGTCTATGTTTCTCAATGCCCCTTCTAAAACTTATCCAGCGCCTACTCTCTTTCAGATGCAAGGGAAATTTCCTGATGTTTTTAACCTCAAATGCAATTGTTTAGGGAATGATAAGTTAAAATACTTACTGAGAAGCTAGTTAACTGGTTATTTACTTGGAAGATGGTGAAGAAAGATTCTTGGACAAAACAATCATGTTTCCCTTGTAAATGATAAAATGCGCTAAGAACTGCTAAAATCCAAGAAATCAGCGGAAGGCAAGGAATTAATGAAGCGAAAGCTATTAGTCTTTTCATCATTTCGTATGTTTTCTCATTAAAGTTCTCCTTCCAGTTGAGGAAACCCGAAAATATGCTTGAAACTTTGGCATGGCGACGCTGCCTTGTTTACTCTGATTCTTAGCAACATTAAAGTTCGAAACACCTTAAAACCCCTCAACCAAACACCCTATAAAGCTGCCTTTTTCTTGTCATCCAAAGATAAAAGAATAGGAAAAAGGAAACGTAGTTACTGATGTGAATAATAAATTTGTTGCAAGGTAATTTGAGGTCAGCAAAATTTTTTAAAAGTTGATAAATTTTATTATATAATAATTTGTTATAATTTAAAACTGAGATAATAGATTAAATTAATATATTTTATACCATCATGAGCATTTGGATTAAAGCCAATTCTATTGAAGCCGAAGCTACAAGTTGTTGCGTTTGCCAAGATTCCAGCTAACAAAGTTAATGGGCCGTGGACCCTGGTCCGAACTTTTGAATAAAGTACCTAAAATCTCTAAATCTGATAACTCTTCTTATTAGTCCTTTTTACACCATGGGCTGGAGAGTTCTAATTCAACTGACATTTAACCCCTTTTAACAAGCCTTTCCAAAGATTACAAAAATAAAGATAAAACAGGTGGTTAGTTTCTCTTCCTAATTATTATCTTCCCCCTCAGAAGACGATGCAGGCAATGGAATCTGCCAAAATTTTGGTCGATTTCCGCGAAATACAAAAGCAGTGTTTGTTATAGGCGTCAGATCCCGGTAGTACTTAGAAAACCTGACAAGTGACCTTCAGTTATGTCCCGGAACCCGAATCTACTAGGTTTTCGCTTCTTCAGATACATACCTATCATACGGATAAGTAGACGATGCATTCAGTTCTCGTATAAATGAAATGTACAATACCCGGTACCGATACTTACAAATTTAACAAGAGAGTAAGATTAAGATTAGAATGTGCTAATTGGTAATCGACTTACATAGGATGAGATTCAAATTGAATCCGTTGATAGCATTAATTATATATCGAAAGAGCAGTCTTTAAAATCTCAATTACATGTTTTTTATACTGAAAATTTTATAATGTGTGTTAACTAATTTTTGTTCATGTAATATTTTGTAAATAACAAATTATGACTTAGAATAAATTATTTGATAAATTAATAAATTAAAATTAAATAATTATGTGTAAAAAACTTTTAAATTTAGATGCTTAAAATTCTTAAGTTACTGTAGCAATCACTGTAACATTATCAAAAGAATTCAAAATTACTTTCTTCTGACAAAAAGTATAAAATATAAATTATATGAACGAGAATAAAAGTAAAGAGGAAATGCAAGGCGGAGAGGGTGCCCTTTGTAGTTTTTGGCTATCGTAAGAAAGAGTCTGCATACGATCTTCATTACTACAAGGAATTAGCAATATTGGATACTTGAAAATTTGGCAGCAAAGTCTCTCTCTCTATCTCACATACCAAACCAGTAACCATCACCACGTCCATGAAGGACGTGGTCATGAACGATCCGAATGGCTACATTAGAAGAAAGTCTAGCCATGAAGAAGGTCAAAAATAAAGACGACAACCAGCCATCTCAGAGCATATCTCAAGAAATTACTCAACAGTCATTGGAGCGACCAGAACAGCAGGAAACTGTATTAACCCATCAGCGAACCACTGTTAATCCCAACCTCTCACCTCCCCAAGTGAATGCACCATCCTTCAGGACTAGCCTACTTAACAATTTCCATCATTCGCGGAAACAAATCGCATTACTCCCTGGAGAGGTTCAACACTCATAGACCGCCTCCGGTCCTATGATCACTTTTGCTGAACCAGTTCATCAACGGATGACAGAAACATGTCCACAACGCTCATTGTCAAACCACTCGGTAGGCACATTAACTACAAGATACTATACCAGCGACTTATGTCTCCATGGAAACCCAAGGGTGACATCAAAATCGTCGATATCGCTAATGGATTTTACCAACTCAAAATGGCCTGTTGCGAGGATTATCAAAAAGCGCTCTCACAGGGACCGTGGTCTATTATGGGGCATTACATCGGGTCTTCCCTTGGACTCGCGATTTTGATACCAAAGCTGATCATATTGAGTCAATAGCCTCATGGATTCGTATCCCAGGGCTACCAACTCACTATTATCACGACGATATCCTACGTGAAATCACTAAACAAGTTGGCGCTTATATTAAAGCTGATGAACACACTCTCCTGGAAGCAAGCGGGTTGTTTGCATGAATTGCCGTCCTTTTGAATCTAAGGAATCCCCTCACACTCACTGTCACTGTGGATTGAAAAACCTTCCCCGTTCAATACGAGGATCTCAACAGGATATGCTTTTCTTGTGCCCGATATGGCCATTTCGTAGAAGCTTGCCCCTCAGCCCTGCCAGTAAAAGTCGATCCCACCACCACAGCTCCGTCTCTATCCCTCCTAACTCCCTTAACAGCTTCTTCCACATTGCCTGGATCGGTGTCCCAATCATCTCAACAGGGTCCACAACCTACCGCTTTACCAACGTCAGCCATAGCTCAACCTCACAGCACGATCAAGCCACCATCAAGGGAGGTGTCCCAACCTAGTAATCAACGGGCTGACTACAGTAAACCGGGACCTTGGTTGGTGGCTCAAAAAAAGGTACAAAGAGTTAATCAACCGTCATCTCAGACAGGGAATAGACATCCCACACAGAATGCTCAGAAGGACAAGACCCCCCAAAATTCGAAAAAGACTGAAAATCCGTTTTCTACTTTCTCCCGTTACCAACTCTTAAATACTCCCACTCACACAGCTGCTTCTCCCTCCGATTCACCCTCAAATCCTAACCCCATTCCCAACATAAATTTCCAGTCTTCACGGCTCTCCCTCAAAGTCAAAGGGCCCGGCTCTTCTGCGTCAAAAGGAAACGGAAAATCCTCTCGCTAATGCGAGATCCTAATTGGATTAAAAAAAGGCCTAGTTCAAACTCAAACTCTCCTATCAACCAAACTACTGACCCATAATCTTCTACCTCCCTAACCCACCCACCTTCCGATAGCCTCACACCCCAACTGAACAACCAAACCACTGCTCAATATTTAACCCAATCCCCCCAAGCCACTCCCCACCATACTCAAACCCCCCTTTCTACAAACAGTAACAAACACATTGCAGTTACACTCCCACACCCACTTTTACCTAATTCACAAGCATCGGATATTCAGGGCAATAACATTCCTCTACCAACCAAGATGGCTGATTTTCGCGACTTCAATGTTATAAGGAAGGAGATTATCCGAGTCCGACCCAACTCAAAGAAGGGTGTTGCTGAGGTCCCTGAGCAGCCGCTGCTTGAAAATAATACTATAGACTTGACTCCTCATCCGGATGTGGTTATTCCCTCTCACATAGAGCGGACCGAACCCCCTGATGCGACCAGGTAATCTCTGATACCATAATCCCCTTTTTAGATGGATATCCGAATACTTGCATGGAATGCCCAGGGCATGAAAAATAAAACAACAGTTTCAACCTTAAAAATTTTTATTAAACTGTATACCCCAAAACTATTAATCATTATGGAACCTAAGACTAGCGGGGATCATGCAGGCAAGATTATCAAGGACCTTGGCTTGGGTTTCACTAATTCCTTTAGGATAGAAGCAATGGGCTTCTCCGGTGGTATATGGGTTATTTGGCAGGAGGATCTCTCGATTAACATTGTCCAGTTTAATTGGCAGTTCATTCATTTTCATGCTACCTATCGTAATTTGCTTAAGTTTTATATTACGGCTGTTTACGGTAGCCCTAACCCTCAAATTAGGAGGACACTATGGGACGACCTAACCCTCATTGCAGGTAATACTCCTGGACCTTGGATCATTTTGGGTGATTTTAACGCCTACATCGATAAGCAAGATAAAATAGGAGGACGGTCTACACCTGGCTTTAGACGTTTCAACTCCTAGATTAAAAGCTCTTTCTTGAATGACCTTGGCTATCTTGGATCAAGATTTACTTGGGCACGTAGAAGATGCCAAGAGAGGATCGATCGAGCTTTAGCCATCGACAGCTTTGTTGCCATCTTCCATTCCATATTGGTTTGGCACCTGCCTCGAGTGTCCTCCGATCATTCGTCTCTTCTTGTATCTCTTACTACAAAGGAACCACGTTCTAATTGAGGCAATTTCTTCAAATACCTTCGAGTTTGGGAATCTCATGATGATTGGAAACAGTGGTTAACTTCCACTTGGCCGACTTCCTCCTCCTTACATGATGCCTTAACTGCTCTACAACTCAATATCGTCGAGTGGAAGTTTGGTTTTTTTGGCGACATTAACAAAAGGAAAAGGAAAGCTTTGTCTCGACTGCAAAGGCTTTAAATTTCTCTAGCTCAGAAACCTACACATTACCTGCGGCAGTTAGAATTACAACTCAGGTCAGAATTAGAACACATCTTCACTCAAGAGGATTTGCTCATTTCCCAAAATAAAAGAACTACTTGGCTCAACCTAGGCGACAGGAATACTCGTTTCTTTCTCTCCATCCACAAAGCCAGCAACAAGAAACTTCACGCGAGGCCAATACAATTAGAGAATGGGTCTTGGAGTACTGATACTGATTTGCTCTCCAAGGAATTCACAGACTTCTATAAAAGACTATACCAAGCTGATGAAGAGGATACCCTCCCTTCTATTTCTCCTCACTACCCATTGAGGGGATGTTTTCCTCCTCTGTCTGACACGCAACGGACATTTCTTTCGAAGCCCGGTTTTTCAGCCAGGTTTTACCACCATAATTGGGATATCATCTCCTCTACCGTATGCGCGACACTCAAACACATGTTTCACACTGGCCACATGCCTTCACAGCTTAATAAGGGTATGATTACTCCTATTCCTAAGATGGACAAACCGGAAAGGTTTGAACACTTTAGGCCCATCAGTTTGATTAATATCAGCGCAAAAATTGGGACGAAGCTCATCGCCAATAAATTAAAGCATGTCATGCCAACATTGACTCTACCGACACAATCAAGCTTTGTGATGGGTAGGAATATCACCGAGAATATAGTGGCAGCACAAGAGGCTATTCATTCCATGAGGACTATGAAATCGTCAACTGGATGGATGGCGATCAAAATCGACCTTACCAAGGCTTTTGACACAATCAAATGGTCTTTCATTCGAGATACTCTCCTTGATGTCGGTATCCCTCATATTTATCTGATTTCATAATGAGCACTCTTAGTTCAAGTACTCTGCAGGTACTATGGGGTGGACGAAGAGGGGTGCGACAAGGAGACCCCATCTCACCATATCTATTTGTTTTGTGTATGGAGAGGCTATCTCACGCCATTAATGCTTCCATTCAAGCTAGGAATTGGAAATCGCTACGGTTTGGGAGACCAAAATTTGGTTTATCACATTTAATGTTTGCTGACGATCTTATTTTGTTTGCAGAAGCAACCTCGCACCAGGCGGAAAATATCCAACAGGTTCTCCAACTCTTCTCACTCTATTCGGGTCAAATGGTGAACAACTCCAAATCAGTCATGTACACCTCCCCCCATGTGGCTATCGACGTCGCTCATGATTTGGAATCAATCTTAGATATCAAAAGGGTAAATGATTTGGGTATATACCTTGGGGTGCCAATCATTCATGGGAGACTTTTTAAATCTACACACAAATCCACACTCCGGAAGCTCCTTAAAAAGACAGAATCTTGGAATCCTAATATTATCTCCTTTGCTGGAAGACTAACTCTATGCAAGTCAGTCTTAAGTGCAATGCCTACATATCAGATGCAATCATCATCCCTACCAAAGGGCTCTTGTGCCGAAATGGACAAAGTCACTAGAAAATTCCTATGGGGGCACAAACAAAACGAGAGGACAACTTCATTGGTTAAATGGGACGATGTCTGCCAACCCAAAGCCAGGGGCGGATTAGGTCTCAGGAAGCTTAAGGACACTAACACTACCCTAATATTGAAACTTACCTGGGATCTACTTTCAAACCGCCCAAAGCTTTGGAAGTCCATATTCGAGGCCAAATACAATCTCACTCGTGTGGATTTATTGCGGTCATCTCCAAGAAAAAAGGGTTCACACATTTGGAACATGATTCAAAAGACTCTTCACATAGTTCAAGGAAGTATTAGATGGGTATTGGGAGATGGAAGGAAAACCTTCTTCTGGAAAGATTCATGGACACACTCTCAAAGGCCTCTCTCACTCTTTTCATTACTCCCCTTATCCACCACTGATTTGACTCATAAGACTAACGTTTATGTTTTGTCCATAGGTGACTGGGATTGGAACACGCTCAACAAATACCTTCCCATTGAGCAATTATATGAAATTAGAGCTATTCCACCCCTAAGTCCTACGGCTGGTCCAGATACAATAGTATGAAAATGGACCGCTAATGGGAGATTTACTTGCGCCTCTGCTTATGCAATCACCTACCAACACCTGTGGAACCATAAGGAACCGATCTGGAAAACCATATGGTCTCTCAAACTGCAAGAGACCATAAAGCTTTTCTTATGGAAAGTGGGAAAACAGGCTCTATGGACCAATACGGAGAGGCATCGAAGACACATTGCAGACAACTCTCTCTGTCACCTTTGCCCGATGCCGGAAACAATCCTCCATGTTTTGAGAGATTGTTTTCGCAGTTGGCGTATTTGGATTTCCCTCAGCCCTACTCTGCCCGTAGCTTTTTGGACACCACAATCTCCCCAGCAGTGGTTGCAAACTAATCTAAATCTTCATTTCATGCAGGACTTCGATGATTGGTATCACTAGTTTGCAATTACGTGTTGGAAGCTATGGTCTACGAGGAACTTAGAGATTTTTCAACACAAGCCAACAATGGGAATGGAACTACTACCTATCATTCATACTTCGGTCCACAAATCCATTTGGGTTAATAATTATACCGACCAATCTCGTCTACGTTCTAAGGAATCTGTTTCATCTCCATCACTGCATCCCACTTGCTGGACTCCTCTAATCAGCTCCCTCAAACTTAATGTAGACGCTGCAGTATGTCGGCGCACTGGTTTTGCTACCTGTGGCGGTGCGCTCTGGGACTACCATGGCTCTTGGATCGTTGGCTTCACTAAATGCATTGGAATCTACGACCCACTCATTGTTGAATTGTGGGCAATATACCATGGTATTAACCTTGCCCTACTCAACAACGATACCACATTTCAGCTGGAATCAGACAATGCAGAAGCAATCAAGTTAATCACTAATCACACAAACGACTTGTCGGAATTACCCTTAGTTGGCCGGATCAGAAACATCTCCCAGCAAGCTCGTTGCATCTCTTTCTACCATATTCCTAGATTGGCCAATTCTCCGGCTGATTCAATGGCAAAATGGGGGCTCTCGAATTCGGATTTCGATTTGCAAATCTTTATTCATCTACCTCCACCGGTAACTAGTATTGCGACCGGCGAGCAACCCTTGCCCCTTCCTTCGCCATCTTCTCCCACAATGACATACCAGGGCACTGACGACCTAAGACACCTAGCTAGGAGTGAGGTTTATTTTGATCAAGGCCGGTCTGGCCATTTTGTGTAACTCCTTTTGACAGGGATAATTCTGTAAATACCTGGGTGTGTTAACCACACCTTCCCATGTTAAAAAAAAATGGCAGCAGAATTCTTAACTTATTCGCTCTATTTACCATTAGTGGATAGTTCTTGTCCTTATCGATTGCCTCTCGCTTGGAAGGAGTATGAGACATTAGTTTAATCGTACTTATAGGCGCTAGCTTATAACTGTCACCCACACCCAGAGAAAGATTGTTTGCACTCAAATGGGGAATGATATGATATATTATGTATTATCTATAAGAAACTACATTTAATGACTTACTATTTGGCAGCTGAGGAGCAACTGATAACAATATACATTATCGTATCCATCAAAAGGGAGGCAAACCACCATTTTCTGATAATGTGATAGCTTGAGTATATCTGAGCTCACAGGAAAAATCATGTTCACGCAATATATTGAGAATTGAATTCTTTTTAATGCATGAAATTCACAATGATTTTTATGTTTTGCCATTTTAAAGGCCCTTTAGTTTTTGGTTGCATGTTTCCTCACTTCAACAAATATTTACTTTAGTTTTTGGTTATATATGTATGTCTCATATGTTGGTTTATACTCTACAGCCAATTATTTAATTTTAATTTAATGATAATTATTTAAAGATATTCTTTATTTTATAAATAATTAGATAATTATGATAAAATCCATGAGATAAATATACATTGCAAATAAAATTATGATAAGATTATAATTATGAGATTCATATTTCATTCATATATTATCACTAAATTGTTCCTAGTTATTATTCTCTTAAGATTGAATATTAATAGAAAGTAAAATGGCTAACACATATTATATTTTTTATGAAAAAATTAATCAATTTTATAGACAAAAGTATACATATACTTAAATAAATTTGTAGGTTTTTGTTAGAAAACATGTTCACTAAACTAAACCAATATGATAAATTCATTTGGAACATTACTTTTATATCTATGGAAATTCGGATTATGATGATTGTATAAGTGATCATTTGACTTAAGATCTTAAAAGTTATCTTGTATAGGAATTGTTATATTTTGATACTAGTTATAATCATTCTAGTCAAGGGTAGTTCAATCAGTAATCATTGGATATAACATGAATTATAGAAGTAGTTAAGTGATCAATGTAGGATTCATCACTTTCAAGTAATTAGAAAGAATATTTCATTGTTCTCGATTAAAATTGATTTAAAAATTTTGGTTAAGGTGGAATGATACTCTGTAAATAGTTTACAAATTTCATTAATATAATCAATTATAGTGGTGGAGAACTAACATGATTGAAACAAAAAGAGTATAAATTAATTCCATACATTATGTCTAATTGAAATATTGTACGATAAAATGATTAAATTATACAAAAAATAACACAAAAAATGTTAGTCAAAATTACTTTGACATTTCTAAATATTTGGGTAGTCATGATGTATTGCTAGATGTCAATCTTGATATATGAACATAAATTGTTCAATTAGATAATTAAACATAAATTAAAGGAGTTTAATTTGTCTAAACATAAATATGATTTATTTTTATAATTTGTATCAATTGTCAACGTATTTGAAAATATAATTGGTCACATAGAAAGAACAGGTTAGAAAGAGGAAGGATATTTTCCAAGTTAGACTTGAATATAAAATTTGAGAAACTTTACGATTAAATATGAGTTGTTTAATAAATAAGGATCAATATAAGATATTGGATCTTATTTGGACATAAATGACTTTTAATTAAGAATTAATTCTAATTCTAATTAAAGTTTAATTAAAAATAGATTTTACCAAAATGTCTAAAAACCTATTATAATTAGATTGAAACTCCAAATGAACTAATACTCCTTACTTAACCCTGTCTATAATAGTTGTATAGTTATCTCATCACATTTTGTGGATATTATTAAAAGTTAGACACTAGTGTAGCTATAATGGTTGAGATGGGCTAGTTGAGAAACAATTCAAAGAAAAACAACAAGAAAAGTAGCAAGCTTCAGAATAATATATAAATTAAGATTCACACTTTATTATGATTCATTTATTAATTATTTTATAGAATTTAAGTGATCTTGACTTTTAGAAAATCGAATCGAAAAGATTTCATAATTATTTTGTTACACACGTGAGCGATTCCTAACCTGATTTTTCAAGAATGGTATTAGAATTGACTTAAATTCTATAATTTGATTAAAATTACTTGATTTTTATTTATTTGATTAAAAAATAAGACAAAATTAATTGATGCAAAAGTTGCATTGATCTGAAATCAAACTTGTGCATGCTCTCACTAATTAGGATATCATTAATAACCTTTAATTTTTGTTGAATTGAAACAAACTTATACGAGCATCCCCTTTTGTTTAAATTTTTGTTTGGAAATTCAACATGCACACCTTTGTTATTGTTTTGCTTCCGAAAACTCAAAACCCCTAAATTGTGATGATAATAAAGAATCTTTTACGCGGTTTTGAATGCGTATTTTGGAAAATAAGATGCATTTCCCCTGATTTGGGTGTGCATTTTAGGGGTCTGGGTTATTTGTGGTTGTATGTTGTTTTTGTGGCTTTTCTTGTTGCCAGTGGTTTGGCCCAATGGAACAAGCTAGCAGCGGCATGACATGCTATTGAGCACCGTTGGTGTACGTCGGACGTCACGATGCAAGGCTTAAGTCTATTGTTACCAGCTGGCTACTGGTGCAATGACGGTGAGCGTCGAAGAAGCCTCTGGAACAGTGACTACTGATACTAGAGGCAACAATGCGTAATGGAGCAGCACATTGGAGCCTGGACAATGGCTTCTTACAAGCTTGTAGGTTGATCCCAAACGCAGGTGGCCGGTTTCCGAATTCGAGCCACGCTGGCGGTGGCGGCACAAGGCTAGAGGTAAAAAATAGAGGTTCCTGAAAATAGTAGAAGAAACTTAGGTGGCGGCGAATACGTGGTACATATACCATAGCTACAATCACACGCGCCCTAAAGGAAAACAACGTCTGATGGTCAAATGATTTGTGGCACGTGCAATTCACAACTCATAAGTTTGTGGCACGTGCAATTCACAACTCATAAATTTTTTTAAAATTAAATTTTATAAAAATAATTTGAAAGACAGTATAGAAATATAGTTAGCCACTCCTACATATGGGAGAAACTAAAATTCATCTATATTCAAAGTCAAAAAGACATCATAGAACAAAGCTAAAACTAGAAGAAAAGACACGACAACATGCGATGGGCAGATGTAAGAAGCGATAACTAAAGATGATTTATGTATCAGGTAAACAAATTACCTTCACTGAAATGGAGACTCGAGAAGCTTCCAAATTAGGGTACCGGGTGGGTTGTTCATCTTCAAGCTAGTTGACCAAGATAAGATGTAGAATCCTGTACAACTCAAGCATTATCTGCTTCTACTGATCTTATATCACCCTATTTAGGGCTTAATGACCACAAGATCCATCCTCTCCGTGACTAGTAGAAAGGAGTAGAGTCTCTGCCAAGAGGGAAGTGTCTTCTTCTTCACGATCTGTGTGTTTAGCAAATAAACTAGAGTTGGCAGTATTATTTGCTTGAGATGTACCTCTACAATCTCTCTTCCCCAACCTACATGACATAGTCAATAGAGATGAAGATTCCAGAAATCTAAAGGAAACATTGTGACAACATTCTACATCCTCCAACAAGCATTTGGTAACAATTTAATCACTTTTCTCCCTTTTTTTCATACTATATATGGGTGAGCTAGCATTAACCCAAAATTTATGATCTAACTACATGTTCACTACACATAGGTAGTTCTTTAGAAAGAAAAGCAGTTCTCTAATCCTCATGATTAGAGAGTTCAACACCTTTAGATTTGAACGCATTCTACCTGAGAAAATTTGTACATTTCTCTCTTTCCGTATCTCCTCAAGGGTATAACCCAATGAGATGATGTATAATATTCTATCCCCTTTAGGGACAATGTTCAATCCTCTTAGGTTGTCCACTGTGACAGTAAGAAGAAACCCATTCGATCTCCAATAACACTTCTCTTTAATTTTTCTCCAGATGCTCTCAGCGAAAGGGCATTGGAAAAAAGGTGATCTCTAGTTTCATATTCATTCCTACATAGGATGTATGTGTTGTCCAGATTTAGAAAAATTAATATGTTTATGGTGACTATTTTGTTCAAAATTGCCAACCATAATAAGTAGGAGGACTAGGGTCTTAAGTACTTATGCCAGATGATAGGGTACCAATCAATAAGGGATTATCCCTAAGCTAGCCACTCCCTACATACCTTGTTAGGGAAGGAATTAAGGCGTTGGTTTAACTATGAGAATTTATCCTCAGTCCTGCAATTAGCGGTGTAAGTACGGATGAGGCAAATAATTTGGTCCGGAGAATCAATCCACCTATTATCAGATATAATTGTACACATATTAGCATTAAGTGGAATATGACTCGACCATTGGACTGCACTAGGGATTTGAATCAATAGACCATGACCTGTCCAATTATCAAACCAAAAGTGAGCTTTTTCCCCATTACCAACTCTACACTTAAGGAAAAGGATTGAGAGTCTTTAGGAGAAATGGACCATAATTGTTGGACCCCGATTTTTAAGTGGAATTTAGAAATATTAAATGAACTTGAATGAGTGTTATTATGTATATGTTTAG
>JAOSBN010000177.1:31601017-31618295 GCA_027563595.1 Erythroxylum suave | reverse complement strand
AATTCATAAATTCTAACTTATTTTCATGCTAGATAATTTAATAAAATAAAATAACTAAAAATAAAAAAATAAAATCCAAAATCGGGACCCAACAGGGGTGCTACATGACATCCCTATCTAATTAGGACTCTAGCTGATAGGATTAGGTTACATCACATTAACAAGATAAGCCCTATCTAGGAATGATTATCCTTATCCACAAATATCTCGTCTATCTTCAAATGATCCTTCTAGATAATCTTTATCTCTTAAGGTTAATGCTCATCCACTGTGATCTTATCCGCCAGGTCATCATGTGTCACATCATCCACAGTAACCACGTCACTGCTGATGTGTTCACAAGGCCTATCTACACACAGGTCCGTTAATGCACGTCCATGGACAAGTCCATCTTCCATGTTCAAGTTCACTTATGGTGCAATCTCGTCGCTCCATGACTAAGTACAAGTCACAATCTGAGTTAGTATAAAACCTCACGTATTATACATACCTTCGACCTGCTTTGCTAAAGTCAAGTGCCTTCGGGCACCCTCGGGTCTCATATGACTTAGTTTGCGAACTTCGCAGGACCTTACATCCAAGTCTCACGTCTGGTCAAAGATTTTCACCAATGCGGGCCTACGCGTGTTCACTTATCGAATCTCGCCTACTCTCGAGATCTTTACCGATACTTCCCGTTCCCTAGCCTATTTGGCAAGTTTCTCGAGAATTGCTTGCCAACTCACAAGACTTCTCCTTGTTCCCCCATTAACACTCCTTTCTTATATCAACTTGCATGCCAAGCATTGGCCAAGGCTCGCCAACACTCGTACAATCCCGCAGTATGGACTTAGGGGTCTAATAGTGTTAATGGCCAAAGATTTAACTATATCTTACAATGAAGACTTACCTTTGAAACTAGGTGCCATTTGTTGATATTGTCTAGGAACATAAGGTTACCTATATTGCTGGAAATTTGAAGTAGCTTATTGCCTTTGAAAGTTCCCATAGCACAAATTTGGATGGTCACACCAACCTAGATTATAGGTGTTCAAGAATGGGTCATATTTCCTTTGAGTTTGCTTAGCAAATCCCCCTACGACATTGACTTATTCTACACTTTCTTCCTACAAAACCGAACATACATCAGTGGAGTGTCCCAACATCAAACATAGTCAACACACCATTGCTTCTTCTTTCTTTGTGACCGCGAATTGCCACACCAAAGATGTAAGAACATCTAATCTCTCCTTCAATGCTGACACATTTACCTCATTCACTTGTTTTAAACTATGGCCAAAATGTATTCCAAGTTGTTGTCTATTGGAAGCCATATTCACTATCAAATCTCTTGGAATTGCCAGTATTTTATCAACCAAAACTCCACCACTTGCAACATCAATCATACTCCTGTCTATACGCAAAAGACCTTTACAGAAGTATTGAATTAAGAGTTGATCGTTTATTTGCTAATGGAGGCAGCTAGCACAAAGCTTATTGAATCTTTCTCAATAGTCATATAGTGTCTCACCTGTGTTGTTGGATGTCACAAATTTCTTTTCTAATATTGGCAGCTCTTGATGCTGGAAAATATTTTTCAAAGAGGAGTCTCTTCATTTCAGCCCATGTTTGCACTTTTTCATCAGCAGAATAATACAAAAAATCTTGAGCATCATCTTTTAGAGAAAATGGAAAAGCTCTCAATTTGATTGGCTCCTCAGTCACATTGTAGGCTTTATACCCATACAAACCACATCAAATTCCATCAAATGCTTGTAAGGATCCTCTCCCTATACATGAATTAGCCCTAACTTCAATTCAAAAGTATTGTTACCCCCCAAATTCAGAAAATTGATGCAATGGGGTTGTTGAGCATCTGTAAGGGTAGCTAATTCACGAAGGGTCGATTTGCAACCATCTTTTCCTTCTTCTACACTTGTTGTCTTTGTTTTGTTTGCTTCTGTAACTTTTTGACTGTCATTTATATCTTTGAATCGAATAGCAACTATATTGTTTTATCTACTCGTGTAATATATATATACCGATAAGAGTTCCCTGACAACGGTGCCAAAATTTGACAATGTCGCTTGCAACCAAATTAATACCAACTCTAATAATGAAATATGTAGTTAGTAAAGAGTTGAGATCGTTCCCACAAGGAACCTGCAAGCAAAACATCTGGTCTTTGTCTTTTTCCAACAAGAAACGAAACCTCCCAAAAAAAAAGTGAAAGATAAGATGTCTAGAAGGGTCTTTGTCCTCCCTTCTTAAAGTTATTTTATCATATACACTTCCCTCCAAAATCAGGTAGTAGATCCCCAAATAAAGAAAACAACTTGATTCACAAAATAATTAGAATCCTAAATCTATCGAATCTGTTTTCAAATTAGACTCTGCTGATAAACTTTTCCTTTGTACGTGCCCATGCTTAGTTAAAAACTTTTATGTTAGCTGGAAATTCGAATTGCCTTTGCTTTTCTTACATCTTTTTGATTCAAATTCATCTCCCATGTGTTGAAAATCACTTGATAATAATTAAGAAACAAGTCCATTAATTTTAAATAAAATTTTCAACCCATTGAAGAGATTTATATCGAAATTTAGCAATAAAATAATAACTTATCATCAAGCTCCTCTTCAAATCTCTTACCCTCCTCATCCTCTCCAGATGAAATTTCAACATATTCATTATTTGTATCATTCAAAGGTTCATTCTCGTCATGTGTAACAGATGAATTTATTTCATAAACATCTTTTTTGAAACACTTTACTTTCAATTTTCTGTTCTCCTTTTCCATATGATTCAAAAACACATTTTGGTTTAACTTTGCAAATGCCAACCAATCTGACTTATCTTGTCGTAAGCTAGGAAAAGGGGCATAATATACTTGCATCGCTTGCATCACCAATACGAAAGTTTCAACTTGTTTAAATGTTCTTTGTTCATTGATTTCTACTAAATTGTATCAACTCTGCACTTTTAGACCAACATTAGGAGTTGGATCAAACTAGTCACATTTAAATATCACACTCCACTTTATTGGTAATATAGGGTACTTAATTTCAAATATCTTAATAATTTTACCATAGGAATCCATCAATTCTCCCTGTATACAAACCCACTATTTATTGTTTCTATACTATGACCATGATATTCTGTATGATATTTGTACCCATTAATGAAATACACCGGATACGATTTAACAGTTTGCAAAGCTCCTTTGGTAACATCACATATGAACTTGTTCTTTATTGGATTTTCTAAGGCCTACACAAAAGAAATTATCATATTAAATAGTATAATGTCATTTGAATACTTTAATCTTATAAATTAATCATTTCAATAATTATAAGTGAAAACTTACATATTTCTCGAACCATCGAGGAAAGTATCTTCCAACTTCTTTATTGATATCATCCTATGTTTTCTCAGGCATTAGCTCGTATAACCATTCCTCGTATAATCTAAAAACATTATTATGTATTTTAGTTGTGAATAACACTAACTTTCAAAACTCGAATAATCAATTTCAAAATCAACTACAACTTACTGCACAAAAGGTTGAACCTCTTGACTGCTTAATAAAATGTAACCATAGGCAACCTCTGTTTCTTCCTCTGTTAACATTCTTCCTGTTAAACATCCATATGTTTGTTTAAGATATGTGAAAATGGAAATTTACCATCAACATCACCCACTCCTCCCCCATCGTCATTACGAAAATCTTTTATTTCTCTTGTGTGTATAAGTAGCTCAAAATAATGTGAACAAAATGTACTTGTTTCCTCCATTAAATAAGCATTATATATTGAATTATTTCTAACATTTTTCTTCAAGTTATAGAAATACCTATATTAGCGAATGTGGTCATTACAATTCTGTTATTAAAACATATTATTACTTCAATTTAAATATTAACTATAATTACCTCTCAAACGGATACATCCATCAATATTAAACTAGACCAGCAAATTTAACCTTATGTGCGAAATGCACAGGTAGATGCTCCATACAGTCAAAGAAGCTTGGAGGGAAAATCCCTTCTAACTTGCACAAAATTACTGAAATTTCCTTTTCTAGTTTTTCCATTTCAGCCAACTTTATTTCAGATGCTGTTAAGCTTTTAAATAACAAACTTCATTCTGTTATATCTTCCTAATCCTTATTCGGTAGCTACTCCCAAAATGCAATTGGAATTATCATTTACATAAACACCTGACAATTATGACTTTTCATCTCAAATAATTTTTACTTCCTCATGTCCACACACCTTGCCAAGTTTGAAACATAATCATTGGGAAACTTTAGACTTTTCAACCATTCATACAATATTTCTTTTTAGTTTTTGTCCAAAGTGTAACATGTTTTCGAATATTTACCGGTGCCAAGATCTTTATCTAACTCATTCCTTTTATAAAAATGTTTCAAATCAACTCATGATTTTGCATTATCTTTTGTCCTCCCTTCAATGTTGATTATGGTATTGAACAAATTGTAAAAATATTTTTTTCAATATGCATCACATCTAAATTATGACGTATCAAAGTAGTTTTCCAATATGGCAAATCCCAAACGATGCGTTGTTTTCTCTAACCAAATTTTTTACTAATGCTTGTATTAACTTCATCAGCTTCAATTTTAACAAATCTAATTCATCAATCTCCTGCAATATCTCCTCACCAACTTTGTGAGGGGGAGGAGGTATTTGTACCATCCTATTTTTAATGAACTTTTGTTTATTGCATCTAAATGAATGATCTGGAGGAAGAAATTTCCTATAGTTTTGAAATCAACATGTTTTGTCCCTGTTTGGAAATAGAATGCATCAAAATCATTACCACAATAAGGACAAGCTAATTTTCCTGATGTGCTCCATCCAGACAATATAGAATATGTTGGAAAATCACTAATAGTCCACGTCAAAGATGCTCTCAAAATTTTGTTTAAGATACACATCATACGTCTTCATACTATATTCCCTAAGATATTGCAATTCAGATACCAATGGTTGTAAGAATACATCAATTTTATACTTTGTATATGTACACCTTGGCACAATCACTTTCAAGAACATATATGCCTCATTCATACACATCTATGGAGGCAAATTGTAAGGAGTAATTATAATTGGCCATGATGAATATTGTTAGCCGGAATGACTAAAAGGTTGGAATACATCCGTCGACAATCCCAACCTAACATTTCAACTTTTAGTTGCAAACTCATAATGGGTGTTATTGAAATGTTTCCATACTAGTGCATCTGATGGATGACTTATTATTCCATCTTCTTGTTTGTGTTCATTATACCATCTCATGTAAGATGCAGTAACATCATAAGCATATAGTCTTTGAATTCTCAGAGTTAGTTGGAAATAGTACATCCACTTCCAGGATACTAATTCCTGTTTTATAGAATGCTTTCTAAGCTTGAACCTAGATTGACCACAAAATTTGAACTCTTGTAATTACAGATCATCTCCCCAATACAACATACATCCCAATTTGCAATAATTAACTTTTTCAACAGGCAAACCAAGACCCCTAATAATTTTCTTCATATTGTAAAAACTATCAATCATTGTATGATCAGGAGGTAATGATTCATTATACCATCCAAGAATTTTATCAAAACTATGATCAAAGACATATAGGAACATTTGATTAGGAGAAAGTGTTGCCTAATAACTTCATTTATTAGGTCAAAATAGTCGTACAAAACTGACCAAAAAAGATGTCTTGAGAAAAACTAGAAAACTACAGGATAAATGGGAGATTGGTTTCTATCACGATTTTGGCAGGGGATGTCATGACTGTGGGCAGTGATTTTACATGTTAATGTTTTGATTATGCAATGGTTGAACCAATTAAGGATAAGGTATATAGTTCTAATACTTTTGGGCTTAATTGGGGCTTAAAAGGAACATAATTTTGATGTAGGAAAAGTTGGTTAAATGTGTGAATCGATCTTGAAGTTATACTTTAGGAAAAGGATGTTTGATACCAATGCATCTAAAGGTGAAAGTTTAGAGTGTTAAATAAGGATATAACATAATGAATGAATTGTTTGATGCTTTATGAATGAGGAATTATGGAAAAAGAATAGGATTTCATGAATGAAGAGATTAAGTAGGAAATGTTGAATCAAATGAATAGAGGATTAGAGAGTTTATTGCAATAAATGGGAAGTGTAATTAGTATGAAATGAAATTGCATTAATGTGTATGAATTCCAGAAAATTTAGAGTAGAATTGATGTTTGTTTAAGTGTTAAATTCGTGTGAATGAAGGAAGAAAAATGTATGGCACGATTGTGGCCCTTACAGCACGATCGTGGCCTAACCAGAAAATGCTTCTATTACGATCTTGGCAAGGACATCACGATTGTAGCCAGACCTATAAAGAACAAGAGTTGTTTTTCAAGCAATGTGTGAACCTATTGATGCTAGGGTCCTCCCATATGAGGTATTTAAGCTTGAGTAAGATCTTAAGTGAACCTAATTGATGATGAATGAGATGAGTAAAGTGAGCAAAATGCTTTATGTATTAAAGAATGATTGAAAGATGTTATTAAATGATTATGAGATGTGAATAAAGGAAATATACCTGGGATTGTCAATATGAGCATGTATTATACTTTACACATACATATATATGTATAATTGAATGTTTATGGGATTATGCAATTAATAATGTGTGTGTAATATGTGTATTGCATAATGTTGATATACAGGATAGAACGACAAGATCCAGTTGTTTCCAAATTATAGAAGCTAATGCTACTCTAGAGCACACTGTGAATTGACTAAGATGGTCTTACTTTAAAATGATTGTTCTGTTTAAATTACTGTATTGATTTATTTTGATGTGAATGTGATTGTTATAATTTTGGACCTTAATAGTCTGAGAAGTTTGATAAATGTGAACATATTGGAATTGCATCCTTGAATGTGAGTAACAAAGAAATATGTGTTCTCAACTCAATTGTTAAATGTCCGATATCGATCTGATGAGAAATGAGAAATGTGAATGTGAAATTGAATAAAAGTAATTGATTGAATATATATATGAATGTGATGCATTTCATTATATGAATGCCTGAACAAATAAAGGATGTTGTGATTAGAGTAGCCACCGAAAAAGAGCTTAAAGCTCAGACATCTGTGGTAAGAGCCTGTGGTTTGATTTGAATGATAAAGCCCGGTATTCATGACGAATATGGGACAGAATGATAGAGCCCGGTATCCATAACGGCTATGGGATAGAGAGCATGGCACTCGGTCACAACAAAGAATGAAATAAATTTGAGTTTCATAAACATTGCATAAACACATGAATTACATGATTTAAATGAATGCAATTGAAATGTGGAATCAAATTGATTGAAAAAGGCGAAAGTTCATGATCAAAGTATGTGATTGATGTTACATGATGAATAAATGAAGCGGTGTGAATTATGTGATTGCATGATAACATTAATTGATGTGTTATGTGATTGAGTGAGCTATCGAGGATGGTCCACTCACTAAGTTTGCAAAACTCACCCCAATTTGCAACATATTTTTCAGGCTCAGAGGAGACACCTAGTTAAATCAACTGGAGTCTAACCACTGCTTTTGAGTAAGAGATAGAGGTCAGGATCAGTTTGTGTTTGCATATGTTTTTCTATTATTTTCATCTTAAAGAATGCATTCCGTAATCATTATACTTTTTATGTGAATAATTTTGTCATGTAATGAATTTATGACTGAAAGTGTTTGTAAATTAAGGAGGGCCCAAATGATTACTGAAATCCTACATTGTGCATATTGTTTGTGACAATTATGATTGTAATTCGCAATGTTTTACATAAAATGGACCATTAATGATTATTTGTTTTCTAAAACAATGCGTGTGATGTCTAAAAAAAAGTGCAACAAGTTCTATTTGACTGCTCTAGCGCATCGCTTTCACAGGGTGTGTGTCCGAATATCCTTGGGATGTATGGATATGTGCATGGTGGAAGTGGGGTGATACAATTTGGTATCAGAGCCTAGGCTTAGTGTCTTAAATAGACATTTTTCGAAATATATGTCAAGTTACATGCATTTTAGACATGTCATAATAGGAAGTAGCAACTGATCCCTAATCTAATTCACATTTACATAAGTCACACGTATAAGCATTGTTAAAAATTGAGTTGATAGAAATAGTGAGAGGAATGATGATTTGCCAGAATATGGGAAAATGAAATTTTGTGGGTATTTAGAAATGAGCAATAATATATGGTTAGATATGACAGATAAAGATTCAATGCACTTATAGTTGTGGGTGTATTATTGAATATGATATCAATATTGTATTGCGGTGGTACTCCCTTGAATGTAATATAGATGTGAATACATTATGTGGATTGATCGAGGAAAATAGAGATATGATGGAAATGATAAGATTTTAAAGTGTATAAGCAAGGTTGGATGAAAACAAAACTTTTATGAGCTTCAGAAGTTGAAATGGGATTCAAAATGGTTATTTGATTAATGTGATAAGAATTAAGATTTGACATAAGAATATGTCAGTGGAACTGAGATCATAACTTCATGATAACTATGCTTTTAAAATTTTGAATTGATGAGAACGTATGTATGTAAGACGTAATAAAGGATCGTTGGAAGATGAGATGAATGATAACGAGATAAGTAAAAGCCCCCAAGGTTAAGTTGAATTGTTATTATGAATGTATGTTGGATAATAAGATTACCTTGACAAATGATGTCATTAAGCAAATATGTATCATATACCTAGATATGAGATAGAAAGTGATCCATGACTTATTGAATGCTGTTAGGTTTTAATCCCTATAGTTAAAATTTTAAGATGAATCAGAGTAGCGCAAGGAAAAGTTAATAATGATCAATTGGGGATAGATTAAGAGTGTAAACGATGTTATTATGTGTGATGGATTCAAGGAAAAAGAAGACGAGCACGATCATGGCATAACCCCTACGATCGTGGCTGAGATTAATTAGTTATGTCACAATTATGGCTGAGTCCCCACGTTCGTGGCTAGACCCATGAGCTTCTTTCATGATCATGGGAAGGTACACCATGATCATGGACAGGAGAAAAAGGAGAAGTGTTATCTAGAATCCAATTGAGATTAAGATATCCTTAGTATAAGTTATTAATTAGTGAATTGTCAGAAATACATCTCTAAATAAGATATGATGATCTTGATGATAAGTGCCAAGGTATAAAAGTAAATGAGTCTACTTACTACTCCACTGACCTTTATTATAAAAGATATTCTGATCATATAAACCATGACAGAAATTGATCTTATTAAGATATTATGAATGGTTGAAATTGATCTTCTTGAGGTATTAAGAATGGCTGATAAAATGATGAAAATAGTTGATTGATAAGGATTATGTGAATAGTATAGATGATAGTAGCAAGAAATCTTCTTTCGGAGAACAATTTCACTGAATTAAGTTAAGTAGACCAATTGGTTTACTTCTAAGAATGAATGAATATTGAATGAATCAGAAGAGAATATTGGAGTTTCATTTCCAATTGAGGCTCAGGTATAAGAAGTTGAATATGCCACTAAGAGTGCATACATTCTGTTTGAATTAAAATATCCAACTACGTGATTGGATTCTTAATTTTGATGTAACACTATTGTTAATGTAAGGAGAACATAGGTTCACACTATATTTTATGCAAATATATTTAGGAGATACAGTTAGATTTGATGAATGTGTTACTAACTCAAGAAGTAAAGATTGCAAATAAATTGAAATGTGTGGAGAAAATTAGTATGAATGAACAGAATTTAGAATAAGTTAATTAGAAATTAGAGGAAATCTAATGAATGGAGAAAGTCATCCGAGAAATAGCTGTGGGCGTTTTAAGTTAATAGTGATACCTATTTGGGCTGACAAATGCCCGACAGTATACATGGCATTAATGAACAAAGTGTTTCAACATCACTTAGATAAATTGGTGATCATGATCATAGATGATATTTTGAGTTATATAGTATCTGGACAGAGCATATAAGTAGACTCAAAAAGGAAAGTGAAGGCAATGATGAAGTGAGAAACTCCGACGAATATATGTGAGATCTGGAGATTTTTTTAGAATTAGTTGGATATTGGATATTACCAGAGGTTATCGAAGGGTTTCTACTGGTTTTAGCCCTGTGACAAGACTTCTAAGGAAAAATTTGTCATTCTAATGGATTGAAGAATGTAAAAAGAATTTTGAGGAAGTAAAACACTAACTAATGACAACATCGACGTTAGCTATTTCATTTAGATCTGAAGGTTATGTAATATATAGGGATGTTTCACACTAGAGATTAGGATGTAATCTAATGTAGCATAGTAAAGTGATTTTGAATGCATCGAGACAATTAAAGTCTCATGAATTGATTATTTGATACAAGATTTAGAATTCACTACAATAGTAATTACTTTGAAATTTGGAGATATTTTATGTACGGTGAAACATTTTGGGTATATATAGATCATTATAGTTTGAGATGATTATTGAGTTAGAAAGAATTGAATATGAGATTGAGACATTGGATAGGATTAATTGAAGATTATGATGTACAAATGAGTATTACCAATAAAGCTAGTATTATAATTGGATGCGTTGAATAGAAAATTCAATAGCAGTGTAGTACAAACTTAGATAGCGAGGTTGCCAAATCTAGTGCAATAAAGAGCATAGAATATTGAGTTGAATTTTGGGCAAATCAAAGTATTATTAGCTATTTAATTTAAGATGAGTTTCACATGAAAGGTTAGTAATGTCGAAATTGAGGATTCAAAATTTGTGAATCTTACTAAAAAATTGAAATGAATCCGAATTTTGAGTTGAATTGGAAATTTGATATTTTATGATTGTAGTAAAAATTATGTGTACCCGATAAAGATGATTGAGCAAAGAGATTATTAGATAAAGCATAAATAATGACCTACGCTATATATCTTAGTAGGAATACACTGAAATAACATTTAGCAGCTAAAGAAGTAGAAGCAAGCGACTAAATGTTTGATTTTCCAACAGTCTTAAATGATGGAAAATATGTTTAGAACTTATATTTGGAGTTCCTAGAAACAAGAAATCAATATACATTTTTGATTGAATTCGATTATAGAAATCATTATCACAGTGGTGTCGGTAGGACATCGTATAAGGCATTATACGACTGAATGAGTCATCTGCCCTTATAATGAGATGGAGAGGGTCTAAAAATGGATGAAGGCTAGAATTGATTCGAGATGCTGTTGATAAGTGAAATTGATCTGTAATAGAAATTTAAGTGATCCAAAAAAGATAAACGAGCTAGGTGGATCAACACAAAAGATATGGAATATAGAAAGGGATATATAAAGTGTTTCTCAAAGTACCACCTTGGTAAGGTGTGCTAAAGTTCTTTAGAAAGGGTAGCAGAGCCCAAATTGTATTAGTCCATATGAAACTATTGAGAGTATAGGACCATTGACTTAGAAGCTGGTATTACCCACCAGGACCTATTATAATCATACTGTGTTATATGTGAGTGTGTTTAGAAAATATCGGTGTTATCCGACATAGGCATATCGATGTAGAAAGTGAAAGTTTTGAGCAATTAGAGATATATTGACGAACCAGCTAAGATAGAGGGATATCAGAATAAGCAATTAAAAACAAAAACGAGTGATTCCATTGATTATGGTCAATTTGAAGAAATTATTCGAGTGATGTAGTTAAATGGGAAACAGAGGAGCATATGAGGAAACATTATCCTACCTTTTTGATGATTCAGATAAAAATTTCGAGGACAAAATTTATTAAAAGAGGGAGAATTGTAATATCCTATTTCCCTACTAAAGGTTAGAACCCTAGATTTCTATAAACGAGAAATAACAATGAAAGATTAAAAAAATGCATTTCATACTTATGCATAAAATAACATCATGTACGTGACATTGATTATTATACACATTACAATAATTTGTATATGCATTCACTTGACATTTTGGGTATAAATGATTGATTTAATGTGATTATAAGGTGGATAGTGAATTGGAAGAAATTATTCGAGTGATGGAGTTAAATGGGAAATAGAGGAGCATATGAGCAAACATTACCCTCCCTTTTTGATGATTCAGATAAAAATTTTGAGGACAAAATTTATTAAGAGGGGGAGAATTGTAATATCCTATTTCCTTACTAAGGACCCTAGATTTCTGTAAATAAGAAATAATAATGAAAGATTAAAAAATGCATTTCATACTCATGCATAAAATAACATCATGTACGTGACATTGATTATTGCAGACATACATTACAATAATCTGTATATGCATTCATTTGACATTTTCTGGTATAAATGATTGATTTAATGTGTTTCAGAGATGAATAGTGAATATTTTCCTTGAAAATTGAATTGGTGAATTAGTTTATTAATTTAGAATTTTGATGAAATTTTGGAAAAATTCTGAAATTTTGGGTAATTTTGGACTAGGAAAAATGCCAAGTGGCAAAACAATTGATAAATGGTAGTAGAAATAAGTTTCAAATGACAACATAAATTATTGATAAGAAACGTTAAGATTTTATGATAAGTGTCATAGAAAATCGAGAGACAATTAGATTAAAAATTGGAGGGCAAATAGACTAGCTAATTAAAAGAGCAAGTGGAGACCACAAGCAAGTGACAAGTGTCGCTTGCCTTGCCACTTATTTTTTTTAGCTCACGATGTTTAAGGTGAAAGACCATCTTTTACCTTGTCTTTCATTTTAATTCCTACTCTCATCTTCTTTGTTGCTATCTTCTCTTCTTATTTGTATTTTCTTCAATCTTTTTCTCTATATCACGACTCTCTCTTCTCCATGCATTAACCTTGAACCTTGTTTTCTTCTATCACTAGCTATTACAAAATCCTTGCTATCTCTTCTTCTTAATGAAACCCACCCATTCTACCTTGGTAAGATGATAATCGTGTATGTGTGTAAAAAGCTAGGGTTACAAAATTTTGAAGAGACTTTGGAGCCAAAACAAGTAAGCAATATGTTATTGTTCATCATGATTTGTTAAAGGAAACATATATAATGGTGGTTAATGATAGATTGATAAGTTAAATGGAGTTGATTATATGCTACAATGTGAATGAAGAAAATAGGGTGTTGATGTCTTGCTTTTGTATATATTATGATTCATGATTCACAAGTAGTTGTGGAGATGATGTTGTGATGGAAAGATCATTATGATGGTGAAGAAAGAATGCACAAATTTTTATAAAGGGATGACATTTACATGTTCTGTTTTAACATATGATCCTTTGAATTTTTGGTAGTTGCTATGGTGATGAACTAGAATGAGTTTAAAGCCAAAGAAAAGGCTAGTGAATTGTCTTGAAATAAGGAGAAGTAGGGTGAAAGTTTTGAGACAAAGTAAAGTTAAAAATGAAGTGAAATGTGTGTTGGAATTTGTTAGATGAAGTGTTTTCACTAAAAATGCATCTATATTTTGGCCATATTTTGATTTTTTAGAAATACAAATGGGACAAGTTTTGATTCATATTAAACTAGAGACATATGGCTACAATTTTCATAAAGGAATAGAATTTGAATTCTATCTTTAAGGGTCTAGATATTTGGCTTAAAGTTGAGAACTATGTGTTGTCGTGGTGTGAGAACATTTTGCAGTATTTTGGTTATAACTTGCATAATACTGAACCAAAATGCATTAATTTTGCGTCATTAGAAACTTAAGACATATAGAAACATTTGATTGGGAGAAAGTGTTGCCTAATAACTTCATTTATTAGGTCAAAATGGTCATACAAAATTGACCTAAAAAACTGTCTTGAGAAAAACTGGAAAACTACAGGATAAATGGGAGATTGGTTTTTGTCACGATTGTGGCAGCGGATGTCATGATTGTGGGCAGTGATTTTACATGTTAATGTTTTGATTATGCAATGGTTGTACCAATTAAGGATGAGGTATATAGTTATAATGTTTTTGGACTTAATTGGGGCTTAAACGGAACATAATTTTTATGTGGGAAAAGTTGGTTAAATATGTGATAAGTTTGGATTGATCTTGATGTTATACTTTAAGGAAAAGGATGTTTGATACCAATGCATCTAAATGTGAAATGTTTAGAGTGTTCAATGAGGATATAAAATAATGAATGAATTGTTTGATGCTTTATGAATGAGGAATTATGGAAAAAGAATAGGGTTTCATGAATGAAGAGATTAAGTAGGAAATGTTGAATCAAATGAGTGGAGGATTAGAGAGTTTAATGTAATAAATGGGAAGTGTAATTAGTATGAAATGAAATTGTATTAATGTGTATGAATTAAGGAAAATTTGGAGTAGAATTGATGTTTTCTTAAGTGTTAAATTCGTGTGAATGAAGGAAGAACAAAGAATGAGGTCTTAAGTGAGATCTTAAGTGAACCTAACTGATGATGAATGAGGTGAGTAAAGTGAGCAAAGTGCTTTAGGTATTAAAGAATGATTGAAAGATGTTATTAAATGATTATGAGATGTGAATAAAGGAAATATATGCGGGATTGTAAATATGAGCATGCATTATACTTTACACATGCACATATGTGTATAATTGAATGTTTATGGGATTGTGCAAGTAATAATATATGTGTAATATGTATATTGCATAATGTTAATACACAGGATAGAACGACATCATCCAGTCATTTCCAGATTAGAGAAGCTAATGCTAATCTAGAGCAAACTGTGAGTCGACTTAGATGGTCTTACTTTAAAATAATTATTCTATTTAAATTACTGTATTTATTTATTTTGATGTGAATGCGATTGTGATAATTCTGGACTTTAATAGTCTGAGGAGTTTGATAAATGTCAACATATTAGAAGTACATCCTTGAATGTGAATAAGAAAGAAATAAGTGTTCTCAACTTAATTGTTGAATGCAGGATATTAATCCGATGAGAAATGAGAAATGTGAATGTGAAATTGAATACAATTGATTGAATATATATATGAATGTGATGCGCTTCATTATATGAATGCATAAACAAATAAGAAAGTTCTGATCGGAGTAGCCACCAAAAAAGAGCTTAAAGCTTAGACATCAATGGTAAGGGCCTATAGCTCAATTTGAATGATAGAGCCTGATATCCATAACCGATACGGGACAGAATGATAGAGCCTAGTATCCATAACTGATACAGGATAGAATGATAGAGCTCAGTATCCACAACAGATATGGGATAGAGAGCATATCACTCGCTCACAAAAAAGAATGAAGTTTGAGTCTCATAAACATTGCATAAACACATGAATTACAATATTTGAATGAGTTGAAATGTGGAATCAAATTGATTGAAAAATGCAAAAGTTCATGATCAAAGTATGTGATTGATGCTACATGATGAATAAATGAAGTGACATGGATTATGTGATTACTGATAACATTAATTGATGTGTTATGCGATTGAGTGAGCCATCAAGGATGGTCCACTCACTGAGTTCGCAAAACTCACCCCAATTTGCAACATATTTTTCAGACTCAGAGGAGACACCTAGTTAAATCAACTAGAGTCTAACCACTGCTTTTGAATAAGAGACAGAGGTTAGGATCAGTTGGTGTCTGCATACATTTTTTTGTTATTTTCATCTTAAAGAATGTATTCCGCAATTATTGTACCATTTTATGTGAATAATTTTATCATGTAATGATTTTATGACTGAAAGTGTTTCGAATTTGAAAAAGGCCCAAATCAAAACAATAATTTAAGACTATCAATCTTAGGAGTGGAAAGAGCTAAAAGAACCAGCAGAAAGGCAAGCTTAGAAGACCAAGAGAAAAAGAATAAGGATTAAGAAAAGAATAAGGACCTTCCCTATACTCCTCCACCTTACTCACCAAAAATACCATTCCCATAAATACTTGAGAAGAATGAATTGGATGGGCCATTTGAAAAGTTCGTGGAAAAGCTAAAGAAATGGAAAATTTACTTGTCTTTTGTGAAAGTGTTGAAACGCAAGCCCAAGTACTCAATGCTCCTTAAAGACAAATTATCCAACAAGCGGACTTGGGAAGATGACTAGATGGTAGCCATGATGGAAACTTGTAGCTCCTTAATTACAACCAAATGCCCTCAAAGTTGAAGGATCCAAAAGGAGCTTCACGATACCCAGTTTAGTTGATAATTTAGAGATTTCAAAACATTTATACGACTTAGGTGCAAGTAGAAACCTTATTTCTTTGTCAATTTTAGGAAACTAGGGCTAAAAGATGTGAAGCTAACATATATGTGTATTTATTTTGTAGACCAATCGATAAAGAAATCATTAAGCTTGGTGGAGGATGTGCCTATACAAGTCCTGTGAATTTCGTCATGCTAGACTTTGAAAAGGATCAAAATATTCTGCTAGTTCTTGATATACCATTTTAAAACATCGAAAAAGCTTTGGTAGATGTCTATGGAGATAACCTCATCCTTCAGATTGGAGATGAGTAAGTGAAATTCAACCTGAATAAGATATTAAAGAATCTAAAGGAGGGTAACACGTTTATGAGAATTAATGAAGTCAAACTTTTGAGGGAGCGAGAGGAAGAAGAACATATGATAGAGGAGATTGAGTTTGAAGAATATAAGGAAGTATCTGTTCAAGAAGCTGATGAAGAAGAGAATGGTGAACAAATGATAGCAGAGATAGAGGTTGAAGAAGATACAGATGTCTCTACTCACGAAGCAGAAGAAGAAGAGGAGATGATGGTGATTGAGCAAGAAAGAGAATTGTTCACCTTCTTAGAAATCAAATTGTTGGATTCGATAAAAGATTTAGTGAGTTTCATTATTCCCTATTTTGTTGCCAGTTTGTTATCGAAAAAGACATAACTAAATTTACTAAGTTTTCTTAATTTGATTAATTATGTCCTTATTTTTTCTTGTAATATGTAGCTTATTTATAAGTTATGAAACTGAAATTGGGCATGGGTGGAAGCAAGCCACTCATAATTGACCCAAGTTGAGTATGGAAGGAAGATCACGTCAAGCTAGTGACATTAACTAAGTTTTATTTGTTTTATTTTATTTTATTGTTATTTTCATTTTTATTTTTAATTGTAAGGAAAAATTGGTGGAATTTCATTGTCAAAAGTGTCTCCATATTCCATCACCAACACTGTCACCACTTCAATCACCGTAATGAGTTTCATGCTCTCACCTTTCTTTTTGCTTTTCTTGTCATTTTTAGTTCCTTTATATGGTGTTTGTTGCTTGACAATGGGGACAAAGTGTTATCTAGGTGTGGG
>JAOSBN010000177.1:31589222-31600691 GCA_027563595.1 Erythroxylum suave | reverse complement strand
AAGCTCAACGATTGTATTTGGGCCTCGAGCCCCACAGAGCCTCTGGCTCAACGATTAATGCGCCCTTTTTAGGGACAATTTAGGCACTCGGTCACAACAAAACAACAAAATGAAAAGTGGTTCACATGTGCATTACGTTGTATAATGAAGTGATTAAATTATACTGAATGAAAGTGTGAATTCTCCACTACATGTTGAATGTCAGACTACGGCTCGATGATTTGTGAATCTGATTGAATGGGATCATGCAATTGTGATTGATGTATTCCATTGCATGCATGCATGAAACATAATAGAGTTGCATAAGATGAATGATTAAGTGGGTCGAATGTGAAATAATATGAATGTGAAATTATTGTCAACTGTGAAATAATGTAAGATATGTAAATTATCTGATTATGTGACTAGGTGAGCCATCGATGATGGTCACTCACTGAGTTCGCAAAACTTACCCAAAATTTGCAATTATTTTTCAGGACCAGAAGAATACCCCGTTAGGCCAACGGGAGTATGCCTACAGCTAAGTAAATGATTGAGGTCGGGGATCAGTTCGCGTCTGCATTTACTTTAGAACTACTATTGTATCGATTGAATTTTCTATAATTTATGAGTGTACAGAAAGTATTGTAAATGACATTGAGTTTGGAAATGCTTTGAAATAAAGTGGGCCCAATTTGGCTCAATTTTATTATCAATTTCCGCAATTGGGTGTGCCTCGTTCCAATTGAGGAATTTTTGAAATGGGATCGGATTGTGTTAGTGAAATTAACATGCCACCCTCGCAAGGCATGGATTCGGGCATCACCATCGATGTCGGGTTCGGGTCTTGTAGGAGTGGGGTGTTACATTGATCATAGAAAGTCTGCTTAAAGATGGTTTCTTCTATTGAGGATTTACTAAAGAAAGTTAAATTATTTGTTGATGATAAGAGGAGTAGCTCTAACATCGTGTATGGGCTTTTCACTAACAAGCTTGTTAATCTGAAATCTAGTTCTGTAAATTGCCTATTGTGATTTTAGTTTGATATTAGTGGCTTTGAGGTGTGCTGTTAATCTTTTTGTTTTTCTTATGATAAGAGGAAAGCAGATGAATTGTTGGACTTGAAAAATAGGGATAGTGTTGAGATGGTTCTTAAGTACAATGAAGATGTAGACCTTCGAAGATGGAGTTTGCCTGATATCAGAGCATTCAGTGTAAGACTTAATAAAAAGCACACTATGCTAAATTGCATCACTAACCCGCATTTTTATGGAGAGGTTAATTTGGATTACACTCATCCATTGTTTTGTTATTCTTTAATAATCTGAAGAAGTTACAAGCATTTTGGAATATAGATTGTCCTTTAACATCCTTATCATCATTTCAGACGACTTTTGAGTACTGATATTTCAATAATTTTTCCTTCTTGTAGTTAATTGCAATGAATGCTATAGATCTAATTTCCAAGGGAAAGTCTTACATATCCTCCAAGGAAGATTCTGCTAGTAAATTTTTGGACAAAGTTTTAAAAGTTCAGCTTGGTAGAGGATTTAATGGCGAGTGCTTGGTAATCAGAAATTATTTTCTGTGGTTTTCTTTGTTTTATCCTTAATAGGTCTTACAATATCTCTCATTTTTTAGAAAATATCAAGTTCTGGAATTTCCCTCTTAATTCAAGGAGTTAAAGCAGATGGCCACTCCTACTAAAGTGATGAAATTGGAAAACAACTTAGCATAAAGAGCTCTACTATTGGTCTTAGGTATTTGAGGCATTGCATCAATATGGTCCTCTTTTTTAGTAGTTTAATTTAGGTCGAGTTTACTAATCAGTCAAACCATGTGTCACCTTATTCGGATTAAATACTTGCAACTTTTTGTCTTTTCCCTTCAGTCTAATAGTGGTTGCTTAAATTATGCTAGGCCTATCGGAGCTGTTATCTATTGGCAGAGAAATAGTCTTAAGATGTGCTTAAGGATTATTGATAGTACCACTAATATATCTGAAGTTGCAAAGGTATGCATCCTGTTTAAATGTTTATTGTTATATTTACTAATTCGAAAGCAATTCCTGAGTTCATTTTTCACTATCTGAAAATGAAGGCATATGGTGGATGTGGCTAATCCAGTTCCAACTCCTTTATAATAAGGATGGATGAGTATAATTAGTGGCTTTCATTTTAAATGCCTATTAACTTCATGGTATGGGCCATCATGATTGACAGATTGCTCAAACAGTTTCTTTGTACACAAATCTAAGGATAGATCACATAATTACTTTTAACATTTTATGTACATTTTTCGTTCTAGTTGCACATCTGTTCTGTCTCTACATTTTTGTTCAAGTGAGCTAATATTCCCTGCTTGTAGGTGCAGCATTATGTTTAGAATATGGGAGTTTCTTGAGTATTTCTCAATAATATATGTTGTTATATCATAGCTTAAAGTTGTGGTAATAACTAATAATGGTAATACCATTGGTGAGGAGAATTTATTTTAAAATTAAAAATCATATTCCTTGCTTATTGAAGCACTTGAAAAGATGTTGTTGTGCTATGAAAGGAGAATGTGAATATATATCAATACCGCTTCACGATCATTTTAAAGATTTGCTTGATTGCTATATTAGGAATGCAAATATAGCATATTTCACATATTCAGTAGAAAATCATATGCAGGTAATTCCTATTACATGGTAATCATAACCCAATTGTAGTGGTAAGGAGGATTTTTGTTTTTCTGTTGTATTTTTTATGTATTTGCTTGATAACTCTATATCAAAAAAATCATTTTCGAGGAATATACTTCATTGATTGATTTAATTATTATGTCACAACTGGCAGTGTTAATGAAAAATGTTTCCACTTGCAGGCCAACACATCTTTCTAGAAAATGAAGGATAGTGATGACGATGATAGTGAAGAGGAGAGTTCCGATGATGAACAACCTAAAAATAAGAAGGTAAAAATTTATTAGTTTGTTTTTGCTTATAATGTTATTTTAATTACTTGTATGACTTGCAATCCACATAAATTTTCCTCAAGTGAAGGTAGCTGATAAAAAGGAAAGTAGTAGTAAGGAGAGCTCTGATGATACTTCTAGTAAGGAGGAAGATAGCAAGGATGAAAATTCTGCTAAGACTACAAAGAAAGAAAATGGGGCTCAAGAAAAATTAGGAGTATTTTTGTTGCAAAATAATTCTTAAAAAAATTGAACAACAAAAAAAGCTCTTGAAACTTTTATGTACTCATATTGATATATTATACACTTATGATTTACTTTTTATATTAATTGGTGTATTATGACATGTTTTCGAATTGCAATTAAATAATAAATTGTTTGCACGTGTGAAATTCTTCCGATACATGAATAACTATTAAAATTAATGATATACTTAAAAAATTGAAGAATTAAATAAATAAAATTTATAAATAATATTGAATAGTTATTAAACAAATAAGATTTATAAAAAAAATTTTAAAAAATGAAAAAATAATAATTAAGAAAACGTCGCCGAGTGCTAAAAACATCATAGAATGCTTTTTGCGACATTTCCAAAAATGTTACAGAATGCTTTCGATGACGTTTTCAAAAATGTCGCAGAATGTTACTTTTTGCAACTTTTTTGGTGTCTCGGAATGTCAGTGTTTTTTGTGATGTTTTTTCAAAAACGTCTTAGAAACCTTTTGCCTATACCACTTTCTGCGATGACTTTTGTGATGTTTTTTAAAACGTCACAAATGGTATTTTGTGACGTTTTTTGAGATTCTATGACGTTTTTTAAATGTCGCGAGTTGTACTATTTTCTTGGAGTGCCTTTTCCTTAAGTTCATAGACCACCCGATAACACTTGTCAATAATTATCAGTATTAGTGAATCTCACAAGATAAAATCCCTCATCAATGTCTATGATGCTATCTACTCCTTCAAACTTTAAACGAAAAATAGTTATTTGAAGAGAGTTATAATGGAGGACCATCCAAGTAGGCAATGAAAGACATGGAAACAATGGGCTTAAGAGTGAAGGGATTTCATGATGCAGATCGAGTAAAATTTAAAAATTTTTAATCCGATAACATCATGGATCTTTTCTATTATTGCTAATTCTTCTTGTATTTTGTTTACATCACAATCGAGTTTATATTCCTACGAGAGGGATTGTTAAACCATACCAATGGTCTCTAACGAAGCTCTATTCCTCCTCGGTTCACCTTGAATCCGAAACAAGTAGGACCTCGAGTTCATGCTAGCTTCTCTTTGTCCATGCCTAGCTTTGTCGTCCGTTTCTTGATCGATTACTCAATCGATAATTCTTTTAATAAGTTTTATAGAGAATAATGACCAACAAAAACCTATATTCAAAGTATGGCCAAACGTGATATTTATAGCCTCAACATATCATATCAAACTCTTCAAATTCCCACAACATTTATGGCAATTAAATCAAGAACGGAATTCGAAACAACACATTAAATTCCTAACCTTCAGTACTATAACTATGATAACTTCTTCTAGGGAACTCCAAACGACCTGAAACCTTCACCATTCATTCTACACTTCAAGGGCTACAAAATTGATAGGTCATTTGTCCAGAATGGCTATCGTTTGCACTTTCAAATTCCTATTCAAAATCACCTTAAATTCTGTCCCAAATTTGATGTCTATAATTATGCATCTGTTCTCTCTCTTCATTTGTTAAAATAAATTGTTTTGGGCTTGGGCTATAAATAAATTTATATTTCATGAAACTTATATTATCCTCATCATATACACTTCAATAAATTTATTTCTCATCTAGGCTGTCACGTCATGTGAGAATATTTTAACATGTACCTTTATTTCATCAACATGAAATCTTGTACACTGAAAACATAGTTTCTTGATTCCCGTTCAGTTGGTGTAACCTATATCGAGGATCTATGTGGTGTTGGAAATGAAATAAAAAATTTTATTTTATAAACTATAAGTGGTATTCTAGCTATACATTACAACTACCTAAGCAACATAGATGTTTAGTAAACCTTTTACGTAATACGATCCTTCTAGTAATGTTATCATTAACATTACTTGTGTCCATTCCTTGCCTTATGATATTATGATTAATATACAAAGTAGGACCATGGAATCTTTATATTATAATCATTTCTAAGTCTCCATTAGTAAATTATAAATTATAACTGTACCTCAGTTATATTGGATCCATTTATAATTCTACTTTACTAAGGGGCCTATAAAATATCATTACTTATTATTAATGACTGGCAATGATGCTATTTACATATACCTTTTCCCGCACAAGTTATATATAAAGAACTATTATTTTTATCAGCACTTATTATAAGTAGCTTTTAACTATAATTACGTTATACACTCCTCATGTGAAAAAGATATATGTATCAATCTTGGAATCAAAGACATGATAAAAATATTAATGACACAGTCACAATCCATGTAATGTTTTATCTATTAGGTATGCTCAATATATGAAACCTTTCATATATTTGTGTTATTAAATGATAATTCTTTATCAACGTTTTATAGAACTACCATGTACTTTTAATCAACACAGTAATCTTATATGGCATATTAGGGTTCCTACTAATATCCAAGACTTATGAACATTTTAGAATTGTATATTCATATTATTTAGATTTTCGCGGTTCAAGACTAAGTGCATCTTCTTGAAAACTTCTAAATAAATACAAAACTCATGGAACAAAGTGTAAATAACATTCAATTCATAAATATAACATATAAAAGTAATCATCTTAGATAACTTTTAGAAAACAAATCTAACAATCTCCTACTTGTTCTTAAAATTATCTCTTATACATTCTTATGTATTAACTTTAATACTAGGGTTGCCTTCTGACTCATTTTGTTATCTCTATCCACTCTTTTTGTTCCCTCAGACCCATGGAATCAAAATGGACTTCACACTTTGCTTGAGATAAAGGCTTTGTTAGCAGATCTGCTATGTTACTATCCATATCCACTATTGTCGCAAAACAATTCCAATGGTCTTTAGATGGAGGGAACTACATCAAGTTCCTCAATGAACTTCTTGATCCAAACACCTTCTTTGCTAGCTTCAGCAGCAGCCATCACTTCTGATTGGGTGGTTGAGTTAGCCGTTGTTGATTTTTTGAAACTTCTCTGACTAATGGTACCCCCATTCAGAATAAAAACATATTTGGATTGTGAACTCTTATCATCATAATCGGTCGCAAAACTTACATCAATGTAGCCTTCTATAATGAGCTCCCTTTTCCCTCCAGATATAAGAAACTTATCCTTAGTACTGTTTATGTACTTAAGGGTATTCTTGACTACAGTTTAATAAGTAGGACCTGCATGGGCTTGATGTTGACTTGCTATACTTAGAGTATACACGAGATCAAGTCATGTACACATCATAGCATACATGATGGAACCAATTGTAGAAGCATATGGTACATCCTTCATGATTTCAATATCTTTACGTGATGTAGCACATTGAGATTTGCTAAGTGTTACACCTTAAGTCATTGGCAAATTTCCTTTCTTGGAATTCTGCATGTTGAATCATTTCAACACTTTGTCAATGTATGTACATTGACTTAAGCCAATGAGTTTATGAGACCTGTCTCTACATATCTTAATCCCGAAGATATATTGGGCCTCTCCCAAATCTTTCATTGTTTTCATTTGCTCCATTAAAGGAATAAAGTTGCCTATCAATAATATGTCATCTACATATAAGCCCAAGAAAAGTACATAGCTTCTACTGATCATCTTATATACACAAGGTTCTTCCTTACTTTGGACGAATCCAAGACATTTAACCTTATCATCAAAGCATTCGTTCCAACTCCTAGATGCTTGCTTCAATCTATAAATGAACCTTTGAAGCTTGCATACTTTACTACCATTATTTGGATCTTCAAAACTTGGAGGTTGTATCATGTACACATCCTCTTCCAAATTCCTATTAAGGAACGATATTTTGACATCCATTTTCCATATTTCATAGTCATAAAATGCAGCAATAGCTAGTAATACCCAAATAGACTTAAACATAACAACAGGTGAGAAGGTTTCATCATAGTCAATCCCTTGGACTTGACTGAACCCTTTCTCTACAAGTCTTGCCTTGTATGTTGACATGTTTCCATCCATGTCCATCTTTCTCTTAAAAATCCATTTGTTTTGAATGGCTTTCTTACCTTGACGAATATCTACTAAGACTGATATTAGATTGAACACTATGTGGTGATGTGTGAACCTCTTCCTCAATATGTTGAGGAGCATGTACACTTATGCTTCCACTAGCCATAAGAACTATAGTTGGGCTACTTTGATCTTCATAGATATCATATATGACCTGATTGAGGTCTTGTAGTGTTTCTTGAGTTTCTTTAAGTGCTACACTACTCCTACCACTTTTGATTCTTTCGAGAAATTCTTTCTCTAAGAAAATTACAACCCTTTCAACAAATATCTTGTTTATTGATTTGTGCCAAAAGTAGTATCCTTTTGTTTCTTTTAGATAACCTATAAAGAAGCATTTATCTACTTGGGGTTTAAGTTTGTTGTCATCAATCTTTTGACGAAAGCCTCACATCCCCAAATCTTAAGAAATGACAGGTCAGGAATTTTACCTATCCACAACTTACAAGAAGTTTTCTCGACAGATATAGACGGAACAATATTTAGTGTATAAGCTATAGCAAGTAATGCATGTCTCCAAAAGTAAAGTGGCAATTTTGTTTGTCACATTATTGATCGAACCATGTCGAGCAATATTCTATTTCTCCTCTCGAAAACACCATTCCATTGAGGTGTTCTAGGTGGAGTCAATTGTGATATGATACCACACTCCTTTAGATATGCACCAAATTCATTACTCAAGTATTTTCCTCCACGATCTGTTCATAAAGTCTTAATATTCTTGTTTAGTTGGTTTCTACTTCATTCTTGAATTCTTTGAACCTGTCAAAAGATTTACTCTTGTTCTTAATTAAATAAACATAGCCATAACAACTGTAGTCATCTATGAAAGTAATGAAGTATCTAAAACCATCTCGTGCACTTGTGCTCATTGGCCCACATATATCTGAATGTACTAATTCCAACAAGTCTTTTGTCCTTGTACCTTTCTTCTTGAAAGGTTTCTTGATCATTTTACCGACTAAGCAAGGTTCACATATCTCTATTGCATCACAATCAAGGAGACCAAGAAGATTACTTTCTTATAATTTCTTAATATGTTTTTCGCTTATATGACCTAGACAATAGTGCCATAAGCGAGTCTTATTTCCATGAGATACTTTGAGTCTTTTGTTATTGATATTAAAAATATGTTTATCATTCGCTTCAAGCAAATATAAGCCATCCTGAATAGTAGCATTTGCATAGAAAATTCCATCTTTTGAAATACTCATATATAAGTTTGAAATAGTAAATTCATATCCATCCTTGTCTAAACATGACACGGATATAATGTTTTTACATATAGATGAAACATAGTAAACATTTTTCAAATTAATAATTAAACCACTAGCTAATTGAAGGTGAATCTAGCCAATGGCCATTACAGAGATAGTAACACCATTCCCCACCTTCAATGTGACTTCTCCTTTCTTGAGATGTCTTCTATCTACTAGTGCCTGCATATTTGCACAAATATAAGCACATGATCTGGTATCAATTACCCAATCGTGAATAGATGTGGTTAAATTATTTTTAATAATATAGATACCTTTCTAAACTTTAGGGCGCTTGTGCTATATTTTTCCCCTATCCAAGTTAGCCTTCTACTTGGGATAGTTTGCCTTGAAATGTCCTAACTCGTGGCAATAATAGCACTCCATTTATGGAGTTGATGAGTTTTTCTTTTTGCCTTTGGAGTTGCTCGCTTGAACTTCTCCTTTCCCTTTATTCATGTTAGGCATCTTCTTTTTGGCTTTTCTTTTATTGACTTTCCTGTTGTTCTGAAAGATTGCAAGAACATTCTTCTCTCCCTTGTGTTTGTTCATATCAACCTCTGCTTGCTTCAATGTCTGATGGATCTCATCCAAGGCCATTTCCTTTTCACTTAAGTGAAGATACATGACTACATCTCTGTAAGATGGAGGTAATGAACCAAGGATTATGTCCTCAGCTGAGTCAGGGTGCATTAGAGCATTAAGCTTCTCCAATTTCTCAAGATAAATCAGCATTTTCAACATATGCTGGTTGATGGAAGATCCTTCCGTCATGTTACATCTCGTGAATGCTAGAGTGATCTTTGGACACTCTTTACAAGCATTCTCTAGGAACATTTTAGAAAGGCGCTCAATTATCTCTCTTGGAGTATTGTTAATCTACTAACAAGTAAGTTCAGTCGCCATACTCGCCAACATAAGACCTTGAATGCTCAGTTCGTCCTTGTGATACTTTTCGAAAGTAGCCTTTTCCTCATCAGATGGATTTGTATCAAGTACTGGTGCAGCTTGCTCCAGCACATCTACAAGATCCTCCAATCTAATGATAAGTTGGAGTTTTAGTTCCCAATAGAGAAAATTAGAACCATCACCCTCCAATGGGCATTTTTCAAGCATTGATTAGATAAGTACATTGTTTGCCATTCTAGAATAAAATCAAAATGATTTCATGTTAATATTTATGTAAAAGTTTTTTATTAAATAAAACTTATACTGCATTTATTAAAATGTCCTTTATACAGCATATTCAAGATCCCATCATAAATAAATCAACCTTGTCTGATTTATAAATTCAAGGTAAGTAATCCTTTACTAATCATAAACTTTAGAAAAGTTCTTTTACAATCATTTGCAATTTCCTAAACCTTATGACTCTTGTTGTTTATTAAGAAAAAATTTTCTTAATAAACAATTTTCCTGAGACTTTAAGCCTAGATCTTAACTGCTCATTAAGCAAACTCATCTTATTGGTTAATAAATTCGTTTACACTATCTCTATAAAATAAATGTACTAAGTGCCTCACATCTAATCCTTTTATCAATGGCCTGATATTATATCCTAATATATTCAACAATTTCTAAAGATTAAAAATTACACTCATGCAAATTAATAATCCTTAGCTTAAAGTGGATCAAATGAGAAGAAAAAATACTCAATTTTTTGTTGGACGTTTAAATGCGACTATAGTTTAGTAGGTCCTGTATCCATACTCCATATCTATCCTAATATATTGTTCACATAAATTCATAAAGGACAAAACCTAACAGAAATTGCATACCGATGCACTATTTTGCACCCTCTAATCAATTCTCTTTTCTTAAGTAATTGTGATTCTCTAAATCATTTAAATCTTATAAAATGATTTATAATTCTCCATAAAAATTCAATAATAATTTGTACCATCGTTTGCAAAGTAATCCTTTGATCATTTAAAAGAAAATACAAACCGTTTTGCAATATCTTGTTTTAATTAGTAAAAAATTGCGCACTTTTCTTATTTTGGCTTTGTCACAAAAATCTATGACACTTTTATATAGACGAGTTTCATTATTCAAAACTAGACTTTATTATCTAAAACGAAAAAAAATTCAATATCAGATCCTTTAGAATCGCAATACAAAAGAACAATTGATTAAGCACTTATATAAAAAAATTACATAATAAAATAGCTAATTAGCAATAATAAAAGAAAAGGCTCTGATACCAATTGAAGGGATTTCATGATGCAGATCGGGTAAATTTTAAAAAATTTTAATCCAATAACATCAAGGATCGTTTCTATTATTACTAATTCTTCTTGTATTTTGTCTGCATCATAATCAAGTTTATATTCCTACAAGAGGGATTGCTAAACCATCCCTATGGTCTCTAACGAAGCTCTATTCCTCTTTGGTTCACCTTAAATACGAAACAAGTAGGACGTTGAGTTCGTGCTAGCATTCCCTTCGTCCACACCTAACTTCGTCACCCGTTTCTTGGTTGATTACTCAATCGATAATTGGTTTAGTAAGTTTTAGAGAGAATAATGGCTAATAAAAACCTATATGCAAAGTATGGCCGAATGTGATATTATAGCCTCAAAATATCATATCAAACTCTTCAAATTCCCACAACATTTAAGGCAATTAAATCAAGAACGGAATTTGAAATAGCACATTAAATTCCTAACCTTCTATTACTAGAACTATGATAATTTCTTCTAGGGAACTCCAAACGACTTGAAACCTTCACCATTGGATTCGACACTTCAAGGGCTACAAAATTGATAGGTCATTTATCTAGAATGGTTATCATTTGCCCTTTCAAATTCCTACTCAAAATCACCTTAAATTCTGTCCCGAATTTGATGGCTATAATTATGCATCTGTTCTCTTTCTTTATTTGTTAAAATAAATTGTTTGGGGCCTAGGCTATAAATAAATTTATATTTCATAAAACTTATATTATCTTCATAATATACATTTCAATAAATTTATTTCCCGTCTAGGTTGTCACGTCATGTGACAATATTTTAACATGTACCTTTAT
>JAOSBN010000177.1:31544485-31573423 GCA_027563595.1 Erythroxylum suave | reverse complement strand
TATAAAAATAAATATTTAAAATTAAAATTAGTGAAGATAAAATGTAAGTATCTTTTAAACTTCTTAATAAACATTGCTCAGGCTTACAACAACCATGCACTTTCTCATACACCAATTATCCTATATCACATCTCTCATTGTATAAATCTAATATATAAAAATTATAGTATAAAATTGAATACTATATAATACTCGAACCTCTTCTTTCACATGAATATTTTCGAAAGTAGTATGGTTTTGAATAGGTTACATAAACCATGACGAAATTGGAGTTATATATACTCAACATGCAAGTTTCTATCTAAGAGACATTTCGTCAAACATCTCATAAGCAATATGTATTATTTCTAACATTCACACAAAACAAATGCAATTTTCCATTATTTACCAACAACAATACATGTAATCAACAAATAAACCAACAATTCATCAAAAAAATTATAATTCAACAATCATAACAAAACTCACCACCCACGGTATACATATATATAACCATCTAAGAGCTTCATTTTTTTGAGACAAAATAAACCCAATAAAGACCTTACCTCAAAATGATGCGCAATAGACCAAAAACCAAGTAGAAATCAACGGTGGAAGCAACTAAAATGACAAAAAACTAATGCGGTCGAGGGAGGAGAAGAAAAATGGCAGAGGGGGGAGGAAAGGTCGAGATAAAACGAAGATGATAAAACGACGTCGTTTTACTTATGAACAATTTGGCATTTGCCAACGGACTATCGATGGAAATCGTTTTCCGTTGGTAATTTACCGACGGGATATATTTCTTGTCGGTATTCAATTTCACCAATTTCTCACCATTTGTTGCCACCTTATTTTGCGACGGAACTATGTCTTCTGTCACTATATTACAACAGAAAAATCGCGGATTTATTTTCCCTCCACGTTTACTGACGAATGTCTCATCCGTTGGTAAACTCATTCACTTTAGCGGTGGAATGTCTCTTTCCATCGCTAATTACCTACGAAAATCTTACCATCGGTAGTATTTCATCGGTAATTTGTTATTTTCTTGTAGTGAGAGTTACTTGTTATAATAATAATTAACTTGTGTGACTTGTGTGAGTTAACGGGGAGCGAAGCGGTGTGGTACTATATTTCTAAATTTTGTGAAGAGAAAGATTCAGTGCTTATGCTATTTCAATTTGGGTAAAGATCACATCGAAACTTCATGATCTGGGGTTCTCAGGATACCCTCACCAGAGAATTTCCTTTTTAACGGGGGAACGCCGATGCATCAATTGCATGACAGAGTAAGTACAAAGTTGATTTTATATCGTAAAAGTAGTAAAAAAATTTTTTTTTTAATCAATCAAATTTTATTAATTTTAAGTTTTAAAAAATTGATACTACCATTTCCTTTTTCTTTTCTTGAGAAGATGTTCTGATGACAAAAGTTTTCTATGTTTAAAATGTAAAGGTTATGTTCAATAACTCAATTGATATTGACTTATTCGTCAATGTTAATTCATGATTTAAGAAGACATTGGATCCATACTCCCATAGAATAAGAAAATTAATTGAAGGGATTGAAATCTGATCACGACACAATAATTAGAAAGATGGTGAATAGCACATGCATACGAACTGCAGAATAAAAATTTCATGGCCAGTGATCTTATATTACATCCATTGGAGAATAAAATATTATGCCAAAATGTTCTATTCACTTCAGGGAACAAAATTTTCTTTTAAATACGTATTCTGCACGACATAAGCTTTCTGATATTAGTATTATTGATTATTATTGATTTTTTTCAACTTATATGTTATTTCTTAATCTAAGACATATGCAAGTTGGTTTTGAACTTGATGATGATTATATATATATATATATATTAAAATTATGAAAAGTGGATATATATATAAGATACAATTATATATGATCAAATGTTATTACGGGAAGGAAGTAATAACATTATGGTCTTGTTTGGTAATTAGTTGATTGCATTAGTTATTAGCTGATTATATCAACTGATTTGACCAGCAGATTGCATTAGTTATTTGTCATTTGACGTTTGGTGAAATTAGTTGTTTATGTATTAAATAACTTATAAAGACATGACTTTAAAAAAAATTATAAGGGTATAAATATTATATATCTTAATATTTTGTTGAATATTCTTAGAAGAATTTAGATTTTAGATATTTAATTTTATAAAAATTAAGTTTATAACTCTAATAGAAAACATAGAACATATAGTAATAATAACAACAACAACAATAAGAATAATACTAATATTAATAACAATAACAATAATAATAATGATGATGATGATACATCAAAACATAAAATATAACAATTCAAATAAAGTTTAACAAAACAATTCAAATAGAGCAAAAAAGGTTGGGCAAAATCGACATTATAGGAAAGGATAATCAACTGATTTTCTAAAAAACTACTCATAGGAGTTTTTAATTTTTTATTGGTTGGGTTGAATCAGCCACCCAACTAGTCAACAACTAAACAACTAAAATAGCTTCTTGATGAAGTCAAAGAGTTAATTTAGCTGATCAGCCAACAACCAATCAAGGTCACTATGCTTGTATACAGTATACAGTTTTCATATCTGAAATCATAAACAGAAATTGAATAATGAGCTCGTAAAAGACCTGAAAAGTAAAAAGGTGTCCTCTCTAAGGGAAGGCATATTCCTTAGCTGGCAGTAAAATACGATTCTTTATTATGGGTCGTACTATTTATGGATGGGGTGACAGAGGAGAAATTTGGTTGTTCCTTTTGATGCGAACAAAACGACCCCAACCACGAAAGCATAGAACTAAATGGACAATCATGGAAAGAATGGATTAACAAAAGCTAAATGCATGATAAGAGAGAAAGATGAGACAGAGATAAAGAAAAAGACGATAATGACTAGGGAGGTACAAATTTGTTTTTCTTTTTTTCCTGTAGTAGCAGTGAGATCTCCAATGAATTTACCCCCAAAACCAATGATTAGTGATTGTTGGATGTTTTGGTTTAATAAATTTAAAGGGAATGTGCCTAACATCATGACCATAATGATGACTTTCTCAACCTTTTTTTTCCCTGAATCCAAACACGGAGTAGAAAGATGAAAGAAAAAGCAAGATTCCTTAAATTTTAGATAATAGAAAAAAGGGGCTAGAGACAAAGGCACATGGTCATGGATAGTAGTCAATGGTGTGGGCACAAAAAACTAGACTACGATGTCACCAATACAGAGCCTTAAGAAGATAATAACAGTTGGGAGAAACAATAACCTCTTTTTTCTATTTTATGAGTATTTATTTATTTAATAAACAAGATTTATAAAAATTAAATAGATAGAAACTCATCAAATAAAATAGTTTCAAAATAATGAGAACAAATGATCTGAATCGGGAGCTGCAATTCGTAAAAACTATATTTATGATTTCACCTTTTCTTAATGATAAGAAAATTTTGTTTTCTACTTTTCATTTACTTTAGTTGAAGGTGTACATTAATAATTAAGAAAGCTGACCTGAATTATGAAGCGACCTCACCAAACATTCTACACTTTTGCCTATATGTTATCTTCTTTAAAATTTCCATACCCATTTCAAGCTAAGCATATTTATGGACCCTAGCAAACGTTAGTTGGGTTGCATGGAATTATTAGAATTGCATGTGGTGTCTTTCCTATTCTGGGTTACCCTTGCAAATAGTAAAGTCTTTCATAGCTTATGTACTCTATATTCGTAAGAGTGGAATTCACCAATTATAACTTATAAGGTAGCTTTTAATCGACAATGAATTTAAGCAATACTTGAGTTGAAATCACAGGGGCTCGAGGGACTGTCCTTCCCAATACTATGCGAGCTCCCAATAATTTGTGGTAACTTCAAAATATGTTCTGAAAAAAAGCACACATAAAAATCAATGAAGTCAAGATATACTAAATGGTGGTGGATCCAAGGGGGGAATATTAAAGGGAGGAACAAGCACATCTACAGTTGCCAAAACTTTACAGCCAAAAGGACTAAAAAACTTTAAATTTTATGTCTCTATGACGTTTGGCAGTATGGCAAAATGAAAATTGCAAAGGTTTAGCCAAGAGAAATTGAAAAAAGAAAAGCAAAGTGGAAAAGTGCAAAATACAAAAAAAAAAAAAAGAGGAATCCCAAAATATACAGAATTTGAATGAAGGTAGGAAGGAGACCTCGAAACTTCAATTTAAGGAATTGGTCTATATTTGCTCACAATAAAGGATTTGAAAAGTAGTATTTTTCTTAATTTTGAAGAGCTTATGTGTAAGCTTTTCTTTTGTTACTTGGACGTTTACTCTTAGGCTCTGTTTGTTTTTATTTTTATTTTTATTTTTAAATTTAGTAAAAATATTTTTTGTCATGGTTTTTGTTTCTTTCAGTTTTCAAAAGTCATGAAAATTATTTTTTTGTTTATGATTTTTATAATGTGATTTACTATCAACTAAATATATATTTTCAATTATTTAATATGTTAATTTTTAATAAGAAGTATAAATAACTTAATTTAATATCATATATTTAATTAACTAAAATTAATTTTAATTTTACTTAATAATTTAATTTAATTTTTGTAATTAAATTAAATAAATTGATTTCAATAATTATTATTAAATATAATTAAATTTAAAATATCTTCAAAATATATATTTCAAATAAAATTTCATTTTAATAATAAAACTATATTTAAAATAAATATCAAAATTTAAATGATTTATTTTAATAAAATAAAATAATTTTTAAATAAATATTATATAGGAGATTAAAATAAATTTATTTAATTAAAAATAATCTATCTTTAAGTTTTATCTAATATATAATTATTATCACTATATTTATATTAATAAGCAAATAAAATTTTGTTTTTATTTAAAAGAAAAATAGAAACTAAAAAATAGAAAATAAAAACTAAAGATCACAATAAGAAAATAAAAATAGAATTAAGTGATCCCTTAGCTTGCAACTTATTGGAACACATTATTTGAAATATGGAGTCAACTTGAAGATCGCTTTATTGTAAAAAGATGTTAAAAAAATCCTCCAAAAAAAATTTTAGGCGAGTGATTCCTTTGTGTCCTTTCAATTCCAAAAGCATTACTTTTCTTTCCTAAGTTAGTCAGGGCCTTTCAGCTTTGGCTCCGGACTCTGCTTTCCTTTTAAAAGCATGGCTTTTGCGGCTCATGTCCTTCCTTTTTTTGTTTCTGTTTTTTTTCAATGACATCATAAAACATGCACACAATTTATAGACTTCATGGATGGTGAATTTGGCGCATTTGTACCATGTAAATTGATGCATACGTTCTTGTCGAAGCTCTCTTGATAATCTATTAACTTGGCTTAAGGTCAAATTTTTTTACTTCAAGAATTGCCTAGAATTAATAATTACAATGTAATTATGACCTCAATTTCCATTGCTTAAGTTCATATCTCCTAACTACGTTTTTAATGAGAATCTGAATCCATTGGTGATAGCATAGAAATGTTCCCCCCCGGAGCAAAAGGTGCATGGCCAAGCATTTGTAAATTAGTCAAAACAATGAAAAGTTATGGGACATTCGCAGGGCTAAAAGACAAAGGAAGTGATTTTGGACCATCTTATTTTATCACATTAATTTAGAGCTTCTGTTTTGTATTGCATGCTAAATGACATATATACTAGCCAATTTTTATTATTCAGACTCTAAAATACTAATTGACTTCAGCAAAATTCTTTAATCCTTTACCCTTCCAATTTATCAGAAACCGAAGTTGACTATTCATAATACTTGCCCAGATCAAAGATTTCGAAGGTTGTGAAAGGCCATCACTTTATCTCTGAGCTTCAACACCTTATCTACAGTTTTTTCATAAAGTAAATTGCAGCAAAAGAAAACCAGAATGCACCATCTTGGTGCTTCATATAGAACCTAAACGCTAATAGGCTTCACCCCTATTCGATGTTGCAAGCACATGGTAAAGCCAGTAGGGTGAAATGGTCCAAGTCCCACGAAAGGAATCAAAACCCAGAAATGAAATCTACGATAAAAGCACTAATAATTTGAGAACGTTGGTAATCTAAAAGCATTAGGGCATTGTTGTTCGTAAACAGTTGTGGTCCGACGTGGAGATGAGTACTTGGTGGGGGATATCCCTTTGTCCTTCACAAACTTAACCCCAACACCCAACGTCTTTCTACACTTGAACCAACTTTAAAACATTTTGCATGATATTAAAAAATTCACTAATTTTAGTTTATATAATAATAATAATAATAATAAAAGTACTTTTTTCCCTTTTTCAATTTATATTAATGATAAATACCTAACATAGGCCCAAGATTAATAATTATTGCAAAAAAAGAATTACCAATAATTACATGAAAGTTGCCTACAACTTATAAAATTGGGAAAAGGCAATCAAGAAAAAAAAAAGAAAGTTGCATGCTGTCTATGGATATTCTTTAGAGGGCACAGTCTCTCATTTTTTATCAGTTAAAGGTCAAACGTTGATCTTCCTGAGCTTTTTAAAAATAAGCTAATTAGGTTCAATCAGCTGATTATCAAATATAATAGTCAATTGTTTAATATGGTCAATCAATTAAACATGGTTGATAAGCTAATTTTTGGCTGATTATAATAATAAAAATGATAAAGATGATGCAGATGGTAAAGGAGACCTAATTTTTTTATAAATTGTATTTTTTAGATACTCTTATTATTTAAATTTTTCTTAAAATATATTTTAGTATTATAAATAATTTAAAAGGACTTTTTACCTTCGAATTATCTTAAAGTAGAATGTCTTGTGACCGATTATTAAGCATCTAGCAAAATCTATATATTTTTTTTACATAATTTTAATTGTGAATTCTATTTAAATATTCAAAATTTTCATAAAAATTTATTTATCAATATTTTTAATATCATTAGATATTTTTATTTAAATAATAAAATATTTTAAAATAAATAAAATCATTTAGAAGTTTACATGTTTTACCCTTAAAACAAATTGATTGGTTCTACGTATGGTAGCATTGCAGTTTCGCATGTCGAAACATCGGTAGTCGGATAACTCCAACAATTTTGGAACTTATGAAATTAGAGAGAGATCACCTGTTTCTATAATTCTTACTGTTTCAAAATGTAGCACATCATTATTTAGTTTCCGTGACTATGTTACTATACTGTTTCAAAATGCAGCAAATCACTGTCTCCGTTAAAAGCTTCAGATAAATTAGCTACTTGAAAATAGATAAATTAATGGTTGTCACTGTAAAAGTATATATGACTTTTGCACAGAAGAGAAGTTCTTAAACCTTCTCTCGAGTACCTTGACCATTTAACCATTGGAATAAACGAGAAATTAAATTTTTTTGAAGTAGAAATAATCTAATAAGTATCGTCTGCTAGTTTCAAAGTCAAAATCGAGGGCATATAAATGCTGGATTAGCGAAGTGCTTTCTGGGACCATGCAACGCTTCAAAGGACTGCCATTTTAATCCTAGCTGACTCCCTCAGTACCTCGTCACTTGCATGTATAAGCTACGTTGCATCAATGCGACATTGCAGGTTCATTGTTGGACAAACAATTTATTATTTGTTAATAAGATGGCCTAACATGACATAATGTGATATTCCTGCAAAAAGATCCTAGTAGACGGTGAGATATTATTACTAAACAGGCATGTTGATTAAGAAAGTTATCAGGGAACAACAGATTTGACCTAGGATCTGTGCTATATTTTTCAGCAAAACCGATAGGCTCACGAATCGAACTAATGAACAAGTGCAAGTATGATGTTTTTATTTACGTAGAAAAACCTAAAGTCTCTACTAAAAGAGAGCAAGTCTTCTTCTGTCATTGAATCAGAAGGACTAGCAGAACGCTGTTATATTTTAGCTCCATTAAAGAAGGTAATATTAGTAATGTAGTACATTGAGCAAAGTACATGTCAGAGAGTAAGTGAATTTTGATACTGTGACCAACATATTCCATAAATTGGCTACACACACGTAACAGTGACAGCATTTGGTTTTGTTGGAATGGACCATGTAATTAATAGTTTGGAGTGTGGGTGGTGCTATCTTGTGGCCTGCGACTGACAAGTTCCTTTCGGTTTTTGTGAATCAAACTTAAAGAGGCTGGAGTGGAGATACATTAATCACGCATCAGTTAGTTACAAAGTGCAGCAGTACGTGTTAGATGAATGACAAAAAACGTACAGTTTTGTTGTCTCTGATTGTAGTATGAAAAGTAATAATAGTAAGCGTACTGGGTATGTCCATTTAATCTTGCATGAATTTCCTCCAGACAGGTTCTGTGGCTAGAGATATAAGCCTGTAGGTGGCTATAGGGTGTTAATTATGACTAGAACAGTAGAACCTACCATCTTTAATAAATTGGCAGTTGCAGATCAATCAACCTGCTCATTTGATAAACTGATATGTAACAGTGGATGTTCTTGCTACTGCTACGATGCTAGGTAGTCTGTCCAAAAATATTTGATTTTATCTACACATAACTCGAGGCTCCAATAAATAATGAATTCAAATTTGAAACCATTCTGTTTGCTTGTCACGATACAATGTATAAACAAGACAAGGTTTTGGCCCAGTTACCGCCGGACCAACCACTTGAAGATGTAAAATAGTTTTGAGATGACTCGTCCCTCACAAATCCCATACCACTTGTATTAATTCTGGAAGATTTTATCGTGTAGGACTGATCAAGATACCATGCCAAGTTGTGGACAGATCGCTCTCATGTTGGCAACAATAGAAGCAATGGTGGGGACCTGCATATATGGTGGCGTAAGTTGGTATACATAATACAACTACAAACTTCCAATGACTGGCCTTGTACATTCAGTATCCTTTTCTCAGGTCTTTTCATGTAGATATTTTTTTCACCTATCGTACCTTCTCCTTTTGATTTCTCACTTGCACGAGTGAGTGAAGGACAAGCTGGAGTTACGATCTACATACAAATATGAGTAAAATTTGGAGACTGAAATAAGATAATATAAAAATAAAATAGCATGGGCCAGAACGCAAAGGCACATATCTACAACATTGGATTCCTAATGGGGGTGAAGGAAAACGACAGATCGTCGTGCTTGGACATGACTGCATTTTGTGCGGGAGGGGCTGGTGGGGGCTCAAAGTTTGCTGTTTTATCCTACGCCAATCTGTCCAAAAATCCAAACACAAAATTTGTCATCCTATTCTACAATTTGTTCTACCAACAAGTGTGCGTCAACTTCTGTATTTATGTATCCCTATTTGACCTATCTTCTCCCAACTGAATTCCAGCCTTTGCCCTGCTTTGTAGATAAAGTTCATTCCCCTTTTTTTGGGCCCTTCATTGTCCTGTGTAAGATTGGTATATGACTTCTGTTGTAATTTAAGAACAAAATATATGCTGAATGCCTCTTGACAAGTGATTGAATTCTGAAGTATTCTCTAAGATTTTTTAATTTTTTGTGGCCTTAAAATTTTAAGGTTCAGAGTTTACTTAGATTTTAAAAATTTTGACTTCCAAACGATCATTTGAATTAAGCTCGTCATTTCATTTTAAGTTTTATTAAATAATTTATTTTAAACATATAATTTATAAATTATTATATATATTCAACTTTTGTCAATATTTCAAAAAACAATAATTATAATTTTTAAAAAATATAATCATTGGTCACTTTTTTGATAAATTTTTTTAGTAAAATAATATTTTTATTAGTTAAGGATTTTTAGTAAGATAATATCTTTATTAGTTTACACTCATATTGACTAATTACTTTTTTTATTAGTTATAAATGAAGATTTCATATAAATTTTAAAATTTTAACTGGAATTATGTGACAATGATATTGGAACTTTGCTACAACATTGGCATGGGTCAAGTTTGTGATGATTATTTTCTTTGGTCAACTTGGATGGCAAACAAAGCCTAATATAGTTGTTCTGAAAAATATAGAATATTGATGTCTGGGAATTCTTATTTAAATTTGTTTTAGCCATAATATATCCCAAGTTAATAGTTTCTTTCTAATTGTCAGTCAGACTCAAGTTGCTATATATTCCAATTTTTTTACTAAATTTATATTTGTGAAATGAACCTAATTCATCTATTAATGGGTGGATTCCACTTAATGCTATTAGATAGTTTTCAATTTAGGTTTAAATTGTTGCATCAATTAAGGTTGCAACAAAATATGATTCTTTATTTTTTATATTCTCTACCATTAAATCTAATTCTTGTTTTATCGTTAAACATTGTAATCGGTCTTCTGTTATGAGTTCTGACAACCAAGCCTCTCTTATATAAAACCTAGTTTATATGCTTTCTTTAAATTAGATTTGTATTATTTATCAAATTTTTATATCAAGTTCAAGTTTAGAATGTTGGAAGTAAAAAAACAAATACAACTTTCTAAAATCAATCAAAGAGCAACAAAAAAAGAAATCTTCAAGTTTAACCAATAAATTAGAACGAGAACAAGAAACTCAGTAAAGAAGCAAACACTAAGATTTTCGTGAAAAATCCTCCAGTATAGAGGAATAAACTACGAACCAAATCGATAAGCAAATCTATTAAGTTCAAAAAAGGATTTACAAAATTTAGTATCTCAACATACAACTACAAGTTGTCTCACAAAATTTAAGAATTAAAATTAAAGTTGATATGTGAATCAACAAACTCTCAAACCAATCTAAAAAACAATAATAAAAGGGATAAGAATACTTTACTACTTGCTCTCTTTGTGTTTTTTTGGTTACTTTTTGATCTTTTGGCTGCTCTCACGCACAAAACCTAACTATCTTCTCTTTTATATCATGAAATAGATTTTTTTTACACTGCATACAGTCATATATATGGCTATGTAAATGACCTTGCCTCTTTAACACCATCTCACTACAAACTTGAACAAAAAAATTTGAAGCGAATTTTCTTCCATAAAGATCTCCAACTGTTTCTGCATCCGTATAACGTTGAGTTTTTTCATAATCACCAAAACACACACTCCACTTTGAAATACCTCTTAAGTATCTCAAAATCCATTTCACAGCTTCCCAGTTAACCTTCCCTAGATTTTACAAGCATCTACTCACTAACCTAACAGCTTGTGGAGTATTTGACCTTCCGTACACCATTGCATATATCAAAGACCCTACTGCTAATGTGAATGGAACAAAAGCGTACCATCTTTCTCCTTTTCTGTTGAGGAATATGCATATTTACTCTGCTTGAACTGAGGTACCAATGGCATGCTAAATAGCTTAGTGTGCTTTATATTGAACCTTTCTAACGCATATGACAATCACAGTTTTCCACTCTTTATGTATCGAGTTATCTTCATGCCTAAAATATGCTTTATAGGTCCCAAATCTTTCATATCAAAAGATTTGGACAAATTCTCCTTCAATTTTTGGATTATTTTAACACCTTGACCTATAATTGACATATCATCAAAATATAAAAGAAGCACGATGAAGTTCTCACCTTTGAACTTGCTAAAATATACACAAGCATTGGTATAAGTTTGTTTGTAACTATGATTTGTCATTAAAAAATAAAACTTTTGATACTACCGCTTTATATCTTGTTTTAATTCGTATAGGTTTTCTTCAACTTATAGATCAGATTCTCCTTACCTTTAACTTTGAAATCTTTTGGTAGCTCCATGTATATATCCTCTTCCGAGTCTCCATACAAAAAGAAGTTTTAACATACAACTACTTAAGTTCAAGATACAAGTAGGCAGTCAAACCCAATAAATACTGTTCGAATTAAGATCATCTTAACCGTTCTTGAGAAGATTTCATCAAAATCAATGCCCTTTTTTTAACTAAATCCTTTCACCACTAGTCTTGCCTTATGCTTCACCAACTTGCTATTATCTTTCTTTATCTTGAGTACTCATTTATTCTTTAAGGCCTTTTTTTTTCTACCTTTAAACAGCTTCACAGGCTCATACATATCATTATTCTTCAGATTGTTCATCTCTTCCTTCATAACTGTGAGCTAGAGATCTTTATTTTCACAAGATGCTAACTCTTTTACATTTTTAAGCTCACCTTGAACAGTATCCAATAGATAATCTAAACTCAGGTATCTTGTTGAAGCCATTTTCTCCCTTATCGACCTTCAAAGTTATATTTCATTAGTTGTTGGATTTGGATGCTCCCCTTCCTCATCATCCTCAACAATTTCATCTTTAACATTATCCATTTGTGGTTTATATAGCTCATTATTACTAGGTTGTATCTGATCACCATCAATGTGTGTTTTGTCACACACTTCATCTCCTTCACCTACAAACTGCTCAGTAGTGGTAGAGATTAGAGAAGAATTAACAGCACTATAGGGTGAGCTACTCTGTGTAACTTTATCTTTGCTTAAAAGATATACACCTCTGTCGTGCTCCTAGAATACCACATTCCTGCTTTTGATAACTTTTTATTTCTCTGGGTCATATAGTCTGAAGCTAAACTTATCACCACCATAGCCAACAATAATGCAAGGTATTGCCTTGGAGTCAAGTTTCTATCTCTAATTCTTCGAAACATGTTTAAATACCTTACAATCAAATACTTTTAAATGGTGATATATGAGATCTCGACCTGCCTATGCTCTCTCAGGAATCTCAAAATCCAATAGAATTGAGGGAGCTTAGTTGATCAAATAAAATGCAGTTTAGACTACTTCACCCCATAATGTCTTCGAAACCTTGGACATTCTGAGCATACAATGAACATACTATATGATTATCCTGTTCATCCTATCAGCAATACCAATATACAGTGGACTATCACGTTCAACCTTCTTATGTCTATTGTGATACAATGTGCATTATTTTTCAAACACCTTGGAAGTATGCTCTCCTCCATTATCTGTTAGTAGGCACTTTAACTTCCTCTTAGCATCCCTTTCTACCATAACATAGAAATTCTAAAAAATTTCAAATAATTAACTCTTTGTTTTCAACATATACACCCAAGTCTTCCTTGAAGCATCATCAATAAATGTAATAAAGTATTTGCTACCTCCTCGTGACCCCTTCTAAATTGACCGACAAAAATCTAAAAGAGATTATATTTCTAACCCAATAATGATCACATAGATTAAATGATAGTCTATTCTTACTTGGGATAAAGGATCTACTAGATAGTAACTTTAATCCTTTCTCACTCATGTGCCTCAATCATTGACGCCACAGATTTGGAGAATTTTTATCTTTAACTATGCATACTTCTCCACCACCTCATACTTTTAAGTTTGTCTTGTATAATGTAACATCCCGTTTTCCCATACGAACGGTTAGAATCCTGGATAACAGCACACAAGAGATATTATAGAGAAAATAGTAAATGCATTTCATGCTCATGCATAATATTAACAAACACACATGTAAATTGTATTTTTTATACATGTTACAATAATTGTTCATGTATTTATTTGACATTTTCTTGGTATAAATGATTGTTTTAAAGTGATTATGATATGGATAGTGAATATTTTGCCTTAAAAATGGATCCGGTGAATAAAATTATTGATTTAGAATTTTTGGTGAAATTTGAGAATTTTATGAGATTTTGGGTATTTTTGGAATAGGAAAAATGCCAAATGACAAGATAATTAATAAATAGTAGTAGAATTTAGTGTCAAATGGAAATAGAAATAATTGATATGTGATATTAGGATTTAATGAAAAATGCTTGAAAATTGGGAGACAATTGGATTAGAAATTGGAGACAAATTGACTAGTTAAGTAAGAGAACCCAGTGAGACCATAGGAAATGGATATATGGTAAGTGACAAGTGTCACTTGCCATGCCATTCATTCGCCTACAATCTTTCATCCAAACCAAAGACCATTTTAATTGTTTTGGTCTCTTGCTTTCTTCTTCTCTTCATGATCTTCTTCATTATCTTAATCTCTATGACACTCACTCTCATCCTATCAACATTGAAACTTGCTCTTATCTCCCACCTGCTACTTTCATTTTTGTTATCTTCTTCATTGTCTTTAAAAGACCTAACTTTTCCACCTCCATAATGATGATCGTATGAAGTTGGGAAGCTAGGGTTAAGTATGTTTCGAAGATCTTGAAGCTAAAACAAGTAAGTAGCATAGTGTTCTTCATGATTTATGAATGAAACATGTTTTGATGATAGTTAGAAGTTAAATGAGCATAAAATGAGGATGTTTATTTGCTGAAACGTGAATGAGAAACTTGGGCATGTTCTTGTCTTGATTTTGTATATTTGATGATCAATATTTCATAAGTTACTGTTGAGTTGATTTTGAATTGGAAAGATCATTATAATGGTGTAAAAAAAAGTGTAGAAAATTTGACTATTGAATGAATGTTTCATGTTTTGTTTTCTTTATTAAATAACGCGAATGTTTTTTGTGGTTATAGAGGTGAACTAAAATGAGTTTGAAGCTAATGAAAAGTAGTACTATGGTGTTCTTAAATGGGAAGAATTAATGTGATAGTTTATAAGTGAAATGAATGTGAGAATGGAGTAATATATGTGTGCAGAAAATATGATGAATGTGTGTATATTATGTGTTCTATTTTTGGTCTTAATGATCAATCATAGAATATGATTTGTTTGTGATTCATATTGAGATGAAATGGAAGTAGGAATGAAGAGAAAATAAGGAGGAAATAAGCTAGAAATGATAGACTAAGCAAAAGAGATGAAGTAGGACGATAATGATGATGAAGTGTGCTGGAATAAATGGAGTATTTTCACTAAACAAACATCTATTTTTTGGCCACATCTTATTCTGTAGATATCCAAATGAGATGATTTTTAATTTAGATTAAACTAGAGACATATAGATACAATTTTCATGGAGAAATTGAATTTGAATTCTGTCCTTAATTTTATATTTGGCTTGAAGTTGAGTATTGGGTGCTATTTTAGTTTGAGAAAAGTCTTTAGTATTTTGGATATAACTCGTAGAATACTAAACCAAACTACATTAACTATTTGTCGTTAGAAACATAAGACATATAGGAACATTTGTTTAGAAGAAGGTGTTGCATAAGTACCTCATTTTCTAGTTCATAATAGTCATACAAAACTAACCTAAAAATAGAGTTGGAAAAGCTAGAAAATAGGAAGAAAACGAATTTCGGACATAGGCATCCCATGATTGTGGGAAGTTTTCCACGATCGTGGGAATGGGTTTTAGGTAAAACATGTTTCTTTTATGTGTGGTTTGGAACAACAAACAGTTGGGTGCTTTCCTATGATGCTTTTAGGCATGAATGAAGCTTGAATTGAACTTAGAATGATGCTTGAACAAGTGAATAAGTGAGTGATATGTGTAGGATGATGATTGAGGATATAAATTTAAGAATGAATTGTTGTACATTAAGTGTTCAAATCTGGAATTTTTTTATGTTATCAGAATGAAAGTGAACTTATGAAGGCTAATGTGATTCAAAGAACAAATTTGTACAAATGAGGTGTGAACCTAAGTCCAATTTAGACATATATGAGTTATAAAGTGTGAATGGTCATCGGATGTGAATTAAGGAAATAAGCCCGGAATAGTAAAATTGAGTATGCATTATACATTACACGTATACATATGTGTATAATTGAATGTGCATGTGATTCTGCAATTAGTAATTTGTGTACAATGTGTGTGTTGTATGAAGTTGATATACAAGATTCAACATCTACATTCAGACATTCCAGATCATGGAAGCAAAGGCCAATTAAGAGTGTATTTTAAGTCAACCTAGATGGTTCATTGTTTGTTCTATTCTAAATTTTTGTTTTGAATTACTACTGATATGAATGCAATTGAGACCATTCGGACATAAATAGCCTGAGGAGTTTGAAAAATGTGAAAACATAGGAAGTGCTTCATTGAATGTGAACATGCATGTGAATGAAATAAGTGATTCTTAATATTATTGTTGAATTCTGGACATCGGTCTGATGAAAAATGTAAATGTGAATGTGAAATTGAACACAAGTGTCTGATTGATATATGTGAATATGATGCATTTCATTATATAAATGCATAAAAAGATAAAGGTTATTATGACTGGAGTAGCCCCCGAAAAAGAGCTCAAAGCTCATAAAGTGAATAAGAGCCAAAGACTCACTATGTATAATGAGCTCTGTATCCCCAACAGATAAGGGGCAGTTATTAATAAGCCCGGTATCTACAATAAATATGGAACCATTATAGGCACTCGATCACAACAATCACAATTGGAAGTGAGTCTCATGAGCATTGCATATATAATTTATATGTGTGTTTTAAATGATCGAAATGAACTGTTTGACTACTCTGAATGTGAAATGTGGAAAAGGTGATCAAAGTCTTATGTGATGCTATATGATTATTGGTGAAAGGATGTGCATTATATGATGACATGAAGTGTATGTGAAATTGAAGTATGAACTGATGTGTTATGTGATTTGAGTGAGCCATCGAGGATGGTCTACTCACTAGGTTTGCAAAACTCACCAAAATTGCAACATTGTCTTTCAGGCTTAGAGGAGATCTCCAATTAGATAAATTAGAGTCTAGCCACTACATTCGCATATGAGATAGAGGTTAGGATCAGTTTGTGTGTGCATATGTTTTCCATTATTTTTTATTAAAGAATGTATTCCGCAAATATTGTACCATGTGTATCTGAATAATTCTGTTTTGTAATGACTTTCCAAATTGTAAAGGTTTGTAAATGAGATTGATTAATGAGTGTTATAACAATTGTAATTAGTAATGTTATCAATAAAATGAACCATAACTGATTATTGGTTTTTTAATGAAATGCATGTGATGCGTGAAAAATTTGCAATGAGTACAATTGTTTTACAATTTTAGCATGCCACCCTCATAAAGTATGTTCTTGAATATCGATAGTATGTTCGGGAACATACCCTATAAGAGTGGGGTGCTAGAGTTAGTATCAGAGCCCAAATTTAGTATCTTACATGGGCATTCTTCAAAATATGTGTCAATGTACATGTATTGTAAACATGTTATAGCATGCAGTGGTAACTGATTAACAGTCTGAGTCACATATACACAAGTTACACACATGAGCATTTGTTAAGAGCTGAACTGATACAAGCAATGAGAAAGATGATGATATGTCATAATGTGTGAAAGCTTGTGGATGTCTAGAAATGAGAAATATTAGATGGTTTGATATGATAAATAAAGATTCACTACATTTGTATTTGTGGTTGTATTATCGAATATGACATCAATACTATATTATGTGATATATCCTTGAATGTGGTCTAAATGTGAATATATTGTTGTAGATTGATTGAGGAAAGTAGAAATATAAGTAAATTTGAAAGAAAACAAAATTTATTAAGACTTTAAGAGGTGGAACTTTGAATTGAAATGATTGTTCGATTAAAGTGATAAGAGCTTATGGTTTAACATAAGAATATGTCAGCGGAATTGAGATCAGAACTTCAGGATGATTATAATTTTAAATTGATTGATAATGTATACATGTGAGATGAAATGAATGAAAGTGATATATACAGAATTCCTCAAGGTTAAGTTGATTTGTTATTGTGAGTGCATATCCGATAATGTGGTTACATCGGTGAATAATGTTATTGAGCACATATGTAATATGTACTTGGATATGGTATAAGGAGTGATCTATGACACATTGAATACTCTATAGTCCTAGTCACTATAGATAAAATTTTAAGAGGACTCAGAGTAGCGCAGTGGAAGCATGGGTTTAAATGGATATAATGAAATGATGAACTACGGAGAAAATTTTTGATGTATTATGAAAGAGACAAAATATGGAAAAAGTTAAGGTTACAAGAATGAATGGGATAAAATAAAAGAAAAAGAATCAAGTAAGTGGATTTTTATGAGTTTTAATGAAATCAATATGTTAGTTAAATTACTATGGAATGAATGTGAATTTTTGAAAATTTGGAGAGTAAATGAATGTGTTTATTGCTTCACTGAGTTTTATTATAAAGACTATTCTGTTCATGTAAGATATGATAGAAATTGATCTTATTGAGATATCATGAATAGTTGAAATTGATCTTATTGAGGTAATATGACTGAAAAGCATTGATGAAAATAGTTGAATGATAAGGATTACATGAACAATATAGAAGATAGTAGCAAGAAATCTTCTTTCGAAGAAGACTTCCACCAAATTAGTTCAAGTAGACCAACTGGTTTACTTCTAAGATTGAAAGAATATTGAATGAATCAAAAGTGAATACTGGAGTCAGAAAGATATGAGACTCATTTACGAGAGAACTGAATATAGATAGAGAGTGCATGTGTTTTATCTGTAGTAAAGTATCCAACTATGTTATTGGGTTCTTGAATTGGAGATAATACTATTGTTATTGCTAAAGGAACTTAGATTAACAATGTATTCGATATTAGTATATTCAAAGAATAATAGTTAGGTTTGACATTGTGTTCGACAAAATATGAGACTTACAAATAAATGGAAATGTATGGAGAAACTAGTAAGAATGATCTAACATTAGAATAAGTCGATATGAAATAAGAGGAAATCAAATGAATGGAAAATATCATTCGAGAAAAGAAGCCAATTTGGAGACTGAAAAAAAAGAGATATCATTACCCCATTTGAGGAATTAGATTCTTAAGAATTTCGAGAAATAGTTGTGGGTGCTTTAAGTTAATAGTGATGCCTATTTGGGCTGACAAATGCGCGACAATATATGTGACATTAATGAACAAAGTGTTTCAACCTTGCTTGGATAAATTGGTGGCCATGATCATAGATGATATTTTGAGTTATATAGTATCTAGACAGGGCATATAGGTAGACTAAAAAAGGAAAGTGACGGTAATGATGAAGTGAGAAACTCAAAGGAGTTTTCTAGAATTAGCTAGATATTGGATATTACCAGAGGTTGTCGAAAGGTTTCTATCGATCTTAGCCCTAAGACAAGACTTCTGAGAAAAAAATGTGTCATTCAGATGGACTGATGAATGTAAAAAGGAATTTTGAGGAAGTAAAACACCGTCTAATGATAACACCGATATTAGCTCTTCCATCTGGATTTAGAAATTATGTAGTATATAATAATGTTTCACACAAGAGATAAGGATGTAATCCAATGCATCAAAATAAAGTGATTTTTATATGCATTGAGACAATTAAAGTCTTACGAATTGAATTATTCGGTACATGATTTAGAACTTACTATAGTGAAAATTGCTTTGAAATTCTTAGAGACATTATATGTAGGGTGAAACGTTTCAGAATTATATAGATCATTGTAGTTTGAGATGATTATTGAATCAGAAAGAATTGAATACGAGACAGAGACAATAAGTAGAGTCATTTAAAGATTATGATTGTACAAATGAATATTATCCAATAAAGCTAGTGTTGTATCTGATGCATTGAACCTAGTGTTGAATATTAGTATCATTTAGATATTAAGGTTACTAAACCTAGTGTAATAAAGAATATAGAATGTTGAGTTGAAATTGGGGCAAAATGAATTATTATTAGTTATAGTGAATTTAAGATCAGTTTTACATGAAAGATTAGAAAAGGCCTAAGTGAGGATTCAGAATTTGTGAATCTTATTGAGAAATTAAAAAAGAATTCAAATTTTGGGTCTGAATTGGAAAATGATACTTTTTGGTTAAAGTAAAGAGTATGTGTACTCCATACAAATAATTGAAAAAAGAGATTTTTGGAGAAAGCTTACATAGCTTCCTATATTATATATCTTAGCAATAATACGTTGAAACAACATTTAGTAGCCAAGTATGAATAAGCAAGTGAGTGACTGTGAGATCAAATGTTTGATTGCCAACAGTTTTAACTGTTAGAAATATGCTAGAGATTTTATTTTGGAGTTCCTAGGGACATAAGATTAATATACAGTTCTAATTGAATTCGATTATGAAAATCATTATCACAGTGGTATTGGTAGGACACCATATAAGGCGTTATATGACAGAATGAGTCGTTCGCCTTTATATTAGGATGAATAAGGCCTAAAAATAGTTGAAGGCCAGAATTGATTAGGGATGTTGTTGATAAATGAAATGATCTGTAACAGAAATTAAGTGATTCAAGAAAGATAAATGAGTTAGGTGGGTGGGTCAACACTAAAGATATAGAATATAGTGAGACAGATAAAATGCTTCTAAAAGTACCACCTTGGCAAGGGGTGCTAAAGTTTGTTTAAAAGGGTAAACTAAGCCTAAATTGTAATGGTCCATATGAAGTTATTGAGAGCATAAGACCATAGAATTAAGTTAGTCTTACCAGTAAAAGATATATTAGATTCACACTGCGTTACATAAGTATGTTTAGGAGATATTGGCAAGATTCGATAGATGTATTAACGGCACAAGAAGTAAAACTTGCACGTAGTATGAGATATATTGAGGAACCAACTAAGATAGTGAGATATCTAAATAAGCAACTGAAAAATCGAGTGATTCCATCGGTTATAGTCATTTAAAAGAAATTATTTTAATGATAAAGTTTTATGGGAAATGGAGGAGCATATGAGGAAACAATACCCTGCCTTTTTTAACAATCAGGTAAGAATTTCAAGGACAAAATTTATTAAAGAGGGAGAATTGTAATGTCCATATTCCCATACGAATGGTTAGAACCTTGGATAACATTACATGAGAGATATTGTTGAATGGAAATGTATTTCATGGCTATGTATAATATTAACACACACACATGTAAATTGTATTTTTTAACACATGTTTCAATGATTGTACATGTATTCATTTGACATTTTCTGGGTATAAATGATTATTTTTCCCTTAAAAATTGATATGGTCAATTAAATTATTGATTTAGAATTTTTGGTGAAATTTGAGAATTTTCTGAGATTTTGGGTATTTTTGGATTAGGAAAAGTGTCAAGTAGCAAGACAACAGATAAATGGTGGTAGAATTTAGTGTCAAATGGCAGTAGAAATAATTGGTATGTGATATTAGGATTTAATGACAAATGTCATTAAAAATTGGAAGACAATTGGATTAGAAATTGGAGACAAATTGACTAGTTAAATAAGAGAACCAAGTGAGACCATAGGAAATGGACATGTGGTAAGTGACAAGTATCACTTGCCATGCCATTCATTCACCTACGAACTTTCGCCTAAATCAAATACTGTTTTAATTATTTTGGACTCTTGCTTTCTTCTTCTCTTTGTGATCTTCTTCACCTTCTTCATTATCTTCATCTCTATGACACTTACTCTCATCCTATCAACGTTGAAACTTGCTATCATCTCCCACTTGCTACTTTCATTTTTGTTACCTTCTTCATTGTCACTAAAAGAACTAACTTTTCCACCTCCATGATAATGATCATATGAAGTTAGGAAGCTAGGTTTAAGTGTGTTTCAATGATCTTGAAGCTAAAACAAGTAATTAGCATAGTGTTCTTCATGATTTATAAATGAAACATGTTTTGATGGTTAGAAGTTAAATGAGCATAAAATGAGGATGTTTATTTGTTGAAATGTGAATGAGAAACTTAGGTTTGTTCATGTCTTGCTTTTGTATATTTTATGATCAATATTTCATAAGTTGTTGAGAAGATTTTGAATTGGAAAGATGCATTATAATGGTGTAAAAAAAAGTGCAGAAAATTTGACTAGTAAATGAATGATTCATGCTCTATTTTATTTGTTAAATAACATAGATGTCTTTGGTGGTTATAGAGGTGAACTAAAATGAGTTTGAAGCTAATGAAAAGGAGTACTATGGTGTCTTTAAATGGGAAGAATTAGTGTGATAGTTTAGAAGTGAAATGAATGTGACAATGGAGCAAGATATATGTGCAGAAAATATGATGAATCTGTGTATATGATATGTTCTGTTTTTGGTGTTAAAGATTAATCATAGAATATGATTTGTTGATATTGAGCTAAAATGGAAGTAGGAATGAAGAGGAAATAAGGAGGACATAAGCTAGAAATGATAGACTAAGCAAAAGAGATGAATTAGGATGAAAATGATGATGAAGTGTGCTGAAATATGATAGATGGAGAAAATGGGTTTGATTCTACAGGATCAAACCAAACCTATGGGACTTAAGGAATAATAAAAACTAAACAAATGTTCAACTTTATAAATAACTAGAATTTTTATACTCTACAGTTTAACAATTATAGTATAAATCTCACTAGAATGTTAATGTTAACTTATTATAATGAATTTTGATTTATTTATAATAAACCGCAGTTCTAGGAAATCATATCTTCTACAAAAATATTCACTGAAGAAGTGGAAGCCCTTTTGAAAGAAAGTATTCAGGAACAGATGGAACGTTTTCTACTTCAGGAGCAAGTATAAAGAAATGGGTCCCTCTAAATCTGGATTATAATCCTGTAAGAATTCCTTTGATTGGAACATTGGCAAAAACGAGATTTTGTAATGAAAAAGGACATCCCATTAGTAACTCGTCCCGGTTTAATTCATCAGATTATGATATTATTGCCCGATTTGTGTATAGCTCGCAAGGAACTATTGAGGGTTCAAATCCCTCTTTCTCCTTTTGAATAGATTTATGTTTTTATATGTTTTGACTCGATCAGTATCCTAAAGGCGAATGACTTGACTATCCCACCTAGCCGAGCTAGAAAAAAGTGGATTAGATCTAAATGAGTTGAAAAAAAAAGGAATACTTTATTAAGTTTAAGTATGACCTGTTCGACTCAACCTGTTCGACTCAATCAATTACCAACTTAAACCTTAGCCCAAGTGTTATTTTTGGTTATTTACTCAAATCTCCTTTTGGAGGGGGAATTTTTAGTGTGGATGATTTGGAAGATATAATTGGTGGGCAGACCAAGAAGTTAGTTATTTATCAGCCAAGCATGATTCTTACAGCTAGATCCAATCTCCTGGTCCCTACGGAAAGGAAAAATCATTTCACGTGTTTCACTAAATAGACATCTATTTTTTGGCCACATCTTATTTTGTACATATCAAAATGGTATGATTTTTAATTTATCTTAAACTAGAGACATATGGCTACAATTTTTATGAAGGAATTCAATTTGAATTCTGTCCCTAATGGTTTTGAAATTTGGCTTGAATTTGAGTATTGGGTGTTGATGTAGTTTGAGAGTAGTCTTTAGTATTTTAAGTATAACGCGTAGAATACTGATCCAAACTGCATTAACTATATGTCGTTACAAACTTAAGACATATAGGAACATTTGTTTAGAAGAAGGTGTTGCCTAAATACCTCATTTTCTAAGTCATAATGGTCATGCAAAACTGATCTGAAAACATAGTTGGAAAAGCTAGAAAATGGGAAGAAAACTGTTGGGAATATGTCTACAGTCATGGGAATGCCAAATGAAGGCTGAAAGTTTCTGCTAATGAAACCTACGATCGTGGGAATGGGTTTTAGGTAAAATATGCTTCTTTTATGTGTGGTTTGGAACAACAAATGGATGGGTGCTTTCCTATAATGCTTTTAGACTTGAATAAAGCTTGAATTGAACCTAGAATGATGCTTGAACAAGTGAATAAGTGAGTGATATGTGTAGGATGATGATTGAGGATATAAATTTAAGAATGAATTGTTATACATTTAGTGTTCAAATCTATAATTTTGAGATGTTATGAGAATGAAAGTGAACTTATGAAGGCTTATGTGATTCAAAGAATAAATTTGTACAAATGAGGTATGAAGCTAAGTCCAATTTAAACATATATGAGTTATAAAGTATGAATGATTATAAGATGCGAATTAAGGAAATAAACCCGGAATAGTAAAATTGAGCATGCATTATACATTATACATATACATATGTTTATAATTGAATGTGCATGTGATTGTGGAATTAGTAATGCATGTACAATGTGTGGGTTGCATAAGGTTGATATATAGGATTCAACATCTACATTCAGACATTCTGAAGCATAGAAGCAAATGCTAATATGGAGCATATTGTGAGTCAACCTAGATGGTCTCACTTTCATTGTTTGTTCAGTTTTAAATTTTTGTATTGAATTACTACTGATATGATTGTGATTGAGACCATTCTAGACATAAATAGTCCGAGGAGTTTGAAAAATGTGAAAACATAGGAAGCGCTTCATTAAATGTGAATGTGAATGAAATAAGTGATTTTTAACATTATTGTTGAATGCCAGACATGGATTTGATGAAAAATGTGAATGTGAGTGTGAAATTAAACACAAGTGACTGATTGATATATGTGAATGTGATGCATTTCATTACATGAATGCATGAAAAGATAAAGGCTGTTGTGACCGGAGTAACCACTGAAAAGAGCTTAAAGCTCATAAAGTAATTAAGAGCCAAAGGCTTAATGAGCCTTGTATCTCCAATGGACAAGAGACAATTATTAACAAGCCATGTATCCACAACGGATAAGGGATAGTTACAAGCAATCGATGACAATAATAATAATTGGAAGTGAGTCTCATGACTATTGCATATATAATTTATATGTGTGTTTTAAATGATTGAAATGAACTATTTGACTGCTCTGAATTTGAAATGTCGAATAAGTGATCAAAGTGTTATGTGAAGCTATATGATAATTGGTAAAATGATGTGCATTATATAATAAAAAGTGTATGTGAAATTGAAGTATGAATTGATGGGTTATGTAGTTTGAGTGAGCCATCGAGGATGGTCCACTTACTGAGTTTTCAAAACTCACCAAAATTGCAACGTTGTTTTTCAGACTCAGAGGAGATCTCTAGTTAGACAAATTAGAGTCTAGCTGCTGCATTCACATAAGAGATAGAGTTTGAGATCAGTTCGTGTATGCATATGTTTTCCATTATTTTTGTATTAAAGAATGTATTCCATAAATATTGTACCACATGTATTTGAATAATTCTGTTTTGTAATGACTTTCCAAATTGGAAAGGTTTGTAAATGAGATTGATCAATGAGTGTAATAACAGTTGTAATTAGTAATGTTATCACTAAAATGAACCATAGATGATTATTGGTTTTTTTTATGAAATGCGTGTGATGCATGAAAAATTTGCAATGAGTACGATTATTTGACTATTTTAGCATGTCACCCTCGTAGAGTATGTTCTCGAATGCCGATAGTATGTTTGGGAATAGGCCCTATGAGAGTGGGGTGATATATATAATAAGCAACATGACTCTCCTTGAGCAATAACCATTACTCCCTTTGATAGTTTGCACTTTTTATCCCTAACAGTGTGACGAAATCTTTTTTGTTCTAACACATTAATCAATAACATATTTTACCTTAAATCAGGTATATTTCATACATTTCATAGGGTTAGTAAGAATTCGATGTTTGTCTGAACTTAGATATCACCCATACTGACAAGCTTAGTAGAACTTTGATTACCCATCTTTACACTCCCAAAGTCTTTGCTCTTATAATTTGAGAAGTACTTCACTTTTTGAACATAATGATATGAAGCTCTTGTGTTAATCAACCACTTAGAACCCAAATTACTGACATGGAGATATTCACTTATCACATAAACTAGGGACATTTCATCATCTGTGCTTGAAGCTATTGTGACTGTATTCTTATCATCTCTATCTTTTTGACGATCTTGTTGTTTTTTATCCCTCTTCCATTTGTAGTATAAATTTTTAATGTGTACTGGCTTTTTGAAATAATGGCATGTCTTTACATCTTTGTCACCTCTAGATTCCGATTGGTTGTTAGACTTACCACAATCTTTGGCACCCCTACTCTTACTCCTTCCCCTGCTTTTTGCCATTAAAGTCTGCATATTGTCAACTCCCTTCTCTTTTCTTCTGATTTCTTTATTAAGCATACTCTCTTTGATTAAGTCCAGAGAAAACACAACTTTAGGAGCTGAATTGCATATCATTACCACCATCTCCTATTTGTCTAGTTACAAACTCAACAGGAACAAATTGGATGAAATAGGTTTATTTTATCGTTTGCAAGCAGATCATTCACTAGCTACAAAGCAATTAAAAGGACGGAAAAAGGACAAGGAAAGACTTACTGTTGCTGTTTGTTACAATGGGGATGGTTCAGATAAAGTATCTCTTTGGATTATTGGTAAGTATGCTAATCCTAGATGCTTTAAAAATGTGAATACTGACAATCTTAATTGTCATTATCGAGCCAACAAGAAATCATGGATGACTGGATTACTCTTTCAAGAATTTTTTTGTTGGTCTGATGATAGAATGACAGGTAGAAAAGTGCTACTTATAGTAGATAATTGCCCAGCCCATCCCAAGGTTATTGAAGGCTTGAGAAATGTTGAATTGTTCTTTTTGCCTTCAAATACAACATCAAAAATTCAACCATGTGATGCTAGAATTATTCGATCACTTAAGATTTATTATCGATATCGTTTTTATTCTAGCATCTTGAAAGGCTATGAGATGGGAGTAATAAATCCCAAAAAAGTTAATGTCCTAGATGCTATCAATTTTATTAATGCTGCTTGGAATATTGATGTGAAGGCTAAAACTATTGCAAATTGTTTTCGACATTGTAAAATTCGATCCGAGGAAGGTATGCTTCTAGAAGAAGAAACTGGTGATCTTGAAGGCATTCGAAGATTAGAGGAAGTTATTTCTAATTTACATTATAGAAATGCCATGAATGTAGAGCAGATTCTGAATTATCCTAGTGAAAATGAAGCTTTAATGGAATCGCCTACGGAAGAAGAAATTATTCAAGGAGTAATGGGTATGGAAGATGATGACAATCAAGATCCAGATGATAATAACTCTATACCACATGTTTCTCTAAAAGAAGCTTTTCTCACCGTAGAGACTTTGAAAAGTTACTTGCTTCAAAATAAGAAGAATGTGCCGAATGTAGTTTATACCCTCCAAAAAGTTAAAGATGAAATTGAATTCAGTTGACATGAAAAGAAGAATCAATTGACTATAGATATATATTTTAGGAAAGCATAAAGTTTGAAATAAAATTTGTTTAGGAAGTGCTTTATTTTATGAATTATATATGTAACTTTCATACTTATTTAATGAATTATTATTTTATATTTTCAATGGGCCTCAAGGAATTTTTTCAAAAACTATTATCTTATGCATTTAGCGAGGTTATTATTTTATCCCATTAGCCCAAGTTAGGACCGGAGAAAATTATTATTTAATTGAGATTATCAATTTATCAAATATTCATTTATGGAGGTTTTACTGTACATGTTTAAAGATCAATATATCCGAGCTTGGCGGACAGTCTATCCGAAGAACTCAAAATAACTATTTAGTCAAAGGACATCCATTATTCAAGAAGCTTACTGAAATATGACAATTTGTAATAGCAAATAAGGTTACTGAAAAAAATAGTCTGCATAGATAAATGGATATGTAATGCAACACTTGTTGATTCTTAACATATATAAACATGTAACAACTGCATGCATACTAAAAAGACCGTGTTGACTATATTATAGAAAACATTGCCAAGGAAGAGGTGTAAACTCACTCCTATGTAATATTGCACCTAAGATGTGTACTGCTTATACATAGTTTCGTACATTCATAAGATGCAAGCTCGCTCTCAAGGAGCCTTATGCAATCATAATAATGCATACTCACTCATACGCAATCTTACACATCCATAAGACATAAATTCACTCGTAAGCAATCTAATATTCATAAATAAGAAGATTCGTTCCTAAGCAATTTCACGCTTATAAAAATAAAAATATGCTTATATGGAGTTTTGAGGTACTATAAGACATACACTCACTTGTAAAAGCCTCTCGCCTACAGAAACTGAGACTTACACGTGAGCAATCTCGCACTTTAAATATATATATGGACTTGGCCATACGCAACCTTTTGCACCCATAAGATGCGTGCTCTCTCAATCTCAAGCTCATAAAGATGCAAAGTTTCTCATTCTTGGATAAATGGAGCAGAAGATTTCACCCCAAAAAGACATAAACTTGTTAAAAGTAGTATTGCGTCTATAAGACGTAGACTTAATCATACGCAGTCTCATAGTTGTAGAGTTACAGCTTTGCACTCACATAATCCTGTGTTTGATAAGACGCAGACATATGAACTTGCACTCGTCAAGATGTAGAGCCATAGTCTCACACTTGACAATAAACAAACATGTAGATCTCCGATCTCTTGCTAAACAAGCTGCGAATTTGTAGATATATGATCTTATGCTTAACACGAAGTTGGCATGTAAGTTTATGGTTAAACAAGCATAAACATGCAATCTCATAGTCACCAACACGTAAGCATATTGTCTCAGATTTGCAAGACATGTAGCTTGACTAGAAGTAAAGTCATAATCTGCGTTCAATAAGATGCAAACTTGCAATCTCACTCTAGACACCAACTAGCAGTCCCTACTGTTGAAGATATTAGTGACGTGGATCTGGTAAAGCCACACATGAGGAATGAGTCCATGAGAAATAAAATCTAAATAGGAAATATTCTAGAAGCAACAATAACAGAAGCATAATACATCTATCATTTGCTGAGTTGTACATACAAACAAAATAGATTGTAGGAATTTGTTATCAGGTATCTGTATATATACATACCTCATGTACAGTATTCATTGATTTCGAGAGAATAAATTTCCTTATGTTCTTATATGGTATCAGAGCCACTTGACTAACATCACCATGGCTGCTGCTGAATCTACCTCTACCACTCAACCACCTTCTTCTTCTTCTACCGATCTTTCACCTACAGAAACAACGATTTTTTCTACCTTAGCTAAAGCAATCAACTTCACTCTCCCAATTAAGCTAGATAAGAGCAATAATATCAACCGGAAGGCACAAATTACAGCTGCCATTAGAGATTTAGAACTGGAAGAATACATCTCACCTTCCTTCTTGAAGTGAATCACACGTTAATAAAGAACTCGTATATGATAAACTAGATACACAAGAAGGGGGGTTGAATGATGTAT
>JAOSBN010000177.1:31515641-31535182 GCA_027563595.1 Erythroxylum suave | reverse complement strand
ATTATTGATGCCATGTGAAGTGTTAGAAATTGCTCGTAGCGCACCTTTATCGTAGGATATGTATCGGGATGACCTACAGGCGTCCCGGTGTATACCCTACGGTGAGGGGGTGCTACATAATTGATAAGAGAAGAAAATAATTCAACTACTTCATAAAACTCTATTAATTTATATATCACTTCAATTATTGCTAACAATTCACAGATTGCATTGTTGAAACCTCATCTATATGAACATATTGCTTCTACATCCATTAAAAAACTTAATAATGTAAGTAGTGTAGTTTGTTTTTGACGTTTATCTATTTGCAAGTATCAAGAATAAGTAGGTAAAATTAAAAGCTTACAATGTAATTAGGTTTATGATAGTCATCTTTATACACTGGTTGAAGGGTCCAAAAAATGTAACGATGTAGAGTGTCATACCTTCCCTCACATAAATCAAGTACACTAATAAAAGCAATGATTTCTCTTCTATAATTCCCAATATTAGCATCTATAATAACAATTTTTTTGGTGATGTGCATAGATTGTTACAATTTCTTGGTTAAAAAAGACAATGAAACTTATTTAATACTCAACAAAATTGGAAGGAAAAGCTTTTGATGGATAATAAGCTACAATATTTTCATTAATAGGATATAGAACAATTGTTAGGATATAGAACAATTGCAAAAAGGGTATAAAGATCAAGACATGTCAGAGAAGAAAAAATAAATAGGATAGGGAAAGCAACAAAAAAATGAGAAAGAACGATTTATGTGGTTCGCCCAATATATAGGCTACGTCCATGAATGATGATGAGGAAAATAATTCACTCTAATGGAGAAGAGTTACAATATACAATAAAATCCTTAAGGGGCTTGAGTACAATAAAGAAATAATTTTATATTTGGTTTCACAAAATAAAGGTAAAATTCTCTCCAAACAAAGTGAATAAAACTTGAGCTATTGTTGTGAAAATTTTCACTGAAATGCTGGCTTTGTATCTTAACTCTTATGCAAAAATGGCTGATAGAGCAAAGTTGTTTGTACTAATTCTTAACCACTAACCTCAACTTGTTATGTAAGAATTTCCAATATAAGAAAATTGTATGGCCATTAAATTCTTTGAAAAGTCAAAGCATGAGCAAGGAGAAATAAGCACCATGACAATGTCTCATAACGCTAGTCAAAATAAAATAGCTAGATTACTACTATAGCTGTCTTGAGTCTAAGTCAATCCTACAGAGAATGTATGCAAAGTTTATGAAATGAAATTAATCGGTGTTTAGGTTTACGGGTTTTAGAATTTTCAAACAAGAAAATAAAATGAAACTAGATTAATAAAAACAACTTAAAGAAAACATATGAAAATGATAAAAATGGGAAATTCGGTAGGGACTCTGTTCTTTGGTTCAATCTTGGCCTATATCCTAATTAAGCATATTTCATTATTTTGTTGTTCTTAAACCTCTCCTAGAAACTATTAGTCGTGGGTTAATAATTAACCCAAGTTTTTCCTTTGGTTTTATTTAATTTAGATACAATCGTTAATTAAACATAACCACTGAATAACCTAGAATACGATCTTTAGATTTAATTAGGTAGTAGCATTACGAATTAGGAAAACCAATTAATCAAGGCAACAACCACATACGTTGCATCATTTAACCTAGGTTATGTTATCCTTAATGATTACAAATCATATTCACCACACATAAATTTCAACATAACAATTACAAATTATATCGAAATTCTAGCAATGAGTTTGCAACTAAAAGATTCAATGAATGCATTAAAATCATTATCTCACAATACCCAATAAATTTATACACAAATAACTGAACAATAACGAAAATATAATTATCCATACACAAAATCCAGATAATACAATCAATTTCTAACGAGAGAAAGAAACAACAAAAACAATAAAATACACTTAACCCAATTTATCGGCACTGATGTCACCTCCGAATTAGTATCGATAACTTAGCCTTCCATGGGTCTCTCACATAAAATGCTTCACGCTACTGTGGCTTTGATATGACAAATAAACATTGTTGGCCCAAGCTACTGTTCACGTTTGTTTATAACCTTGCTAGTGTCGTGCGCGCGTTCTAAGAATAACGCCCCCAATGTCTTTAAAACGTTTGCGTTTCCGCAAGACGTCTCCGTGAAACGCAGATATCGTCTGTATTAAACGCAGAACATCTGTATGAAATGTAGTCGTTCTCTGCCTCCAGCTGCTATGCGTCATCGTCTCTTACTGTTTGTTCATGGCTACTGCACTGTCCATCACACTGCCATTTCATGTTTCTTGTTTTAATCCACCTTATAGGCTGCGTTTTGCTTCTTCCCAGCAGCCTCTTCTCTTCATGCTATTACGTTTCATGCTCCACTGCTGCACCTTAACCCTGTGGACATTGCCTTATACATTGTCCATTAATTAAATTATTACATGGTCATTAAATTAACATAAATTGCATGTAAAATTCCATGCATAATCATAAGCTCACGTTCTTTGCATCGTGTGCTTTCATTTTCCTTATTTTCTTTTGGTCTTAATTTTCTTCTCTTTGCTTCATGAAGACTAGGGAAAAATTTAATCTTCAAAAAATGACCCGAATATTATACTTTGAACTCACTTAGCTCCATCACTTCTGAGTTGTGCCTAAAACTACATAAGAACTAAAATGAATATTTTAAGCAATTTTATGTCATTAATCGCTGAGTATTATAAAATGATAAAACAATTAATTAAGCACATGTCAAGCTACAAAACATATCCTTAATGATTAAGGATTTAATATTAGCCATTAAAATAATGATTTTAAATTTGAAGAATCCTGAGCCACATCCCAATAATCTCTACTTTAGCTCAAATTTGATGAGCTACTCATTACTATATAAAAGTCTCAAAGGGCAATCAGATGCTGCAAACATCAACTACTGAGTCCAAATAATGCTTGAACTTAAAGCTAGGTAGTGGCTTGTCAACATATATATAGAATTCTCATATGTGCGAACCTTCTTCACAACAAAATTTTCAGCAGCAATTGTATCTCTGATGATGTAGTACGTGATACTAATGTGCTTGGTCTTGGAATAATACAAATCATTCTTGAAGAGATGAATAGCACTTTGGTTATTTGGAAACAGAACGGTTGTACCTTATGCAACATCAAGCTCAGTAATTAAGTGGCCTCCTTAACACCCTTTGCAGCTACAACATATTTTGCCTCAGTAGTAGATAAAGCAACAACAGATTATGGCAATACTTTCTAACTGATAACACCAGAACATAAGGTGACGATGTAACTCGACAGAGATATATGCCTGTCGAGGCCACCACCATAACTAGAGTCCACAAAATCAACAATTTTATTAGATGTTGCTTTGCTTCTATCAAATACCAAAACTATATTGTAACAACCTTTAAATATCAAAATATCAATTTTACAGCTTTTTAATGAAGCTTCCCAGGATTATCATATAACTGCTCACCATGCTAATCGCATTTGGAAGATCAAGTCTAATGGAAACCAAGATATACACGATACTATCAACCGCACTAGAATATAGAACATGTGACATGCATTCAATCTCTTCCTCTGTTTAGGGCCAATGTTTAGAAAACAATTAGAAATGAGTAGTTAAAGGAGTAGAAACATGTTTGCAATTAACAATATTAAAACTATTGAGAAATTTTTTTATGTACTTTTTTTTAGGTAGGTACAATTTATTAGTTTGATGGTACCTATAAATCTCTACAACTAAAATTTTCTTAGCTGCACTAAGATCTTTCATTTCAAACTCACTACTAACTTGAGACTTCAACTTGTTAATTAAGGACTTGTTTTTAGAAGTAATCAATATGTCATCATCATATAACAACAAGTAAACAAATGAACCAGCTTTAAGCTATCTAATATAAACATAATTATCATACTTACTCCTTGTATAACCTCGCCCAATCATAAAGGAATCAAATCTTTAATACCACTTCCTAGAAACCTGCTTAAGGCCATATGCAACAAAACCCTCAAATTGCTTTATGTAATCTTATCCCTTTTTAGTAGAGATAGCTAACAAAACTTCACCATCAGAATTTGTGTCAGCTACATTGGCTTCGACGTATGAGGTTGTTTCGTCTTTTCTTCTTTATCCTTTTTGATTTTCAATTTATAATAATTATTAATTTCGTGCCTAGGTTTCTTACAATAACGATATTGTTGGATATACATTTCCTAGATTTAGATATGGATTTATTTCTAGCTGTACTCCCTTTTTTATATAACCTACCTCTTACGGAAAAGCCTTCACCTTTATCGTCAACATACACTTTAAGATCAAATTTTTCTTTAAATAAAAAATTATATTTGACGTCCTAAAAAAATAATGTATCATTATTACCATATAACATAATTTCCTTGAATTTCTTAAAGGTAGATGGTAAGGAGACAACCAAAAACACAACCTTATTATGGAGACTTTTGGTCATACAGAGACACTCAATTTTTGACCATAAGCCTATAGTTGCAATCTTACGAAGGACCTCAAGCAGAACCTCCTTGGAAAGACAAAGTTGGATTGTCGATAACGTCTTTTCATCTAAGTCCTCCTGTTGTTGATCGATCAAAAATTCTGGCTTCATTGACTTTTTCATATAGAGTCTTTTTCCAATTTGTTCTAAGTAAGAACGACTTTCATCTGGACTCTCCAGATGCTAAATCTAGTCTTGTCATTAAATTTCTCGATATCAAATTTTGTACCATTAGACATCTTGAACCTTCTCTAATACCACTTATTAGGGTTTAGAACAATGGTAAAAGCGAGGATAAGGATTAACATAAGTGAGAGAAGTAAAAATAAACAGGATAAGAAAAGCAAAGAAAATGAGACACAAGAATTTACATGATTCACCCAATGTATAGGCTATTTCTACAGATAATGATAAGTAAAATAATTCACTATAATAGAGAAGAGTTACAATAAAATCCTCAAGGGGCCTAAGCATAACGAAGAACTAATTTTGTGTTTAGTTTCATAAAATAAGCATAAAATTCTCTCCAACTAAAGTGAATAAAACTTTAGCTATTGTGGTGAAAAATTATCACTCAAATGTTGGCTTTGTACCTCGGCTCTCCCATGCAATAGTGGCAGATAAATCAATGCTATTTGTGCTAGTTCTTAGCTGCTAACCTTAAGCTTGTTGTGCAAGGATTTCCAATTGAAGAAAATTGTGTGGCCAAAGTCAAAGTATAAGCAAAGAGAAATAAGAGCCCCTAGATATATCCTTAGTGATTAAGGGTTATGATATTAGCCACTAAAATAATGAGTTTAAATATAGAGAATTCTGAGCCATATCGTTATAGTTCCAAACAACTTTCTACTTTAATAACATGGGCAACATTAAGTTAGAAAGAAGGAAATCTATTCCTACCCAGTGTGGTAGTCATTGTGGATAATACATGTTATACAAGAACTAATAACTCAAATACGATTTACAACAACAAGATAGTGCTTGCAAAGAATTGTAACACTAGATCTGTGCCAACAAAATTATCACTAAGTCTTCCTACTTCCTCTTAGGCAAGCATAATTACCTCATTTGCTCTTTCAGTGAAGCATTCAAACATAGTCCTAGGAGGAAATCTTCGATAGAAGGTAGCGTGCATAATACTTGAGCTGCAAAAAAGCCTCATATGTTAATATGAACTTAGTTGCCTCCATAATGCTTGTTCTTTACGGAAAAAATGGTATAAATATTTATGTATCCCGAGTTATATTGTTGTACCTGTGGACTATTATGCCTCGCATGAACAGTGTAAAAATCAGCCAGTGGTTCCCTTAACGGTCACTGGGACGCCAATCAAGAGAGATCAACTCTAGCTAACATGAGCTTATGGCAAATGGTATCCTGTCTACCGAATCCAATCTCAAATACAGTTCTCTTCTCAAACTAAACCATCTACTTCAACTCTGCAGCAACTACAAAGCGCTAAGACATGGCCTACAAGTTCACCAACGAATCACCGTATGTGGATGGCACCAAAATCCCTTCGTGTCCACGAAACTGCTCCAAGTTTACGCGGATTGCGATCATTTCATGTTTGCCCAGAAACTGTTTGGTGAAATGCCCCATCAAAATGTTTTTGCTTGGACATCACTACTTGGTTACTATGTCAGGCACGGAATGTACGAGAGATGTATTGGGAATTATGGGGTAATGAAATTTAAGGGTGTTTCTCCGGATAACTATGTGTTTCCAAAAGTTTTAAGAGCATGCGCGCAGTTATTGTGGTGGGAAGGAGGGACTTGGCTCCACAAAGATGTAATTGTTTTGGGATGTGAATTCAACTTGCAGGTTTCTAATTCTTTGATTGATATGTATCTTAAATGTAACGATATTAGGAGCGCTAGGTGGGTATTTGAGAAGACCGAAAGGAGGGATTTGTTGTCCTGGAACTTAATGATTTCAGGGTATGTATATCATGGTTTGTTACAGTTGGCTATAGAGCTTTCTAGTAGCTTGAGATTTGACGGTTTGAAGCCTGATCTTGTCACTTTGAACACTCTTATGGATGCTTATTGTCGAATGGGCCTATGCGATGAAGCTTGGAGAGTTTTTACACAAATAGAAGATCCTAGTGTCATATCTTGGACCACTTTGATCTCAGGCTATTCTCGGATTGGATATCGTGAAACTTCATTAAGGATTTTCAAGGAGATGGTCAATGCGCCAATGATTTTTCCTGATTTGGATTGTCTTTCTACTGTTATTGTGTCTTGCCGGTATCTCAATGCATTGATGAATGGGAAAGAAATCCATGGTTATGGTATTAAAACAGAAAACGTGACTGCATTTTACAGTTCAGCGGGTGCTGCCTTGGTGACAATGTATGCTAAATGTGGCAGAATTCAGGATGCTAAAAAGGTATTTGATTTCATGGATAAATCCGAACTTGTTGCATGGAATGCTATGATTTTTGGTTATGTTGAACTAGATATGGGAAACATGGCACTTACATTATTCATTGAAATGCGAAGATTGGGTGTTAAGTATGACCAGACAACAGTATCCACTGTTTTACCGATTTGTGATTTGGCATGTGGTAAACAGATTCATGCCTACATCAAGAAAAACAGTCTCTGTTTGGTTATTCCAGTTTGTAATGCATTGATTCACATGTACTACAAATGTGGTTGCATTCGATCAGCATGCTCTGTGTTCTATAGCATGGCCAGCATGGATGTGGTATCCTGGAATACAATGATTGGAGGATATGCCATGCACGGGCTTGGTGAGGCTGCTCTACAAATTTTTCAGGATATGAACCAATCAGGTTGTTTCCCTAACTCTGTGACTTTCACGTCTCTATTATCAGCCTGTAGTCATTCAGGTCTTGTGGATGAAGGACTTGATCTATTTTACAGGATACCTGAGGAATATGGATTAACACCTAGAATGGAACACTATTCTTGTGTTGCTGACATGCTAGCACGTTCCGGCCAGCTTGGAGATGCCTTAAGTTTCATTGAGAGGATGCCTCAAGAGCCTGATAAGTCTATTTGGGGAACTCTTTTAGCTGCTTGCCGAGCCCACCAAAACCTCGATATTGGAAGGCATGCTGCTGAACAGTTAACCAGATTAGAACCAGAACATGCTGGGCATTATGTGGCATTGTCTAATATATATGCAAAAGCAGGAAGATGGGATGATGCTGTGAGGGTGAGAAAAAATATGGAAGGCAAAGGGTTGATTAAGCCATCAGGGGAAAGCTGGATAGAAATAGGAAAATGAATAAATGCAAGTCACTGGGTATTGAAGCATTCTGTATTGCTGCTAGTGAGACGAAAGTTCTGTTACACCAGTAAGTGATCAGCAATTACAGGACCCACCAGACTTGATTCTCTGTGGGAGTTGCTCAACTTTCTGAATAAATGCAAGTCACTGGGTATTGAAGCATTCTGTATTGCTGCTAGTGAGACGAAAGTTCTGTTACACCAGTAAGTGATCAGCAATTACAGGACCCACCGGACTTGATTCTCCGTGGGACTTGCTCAACTTTCTGAAAATGGAGCTCAAAATATCACAAGTGATTTGTTAGTAATGCTAAAATTATATTGCAATCTTAGTGCTTCCTGGTTGATGGTCTCAACCAATATAATTAGTTATGCTTACAAGAGTGACACGACTGATTCTCCTTCTTGAATATGCGCGGAATTTAACTTGATATTTTGGTGATGGATGACCAGGAACAACAGGTTATGCTCACCTACACTACAAAGCTGGGATTCAAGGCTTAAGGCACACAAGCCCGGCAATTGACACTGTGGAAAGATGACACTTATCCTTCAACTCTTCAGTATTTCTTTAAGGTGAAAGGGGAATATAAAATACTTATATATTTTCTAATATTCGATTAAAATTTTCATACTATAAGAATAGGTAAGGTAAAATTATTTAAATGGAGATTTAAAACTTTATTTGATCCTTTTGACTTTTATAACCTATAAATTCTAAATAACAATTTATTTTTCATTCAATAAAAGCTAATTTTTAAAAATTTTTATCCCAATTTCATAAAAGCATTATTAAATGTGGACCTTTATCTAACAATTTTCACCTTTTTATTGAAGTTTTATTTTTTATACTACATTTTTAGACTTATTTCCAGCAAAAAGGTAACAACTTGCTCGGAAATGGTTGCAAGCAATTGGTTTTAAACATTTCTACGTTTGAATGCATGGTATGCTAAAATTGAAACTTTCGATTTCACATGCAACGTAAATGCTTTGCTTTTAATAATCGTTTCTTACAGATTAAGCCGTCATTTGCTTTTATATTGACTGATATGCTTCAATGAACTAAGCTGCCGATGTCCACATGATAATGCTGATTATCTACACAGCTGAGAAGCAGCTTAACGAATGCTTACGTGAGCTTTGGCACACGGGTTTCGCGATTGATGGTTATGGATAAAGAATACTTTCGAAAAGCTCCGTCACGGTTCCTAAGAATCAGGAGGGCAGGTATTAATACTGGTAAAATTGAAATTGTAACGGTGGTAAGTTAGAGAAACGTGTGGGATGGAGGAGAGGAGCTGAGTATTGGAGTTGAGTGATGAATGAAGAAAGAAACGATGTCCTTCAATGGATTTTATGAGAAGAAGAAGTGTGAGACGACAACGTATTACTTCGTGACGGGGTTCAATTGTTGTATCCCTGTCATGTTTTTATTGCTCCTTATTTAAGGGTTAGTATACTAGAAGTGTCACTTAAATATAGGAAAAAAAGTATGTAGGAGCTAAAGAAGCAAACGTTGCAATCTGCACCAATGGTATGCTCAGAGGCAACGAAGGATGGAAGAGGATGACCGAAGGATACCAGAAGTACAGTTCGATAGTTATTACAACAATAATCAATATCATATGTCCACGGGATTTAAAAAATTTGAAATATGGGTCTTTAATAGGAGAGGACTGAGAAGTTAGATTTTAACAAGTGAACATTTTTTTAACATGGATAGGGGACTCCATTAAAGATCCGAAGGAATTGAAACAAATGAAGATGAGTAAGGAGTATTGTCATTGCAACAAAGCAGGGAAAATATTAGGGTTTTTTTTTTTTTTTGCTATGATTTTACAATTGTAACTGGCTAAAAGGTTTACTTTTCGTGACGATTTTGAAAATCGTTCTCAAATATCCGACATTTAGTTACAATTTTAGAAAAAATAGTCACAAAAAGTAAGCTTACTCACTAAAAGTAAGCTTATTTTTTGCGGCGATTTTGAAAATCGTTCTCAAATATCCAACATTTAGCTACAAGTTTAAAAAAATGGTCACAAAAAGTAAGCTTATTTTTAGCGAATAAGCTTACTTTTTGCGACGATTTTGATAATCGTCGCAAAAAGTAAACCTTTGATGACGATTTTAATAATCATTATCAAATGAAGACCATTTGGCAACGACTTTTTAAAATTGTCTCTAAAATTTAATATTTTGTGACGAATTTTAAAATTGTCGCTAAACGTGAATCTTTTAGGGATGTTTTTGTCGCTAAAAGCGGATCTTTTAGCAATGATTTTTTAAACATCGTCCCTAAATGTATGCCAAATGTGCCAAATAAGGAGAGAACGAAAATGAGACTTTGACACTTAAAATGAAAAGCTTTAGAAGCCTAAAGCACTCATCTCTCATCTGGTCTTTCTTTCCTCTTCCTCCATGAAAACACAACACCCATGTCTCATCCTCTACTTTCTTCTCATTTTCTTTGTGGCCTATTTGGAGTTTCTTGACAATACCCCTTTTGTTTACAAGGGACTGTTTCGAAGGAGCACTAGCACCTCCCCGTATGATCGATCTCATCACTTTGCAATTCGGAACACTATTGCCAACTCCAGCTTCTCAGGAATCCAAATCCTCCACAAATTTCACCTTCCAACTTGCCAACCATGAAACCACGATTCTCGTCTTCCAAAACCCCATCTTCGTTTGTGATAATGATGGAAAAGAGAGAAGAAGAGTTGAAGGAAATCAGGTCCAAGACTATAGAGGAAATAAACGAAGAGGTTGTTGATCTTAAAGGTGAGCTTTTTATGCTCCGACGTTAGAAATCGGCACGTAATGAGTTCAAGCCCAATGAGTTTCACCGTATGCGTAAAAGGGTTTGTGCTTCTTGCAGTTGGTAAAATGTTAAATTCAAGCTCTGAGTTTGCCTTTTATACTTATATGGCGAGATACTTGTTGTGCAACAATTTTGTTTGCTTTACTGGTATCACATTGTGCTTTTAGTGAAGCTTGCTTAACTTGGAGTTGTCAATCATGGTGTGTGGTATGTGACATAAACAAATTGCAAGCTTGGTTCTTGAGGAGGGAATAAATAAGAGGTTGTCAAGAAAGCTCGACAGGCAATGGAAGAAAAACATAGTTGTCAGACCACCTCCATCTTTGAAAAAGTTGCGAGAGGAAGAAGTGTCGAAGACAGAGTCTCAGGCGGAGACTCTTTCTCATCCCAATGATGAGACCTAACTTATTTGGATTGGACCAGGTAAACAATTTGGACTGGACCGGGTCCTCTTCAGCCTTTCTCCCTAATGGGTCTAGCTCATACACATTACATGGACCCATCTTCCCCGAGCTGGACTCAACAGACTGGCCCAAGCATCGATTTTCTTGTTTTTCATTTCTTATTTGTCATTTTTTATTTTTCCTTTATTCGGTTGTACTTTGTCTATTTTTACAATATTTGCTTGTTACAGGTTGTTGTAACAAACTCGTAGCTACAGTCTATATAATGTTCTCCTTACATTAATGAAAAGGCTGAGGCAACTATTGGTGATTTATCGTCGTCTCCTTTCTTCTCAACATGGTATCAAAGCATTGTCTCTGGTTCTTTTTGCTTCTGCCATAAATTTTTCTTTTCTCTTCTTCGTTCATCCTTTCTTTCCTTTCTGTTGTTTTTTTTTTCTTCATGTCTGGCCCTTCATCTGCCAGCGTCACTACAAATCAAGGGCACCCAAATCAGCAACTCTTACAACCAGAAGATCACCCAGCAAGCCCCTACTACCTATACCCCAATGAAAACCCTTCCCTAGTTTTAGTCTCTACCCTTTTGACAAGAACCAACTATCATTCATAGGCAAGATCAATTCAGATGGCCCTGCTATCTAAAAATAAGCATAGGTTTATTGATGGCACTATTCTAATGCCCGAAAAGGATGGACCCCTGTTTGCTTATTGGGAAAGATGTAATACTATGGTGCTTTCTTGGCTACTGAGATCTATAACAAACTTAATAGAACAGAGCGTTATTTGGTTTGATTCTGCTGTAGACTTATGGAAAGACTTGCAAGGTCGGTTCTCACAAGTAGATTCATTTCGAATATCAGATCTACGGGAAGAAATCTACAATTTCAGACAAGGATCCCTCTCAGTTTCAGATTACTACACCCATCTCAAGATGCTGCGGGATGAGTTTTTTAATCTCAGGTCCTTACCCAGGTTTAAGTGTGACCCTCAATATTCTTGTGATTTATTAGCCACTATTAAAAACTATCAAGATGGTGATTGTGTGATTAGATTTCTTAAAGGCTTAAATGAATCCTATTCTACTGTGAAGTCACACATTATGATAATGGAACCTTTATCTAACATGAAAAAGGCTTTTGCTATGGTTGCTCAGCATGAAAGGTAACTAAACCTATCTTCACAGAATAATATACCCACTACCACTATTGAACCTCATGCTCTCTACGCCAAAATAGACACTAGAAAATTCAACCAACAATCCAGAAGACCAATTTGCACTTTCTGTGGTAATACTAGTCACATTGAATCCAAATGCTATCGAAAACATGGTTTCCCACCCAATTTCTCAACATTCAATAAAACTTCATATCCCAACAGAGACAATAATCCATAAAAATTCAAATCTGTGAATCAAGTTGAAACAAACTTGGATGTTTTTTCTTCTGATCCTAATTCCCAATCCATCAATAGAGAGCCTTCCCAAGATACCTCTATCTACAACTTGAGTGCTGAACAATATGGCCAATTGGTACAGCTGCTGCAAAAAGAAGGAGATCCAAAAGGAAAAAACATTGTCACCTCTCAGGTTAATACAGTCTCTGCTCATAAACAAGGTATATCCGAACCTATTTTTTCTTTTGATCCTTAGTCTCTCACTTGGATTCTTGATTCTGGAGCTACTGATCATATAGTTTGTTCCTTACATTTCTTCACAACCTACAAACCCGTGGACAACACCAATGTTAGATTGCCCAATGGGGACCTTGTGACAGTAACACATGTTGGCACTGTTAATATCTCTTCACTCATCCTCATTGATGTTCTTTTTTGTACCTAATTTTTCTTTTAACTTAGTCTCTGTTAGCAAACTCACTGTTTCTAGTCATCTTCAGCTAACATTCACATCTACCTTGTGTCATATTCAGGAAACCAATTCAATGAGGACGATTGGTTTTGCTAAACAAATCCATGGACTCTACCACCTCTCTCCATCTACTTCGGACCCCTATCGTCTTGTTTGCAGTACCACCACACATCCAAACCATCTATGGCATAAGAGACTAGGCCATTTATCTAATAAACGATTGCAGAGCCTTTCTAAGATTGATCCTTCTGTAGTTTTTCAATTTGTTCAACAATGTGATGTTTGTCACTTTGCTAAACAGAAAAAATTTACCCTTTTATTCCAGTAATTCTATTGCTTTTGCTTGTTTTGACCTCATTCATGTTGATATCTGGGGACCCTATCACACACCATCTCATCTTGGTTACAAGTTCTTCTTAACTATTGTGGATGATCATAGTAGACTAACCTAGGTTTATATGATGCATCAAAAACTTGAGACTAGAGAACTATTGAAAGGATTTTGTGCCTATATTGAAAGACAGTTTGACAAAAGAATTAAGTGTATAAGAAGTGATAATGGGATTGAATTTTCAATGAAGGATTTTTATCAGGAGAAGGGTATTTTTCATGAAACTTCTTGTGTGGAAAGGCCCCAGCAAAATGGGAGGGTGGAGAGAAAACATCAACATATCTTAAGGATTGCCCGGGCACTAAAAATACAGGCTAATCTTCCTACCAAGTTCTGGTCAAACTGTGTTCTACATGCTGTTTATTTGACAAACCGTGTCCCCACTCCTCTTCTATCCAATAAAACTCCCTATTCTATTTTGTTTAATGCTAATCCTAACCTTCAATCTTTGAGAGTATTTGGCTGTCTCTGTTTAGCTTCCACCAAAGAAGCCAACAGAGGCAAGTTTGATACCCGAGCAAGGAAATGTGTGTTTGTTGGTTTTGCTCTAGGTTCTAAAGGCTACAGGCTCTATGACCTACTCACTAACCAATACATTGTGTCTAGAGATGTCATTTTTTACGAAGATCAATTTCCCTTCCTTATCCCATCACCTGAAACACACTTCCCTGCTCTTAGCTTACCCTTTTATTCTTCTCCTACATCCATGATCTTTCATTTTTCCCTTTACCTTCCTCTTCTCCTGACCAAAATTCATCTTCTTCTCCTTCTCCTTCTTCCTCATCTTCTTCCACAGCCTCTATACCTTGTCAATTCTCACCCTCTCCACCTCTTCGTCGTTCCACCAGAACAATTAATCCACCTTCTTACCTAACCGATTATGATTGTCCTACACTCCCTCACACCTCTCCACACACCTTATCATCCGTTCTCTCCTATGATTCTCTTTCCCCTCAATCCTAGGTTTTCTCAGCTACACTTGTCTCTCTCACAGAACCAAAATCCTACAAACAGGCCACACAATAGAAGGAATGGAGAGATGCAATGGATGTTGAATTAAAGGCCTTGCAAGAAAATCATACCTGGGATCTCACCTTTCTGCCTCTAGGGAAGAAAATTGTCACCTCCAAATGGGTCCACAAGTTCAAGTTCAATGCAGATGGGTCCCTTCAACGTTGTAAAAGCAGAGTGGTTGCAAAGGGTTTCACTCAGCAAGAGGGACTTGATTACACTGAGACCTTCTTCCCAGTGGTTAAGTCCACAACCATCCGAGTCCTGCTTGCTCTCGTTGCTACAAGAAAATGGCACTTACATCAGCTAGACATAAACAACACTTTCTTGCATGGGGATTTAAACGAAGAAATTTACATGACACCACCTGATGGTTTGAAGTTACTTCACCCTGACATGGTCTGCCGCCTTCGGAAAAGCCTCTATGGCCTGAAACAGGCTAGTCGACAATGGCACTCCAAGCTTAACACTGCTCTGCTCGCTCATGGCTTCCTCTAGTCCCTTTCTGATCACTCAATGTTCACCAAGAAGCATCATGGTGACTTCATCATTCTTCTGGTTTATGTAGAAGATGTTCTACTCTCTAGCAACTCCCTCCAGCTCATCCAATCCACCAAGCTCTTCCTCGACGATGCCTTCACAATCAAAGACCTCGGCTCTGCTACTTACTTTCTTGGTCTCAAGCTCACACATTGTTCCTTTGGCATAAATCTTTGTCAGCGCAAATACACCCTTGATTTGCTTCGTGAGACTAGCTTCCTCCACTCGAATCCTGTTTCAACACCAATGGCCACAAATGTCAGATTGTCATCAGAGGGCCAACCCCTTCCGGATGCTACAAGCTACAGATGTTTAATTGGTAAACTTCTTTACCAGACCATAACCCGACCAGACATTTGCTTCGCCGTCCAGCAGCTTTCGCAGTTCATGTCCCAGCCAACGGCCTCTCACGTGCAAGCCGCTCATCGAATCCTTCGCTACCTCAAAGGTTCGCCTGGACAGGGCCTTCTCTTTCGTGGTGATTCCCCTCTCACCCTCCGTGTTTTTTCCGACTCCGACTAGCGTAGTTGTCCGGACTCTCACAAATCCTTAACTGGCTACTGTGTCTTTCTTGGTGACTCCTTGATTTCGTGGAAATCGAAGAAGCAAGCCACCGTCTCTCACAGCTCTACAAAAGCTGAATACCGCACCCTAGTCACGACCATCTGTGAACTCCAGTGGCTCTCTTTCCTTCTCCGCGACCTTGAGATCTCTCATCCGAGCCCAGCGTATCTCTACTGTGACAATCGATCTACAATCTATATCGTCGAAAACCCCATCTTCCACGAAAGAATGAAGCATATCGAGCTCGACTGCCATCTCGTCCATGAAAAGGTCAAATCTGGCATTGTTCATCTCCTACCAGTATCCTCTACCGATCAGCTTGCCGACATCTTTACCAAAGCTCTCCCCTAACAACCTTTCCATAATTTACTTCACAAGCTGGGCGTTATACAAAAAGTATACCGTCCAGCTTGCAGACGGTTGTCGAAGACAGAGTCTCAGGCGGAGACTCTTTCTCATCCCAATGATGAGACCTAACTTAATTGGATTGGACCAGGTAAACAATTTAGACCAGACCGGGTTCCTCTTCAGCCTTTCTCCCTAATGGGTCTAGCTCATACATATTACATGGACCCATCTTCCAAGAGCTGGACTCAACAGACTGGCCCAAGCATCGATTTTCTTGTTTTTCATTTCTTATTTTTCATTTTTTATTTTTCCTTTATTCGGTTACTTTGTCTGTTTTTACAATATTTGTTTGTTACAGGTTGTTGTAACAAACTCGTAGCTACAGTCTATATAATGATCTCCTTACATTAATGAAAAGGCTGAGGCAACTATTGCTGATTTATCGTCATCTCCTGTCTTCTCAACAAGAAGCTCTCCACATGATATTCTGTAGAATAGTCGCCGAAAAGGTTTAGAATTTGCTGGGGAATTCTGAAAGGTTCTTCCAGATGCACTTCGTGATGTCATAGATCTCTTTGGCAAGCCAACTAAAGCCCTCATTCTTGAAGAAGTAGGGAGTGATGTGCTTTGATCGTATTATTCAAGATCCAAAGTGTAGCATTTCTTATTTCTTGATAGGTTCATAAGACTAAGGACTAATTGTCTTATATAAACTGGCCTTTAATATTTTGTCTATAGAATTGTTAAGATTGTAATTAAAATCTCGTATATGAAGAATATTCTTTTTGTTGATATACTTAATGTTATTTTATTTTTCATATATAATGCTTCAAATTATCAATTATTTTTGTATAATAAATTAACTTTAAAAAATCTAAATATTATATATAATAATATAAATTAAAAACACCACAAATAATTATCATTAAAATGGTATAATATTTCGTTAAAACGTATATTAAAAATTTGACTATATTTTATAAAATATAGTTAAAAATATTTAGCTACATTTTAAAAAATGTAGCTAAAAAATGTTGGCTACATTTTCAGAAACGTAGCTAAAAACATTTAGCTACGTTTCTGAAATGTAGCTAAAATCTTTTGGCTACGTTTCCAAAAATGTTGCTAATAATTTTTAGCTACGAAACATAAGCGTAGTCAAAAAGTATTGGTGACGATTTCCTAAAACGTTATTAATAATTTTTCGCTACGAAAATCAAGCATAAGGAAAAACTATTGGTGACGATTAAAAAAAACGTCGCCTATAGTTTTTAACTATGGGGATTCGGCAATGTTTTTTTTGACAAAAATAAATCTTCGCTAATTACTATTAGCGATGATTTTGAGACTTTTAGTGACGAGTTTTTTGGTAGCTAAATGTAGTTTCTATTGTAGTATGCAAGATTTGATTTCTTACCACATAAGTTAGTTATATGTGAACTTTCTTGATTCGTTTTTTCTTGAAGAATTTGAAACTAAAAATTAAAGGATAAAAGATAAAGATATCTTTTGTAGTTTAGGAAACTTTGGAAAAAAAATTTTGATCTTTAAAATTCTTGAAAAAATCCTAGTTTTCAATTTTTTTAGTAAAAATCTCTTTTCTTATGCTTCAATTAAAAAGTAACAATAAAATACACTTGTTATAAACATCGCACATGTAACAATGCTTATATGACTGTTCAATTTAGCCCTTAAACTCAAACAGAACTAATTAAATTGATTTAAGCTAATAATTTATTAGTATTATCTTAAATTATTAATTTACTTTGGGTTTAATTATTTCAGGTCACATTTAAGAGTTAAGTTATGTTATTATATTAATAACATTCGATTAGTCTACATCTAATATTTATATTATGCGTATTCTTTTATTATTTTTGAACCAAAGTTTAAAAGAAAGAGTTTCTCTATAAAACTAAAAAAGAGGGTTTTTTTCAATATTTTTAAAGACTAGGGAATGTTTCTAAAGTTTCTTAAACTACATGGGAGAATTATTTCTTTTACCCAAAAATAGATATCCAGTGAAGATTTAGAATATCAGGATTTTGCAACATGCATGTGATTTAGCCAAGAAACATGAAATTGTTCTTCAATAATGTTTGAGAACACATGAAAGTGATATAAGTACTATAATTCGTTCCTTAAAAGAGCTACCCTAATATTATACCTAAACCCATTTAGTGATTAACATCAAACAGAAAAAGAGATAAAGAAACGAGACCACCAGTAGCAAGGAAATAGTTAAAAGGAGAGTGAACGAACTTGTTCCAAGTGCAATGAGAAATTTGTTCCTAGGTATAAATTAAAAAAAATGATGCACAAGTATGCATTGGTGAATGGGAGTGAAGAATCAGAGGACATTGTTTAGTAAGAGCAGGTTGCAATCTCCCAAGCTACAAACGATGATATGTACTATCTTTAGGACATTCCAATAAATAACAGTGATTAGAAAGTATAAAGGAAGAATTATACATATTTTGATGAACAGAGGAAGCTATCATCATTTTATTGATGAGACAATGGTAAGGAAAAAAAGAAAATGTATTGGACGAAATAAACCCAAGCATTAGTGTAGTAAAAGGAGGGTTACAAAATAATTGTCAATAGGTGTGCAAAGGTTATAGTTAGGTTATGAATGACCAATAATTAACTAGTGTACTTTGTTCATTAACATAAGAGGGTGTGATATGATTTTATAAGTAGTGACTGGCTGCACTAAATTATATAATATGTAATTATAATAAAGGATTAGTAGTTTACAGGGAATGGGAAATTGGTAGAGTTAAGTTATGGAAAGTATGGAAGTTCTTATGAAGCTACCAGTAGAGAAGTATGCAAATGAGTTAAGGAAATCGAATTTTTTTTATAGTTCTTGTTATTGAAAAAAGATGGCTATTTGCAATGGAATAACTGTTAGATTAATTTTAATAATTAATGTGGCCCATATTATTTTAATAGATTCTAATATAAAGGTGGGCCCAAAATAATGGTTATTGGGCTTCTTAAAGGTAATTAGAATCATTAGGATTAATTGTTAATTAACCTTTCCCTCCCCCTTTAGATAAAGTTACATTAAAAAGATATTAAATATAGAGGTTCTTACACCATTGAGAGAATAGAGAAAAGTAAGAAGATGAGAGTGGATAAATTGTGATCAAGAACATAATGTTATAATGGATTCAGGTTTGTCTTTATTACGTTCATCGATCCATAAAAGTTAATAATTGGTATCAGAGCCTGTGTTGCATTGTTGTATGGAATGTTGTTTTCCGTATTGTAATGACATGATTCGTAAACTTTTCCCATACATTTTTTAAATTGGTTTTCGGTGAATAACAATAGGTTTAGAGATGTTTTAGATATAATCATTATTACGTGTATTGATTCACATTTCATGGTTGTTGTATTTACGATTGTTGAGAAAGAATCGGAACTCTTGGTTTTTAATGTTAGATCGCGTATGGCCCAAGTATTCACAATACGCTGCGGAAAAGACCATAACACAACACGATATATAACCGAAAAATATAGGATGTGTAAAAATACCTTTGGACACGGATTGACACGGATTGATGGTTGTTATTTTTGGATTCGTAGACACTGCTACACGCGAATGTCCTCTACCGGTATCCACACGAGCATGCATGATCTGGGCTGCGGCTATCGTGTGCTAGCACGTCCCTTTGATCTTTCCAAATGCCGCACGCACTTCTCTCGGATGGTGGCTAGGGTTTTGTGTTATAATGGTGTCACATTCTTATGTGACCTAAGTTTCTCTATTTATAGAGAAAACCTAATCCCATTAAAG
>JAOSBN010000177.1:31499381-31511405 GCA_027563595.1 Erythroxylum suave | reverse complement strand
GAGCACCGAGCATCGGGCTGGGTGCAGTGAAGGACGCGACATTTCACCGGCCCATAGCTTGGACAATGGCGGAAATGCTTTTCCCAATCGTTACTTCTACCCCCCTTAATCCGGGATAGCATTGTCTTTTGTTTTCTTTTGGCCTTTGCGCCCTCCCCAGTATTAAAAAAAAAAAAAAGAAGGACTAGCGAAGCCTCGGCATATGCAAATCCTCTTGCGGATCTTTGCAAATTAAAAAAATGGCTCATTGCGTGAATGCCAAACACAGTTTGAGCGAATTTTGGTACATGCTGGGGTACTGACAGATGAACAAGAGGTAGGGATTTTTATTAGCAGATTAAAAGATGGATTGTGAGTCGATGTACAAGCGCAGAGACTACCTAATCTCAACGAAACAATTGGGCTGGCAAGAATTTTTGAAAGTAAACTACAATGGGCCACTAGACTCTAATTGAGCCTTCAACTAATGGGTCAAATAGCCAAGACCGGTTTGCAAATTCCAATTGAAAATTTGGCTCAAACCTTCCATCTTCTCTGCCAAGTACGAACGCGCAAGGAGGAAGAGGAGCCCTAGTTATGCAACGCTTCTCTCCGGTAGAACTTGAGCGACGATGACGAGAGGGCCTATGCTACCAATGTGATGAGAAATTTTCTCTTGGCCACTGTTGTTGCAAGTTGGTCCTCACTGAAGCGGAGCAAACAGTCGACGAGGTGGACGAAACCTTAGTTGTCGACGAGGAAGAAGAATGCCCGGTGACGTCAGACCAGCTGACGATCTTTCTTCATGCAATTTCAATGGTTCAAACGCCACAAATGATGGGAATTAAAGCCAAGATAAATGGGTTAGAGGTAACTACACTCATTATCTTGGGTAACATTCACAATTTCATACATCACCGAGTGGTAATATCAGCAGGATTGACTACAAAACCGGGACCACCCATGAGTGTCATTAACGTCGTCGGAGAGAAACTTAACTGTAGGGCCTCTACCGAAAGATCAATATTGAAATTCATAATGCTAAATTTTTCATTGATTTTTTGTTGATTGACTTGGATGGGTATGAAGTTGTATTGGGAGCACAATGGCCCCAATCGATTATGTTGAATTTTAGTAATATGCAGATGAAGTTTAAAGCTGGGAATGAATTGATTACATTATAAGGGATGACTGATAGTGAGGCAAAATCAGTGAGGGGAAAAACAATGACAAAAGCAATAAAGCAAAATGGCAAATGTTTTTTTTGCTGCAAGTTTCTATGGATCCTGAAAATAATCCTTGTCATTTAAAGGGAGAAAAGCAAAAGGAATCGCTTAAAATTAAAAAGGAAATTTAAGAGGTATTTGGAGAATCTGTCGATTTACCACCGCAACGACCACATAAACACCGAATTCCTCTCAAAGAAGGGACTCAATAGGTTTGTTTCCGCCCTTTTCAGTATCCTTATTTCAGAAGAGTGAGAATGAGAAATTGGCAGGAGAGATGCTTAATCAAGGAATCATTCGATTCGGCAATAGTCCATTCTCCTCACCTGTACTGTTGGTAAAGAAACATGACAGCTCCGAGAGGTATTGCTTGGACCATTGAGCATTGAAAAAAATTACAATAAAAGATAAATTTCTCGCACCAACAATTGAGGAATTATTGGATGAGCTTTATGGGACATTCTGGTTTGCCAAATTGGATTTACTTTCTGGATATCATCAAATTCAGGTACAGGAAAGAGATAATGCCAAAACAACATTCAGAACTCACCAACGCCACTCCAAATTCCCGGTAATGCCTTTTGGATTTTCTAATGCACCTTCCACCTTTCATCTGCTTTTGTGTGGAGTTCAAAAGTAGAGGAGGCTTTTCAACTGCTTAAAAAAAGCTATGACTTAAGCTTCATTATTGGCATTTCCAAATTTTGCTATTCCTTTCATAGTAGAATGTGATGCATTAAGGACTAGATTAAGGGCTATTCTTATGCAAGAACAAAAACCAATTGCATATTTCAGCACCAAGCTCCAAGGAAAAAGATATGTCTTTGTCAACATATAAAAAGGAACTGATGGCTCTTGTTTTAGCAATGCATAAATGGCGACCATATTTGTATGGCAACTGATTTATTCTTTGAACCGATCAAAAAAGCCTTAAGTATTTATTGGAGTAGAAGGTAGCTATTGAAGCTCAACACCATCGGATTATAAAATAAATGAGGTATGATTTCAACATTGAGTATAAGCATAGGAAATATAATTCAGTTGTTGATGCTCTCTCTCGAAGAGAACATGGTGAGATACATGCAATCTTGGTACCTATTCTAGAATGGCTAGATCCTGTGGTGGCTGAAAATAAGAATCATCCTGAGTTACAACAATTGCATAAGGTAGTGCAATACAACGAAACAGTGGGACCATGGCAAGTAAATAAAAGCATCATTTTCTTTAAAGACCGGATTTATCTTTCTTTAGATTCTCAGTTAATTCCGGTTATATTTAAAAAATACATGGAGTTGATCATGAAGGGTATCACAAAACCTACATTATATCAAAAGTTCTTTTTATTGGAAGAGGATGAAAAAGGGTGTCAAAAAATTCATTCGGGAATGTGAGATTTGTCAAAGACATAAGGTTGATCTTCAAACGCTAGCTGGGTTGCTTTAACCTCTACTAGTGCCTTCTCAATTTTGGGTCGACATTTCGATGGATTTCATTGATGGGCTTCCATTATCAAAAAGTAAAATAATGCTCTTCATGGTAGTTGATAGATGATGAGCTTGTCGAGGGCTATCAAAAACAAACCTTACTCCTGGAAATTAGACTTGTAGTAGTGGGAATAAAGGTTGATCCACAGAGAAAGGCAATTAAAAATGTATGTAAATTACTACTAAGATTGATGGAGCGTTTTGTTTGTTGCGAATAAAATATAAAGCTAATAAATCTAATAAGATTAAGCTTAAAGACAATCAATAATAACTAGCTTGGCCAAAGGAAATATCCACCATCGGAACTAACAATTAATCCTTTATACAATGATAATTAATTCCACTTTGATTATTTATCAAGAAAACAAGTATTTCATATCTTTCATTACGTATGGTTAACAAAGAACACCAGCAAACCAATTAACCCCAATTATTAGACGATCTAAGCCCAACACGAAAGAGTTAATCTAACAACATCATTGTGTCATAGAAAGATCAATAAATCAAAGTTTCTTTAGCCAACAACGATTAGGAGAGACTTGGCCTATTATTCTTCCTAAGATTTAATAACAACACCAGCAAAATTACAAGATCCTATTTGCTACTTGATTAGCGGTAAATTATCAAACACAATTAAATAGTAGGCCTCCTACCAATCATGAAAGATAATTATGATAGTAAGCATGAAAGAACAATATAACTCAAAGTCAAAATTAAAACAATAAACTCATTTAGATCTCACAGTTTTGATGTTCCGAGGTGCAATTCCTTCATCCAAGAATGAGATTAGCACACAGGGCCATAGAAGAAGCTCTAAGGTGTGAAGAGAGTAGAGAGAGGCGTGTGTTGTGTCTATTTTTTTTTCTAGATGTCTTCCCCTCCAATTTCACGTAATAATACCCTACTCTTCTATGCATACAAAATCTGTTTTACTACATAAAGTGGTTTTTGTTACTACCATCTACATGATATGGAAGGAGAGAAATAGTAACATCTATAAGCACATGGAGGTACCAAAATATTAACATACAGATAAATAGTAAATTGGATTAGAGCTGCTATCCTAGCTATCAATGTTGGCCACGCTCTCATTGTTAATATGAAGACGTTGTGGTATATATGAGGAGATGGAGTTAGTGTTATATTTACCATTATTGTGATTTTTTTAGTCTTTGTAGTTGAGCTAACATCCTATACATAAGCTAGTGGACGTCAGGTTCTCTTACTATTTGACAATCCTTGTAATAGTTTTGCTAAAGATATAATATTATTTATTTATTTCTCAAAAACAAGGTAGATAGAAACCTAGAAAACCTCCTAAAGATATGCTAAATATTCTCTCCACAACAAAATATCCAATTAAGGAAAATAATAATAATCCAAATAATAGTATTCTTGGCTAAGGGATATGGCCTTTCAGCTGATATTTCATGTCCAAGTTAACTTAGGAAGCTTCCTTAAATATCTCCTTGATTATTGTGTAGTAATCTCGGAGATCTGGGTTGGATTAGTGTAGTAATGTTCACTTTTAGTCTGATTTATGACCTTTTCTAGCCAAGATCACTAAAAACTCAAAACATGAAAGTTGTAGCTCTCTTTGTGAGTTTTCGAACGCCAGTTGACTTTGTTTGTGAAAGCTATGGCCTAAATGTGATAATATGTCAAACTGTCCAGATTCGCAAAATTATCTCATTATGCTCCTTTTGCTTCCATAACAAGCCTAAATAAAAAATACACATAATGAGTACTTTTAGGCCAGTAATAAACATAAATGACTAAGGATTAGTGGAGAAAAATACAATATTATACTTCTTATCAAATTCTCCCATTCTTAGCCTTTGATCATCCTTGGATAAAGTAAAAGTTTAAAAACACCTTCCCTTCTCAATTGGTAGAAGGATAGGCACAATCAAAATATAAAGAGATCAACAACTATCAAAACTCACAACAAGAATTGAATATCAATCATCTTACTCGTGATTAATCAACAACCATTCCCTTTTGAAACTGAGCAATCAATTAGTGGACTCTCATGAGTCAGAACTCTCACGTGTTTAAAAATAAAAACAATTTCTAGTGCTCACTCAAAGACCTTCCATAAACCAGACAATCTGCTGAACTTGACTATCATCCCACTTACAACCCATAGATGTACAAAGGTTTACATGTAGAGCACAAATCAAAAGTATTTTATGGGGTTATAATGTAGGCTTAGGGCAAGGGTAAGATAATGTTTTAAGAATAAAGTTCAAGAGCGTAAGATATAGCGTAGTTCACCTCATAATCTTGAAGAGATGAATAATAAGATCTCCAACAAAGCCATCAACTTGCAAACCAAATCTCAACATCACTATTCATACATCCTTAGCAAATATCCTAAATCACCCCTGTATTAACGAGGGAATATCACTCTTGAAAGAGTACAAGACATTAGGAATTGATTCCCTTATCATTTATAAACTAATTCCACAAAATATTTTTTCTTTTTGTTTTTTCAGCTCTAACTTTTTCGTAGGCGCCCTTTTAGGTTTTCACCTAGAGAGTTTTTTTTTTCAAATTAAATATGAAAATGACTTAAAAGAGAATACACATCAATAATAGAGTAGATTAGTAAACTACACAATTGATTGAACCCAAGAATGCAAAAGATGAAGACATGCTCCAAATTAGTCAAACCAAACTGAATAATTAACCCAGAATTCACTTCCAGGAAACTCACACAAATGACTGTCACAAGCAATAAGACAGGGAACGTTACTCTACGGCTACTCAAGCTCGAGTCAGTATGATGTTTTCAAGTCTTTAGGCTTGTAATGTAGGTTAATGAAAGAAATTGGCAATAGGCTCGATAGGGTTAAACTTAAAGGAAATACTTGAAGGTAGGCCATTTGACTAACATAGTTTAATAATCTAGAAAGAATTAATCATTTTTGTGTTGCAAAGAGGAGGAACCAAAGCAAGGTTGAGAGGTACCAGTTCATGAATGTCACACGTGAAAAGAAGTATGAGATTGAATTGATGAGTCAATCGAGTAGGTTCAAGTCTTATAGGATAATTTTTGTCTACTACTAGTTACTACTCTTCTAAAGAAACACTTATCAATCAATCACAAGAGTAAGCTAACAAACCCAAGTGAAGGCTTTTTTTATAATAAATCTCAAATTGTCCCCTCCCCCACAATTATAGCTTACATTGTCCCCAATGTAAGGATAAATGCAAAGTAAGGAATAAATAATGAAAAATAACTAGCTCAAAAAGAAATAGAGAAGGAACGAACTCCCCTTGGGTTGCCTCCCAAGCAACACCTTGGATTAATGTCAGTGGCTCGACTTAATTTTTACTTCCTCATTCCAAACAAACTGGAAACTCAATCAAAATTTCCTCCACATTTTTAAGTCGAAAGCCCTTATAATAAGGCTCAAGTCTATGACCATTGACTTTAAATACCTGAGATGTTTTCACGCTTTGAATTTCAACTGTATCATGAGGAAAAACATTAGTAACAATAAAGGGCCCTTCAAAACAAGAACGAAGCTTATCTGAAAATAATTGAAATCAAGAGTTATAAAGAAGAACTTGTTGTCCAACCTTAAACTCCTTTCTTGAAATCATTTTATCATGAAAAGCTTTTGTCTTCTTTTTGTAAATTTGTGTGTTCTCGTAGGCATCATTGCGATTCTGCTCTAACTCTTATAACTCCAACTTCCTGTGTTCTCCACTTTCATCCATCTTCATGTTGAATTTCTTGATTGCCCAATAATCTTTATGCACTATCTAAACCAAAAGATGGCTTGGTTTTCCAAACACTAACTAATAAGGTGACATACCAATAGGTGTTTTATATGCTATCCTATATGCCCATAAAACATCCTCTAAACCTAAGCTCCAATCCTTTTTGTTTGGGTTTATTGTCTTTTCAAGTATAGACTTGATATACCGATTAGATACCTCTAATTGACCGCTAGTTTGTGGATGGTAAGTAGTTGAAATCTTGTGGGTAACATAATATTTTCTAAGTAAGGCCTCAATGGTTCAATCGCAAAAGTGAGTGCCTCGGTCACTTATCAATATTCTTGGAATTGCAAACCTGCAAAAGATGTGAGACTTGATAAAAGCTACAATAAATTTAGAATCATCAGTTTTGTTTGCTTTAGCCTCCACCCATTTCGAATCACAATCAACAGCTAATAATATGTAAACATTACCAAATGATGTAGGGAACAGTCCCATAAAGTCCAAGCCCCATACATAAAAAATTTCACAAAAGGGTTGTAGCATCTCATTTCTTTAGGATATATTACTTGTTCTTTCACAATTATCACATAATTTACAAAAGACATATAAATCTCGAAATAGGGTTGACCAATGAAAACCACATTCTAAAACCTTTCTAGCCGTTCTTTTAGCTCCAAAGTGACCACCACATGTATAGGAATGACAAAATTTTAAAATAGACAAAGTCTTATTATCAGGAACACTTCGTCTAACTACTTGGTCAACACATTGTTTCCAAAAATAAGGGTCATTCCACACATAATATTTAACATCACTTTTAATCGTATCTCTTTTTGATTTAGGCAGATCATTAGGAAAAGTCTTGGCAACCAAATAATTAACTATATCAGCATACCAAGGTTCTATTTCCTTAATTGCAAATAATTTTTCATCAAGAAAATTATCATTTAAAGGAAAGTTATCTTCTTCCTTAAACAACTAAGGTGATCAGCAACTTGATTCTCCTTTCCTTTCTTGTCCTTTATCTTTATGTCGAATTCACTCAAGAGAAGTATCCACCTTATCAATCTTGGTTTTGCCTCTTTCTTCGTCAATAAATAACGAAGAGCAACATGATCAAAATAAATAATTACCTTAGAACCAAAAAAATAAGAGCGAAATTTTTCTAAAACAAAAACAATAACCAAAAGTTCTTTTTCAATGGTGGAGTAATGTTGAGCATCATCTAGAGTTCTAGAAGCGTAATAAATGGCATATCATGTTGTCCTAATTCTTTGTCCTAGCACAACACCAATAGCATAATCACTTGTGTCACACATTATCTCAAAGGGAACATTCCAGTTAGGTGCTTGCATAAGTAATGCAGTAGTCAGTAATGTTTTCAACTGATCAAAAACTCTCTTACATACTGCATCAAACTCAAAAGCTACGTACTTTGACAACAACTTGCATAGAGACAAGGCAATTTTTAAGAAATCCTTTATAAATCTCTTGTAAAACTTTTCATTTCCAAGAAAAGAATGAACTTCCCGTACGTTAATAAGGTAAGGTAAGGATTGGATAATATCAATTTTAGCTTTATCAACCTCCGTTCCCTTATAGGGACAACATGACCCAAAACTATTCTTTGTTCCATCATAAAATGACATTTATCAGATTTTAAAACAAGGTTAGTCTCAATGCATCTCTTAAGGACTAGTGTAAGGTTATGCAAATAGTTATCAAAGGAATCTCTATGAACTGTAAAATCATCCATAAAAACTTCAATGATCAGTATAATTTGAAAATATGCTAACTATATACCTTTGAAAAGTGGCTGGGGAATTGCAAAGTCCAAAGGGCATACGCCGATATGCAAACGTTCCAAATGGGCATGTAAAAGTAGTCCTTTTTTTTTCTTCTGGTGCAATTGCAATTTGAAAATAACCTAAACAACCATTAAAAAAAACAATAGTAAGCACGACGTGCTAGTCTTTGAAGAATTTAGTCCATAAAAGGTAATGAAAAATGATCCTTTCTAGTGACTGAAATTAATTTTCCATAATCAATACAAACTCTCTAACTATTCTGCACATGAGTAGGGATCAATTCACCATCCTGATTTTTCACAACAGTTATTCTGATATTTTTGCGCATTACTTGCATGGGGCTAGCCCAATCACTATCAGAAATAGGGTAAACAATTCCAACCTCAAGCAATTGGAGTATTTCTTTTTTAACCATATCCAATATAGGTGGATTTAATATCCTTTGGGATTGTCAATAAGGCTTTGCTCCTTCTTCTAATAAAATTCTATGCATGCATGCAAACCGGATAGTTCCCTTAATGTTAGCAATTATCCATCCAATAGTTTTCTTATAGTCCATAAGAACCTTTAACAATTTGTATTCTTATTGTTTACTAAGTGTGCTTGAGATAATGGCTAGCAACATTCCTCCTTCTCCAAGGAACACGTGTTTTAGATGCTCATGAGGGGGTTTTAATTCTAGAATTGGTGTCTGTTTCATAGAAGGTAAAAGTCTCTCGTTAGAAATAGGTAAATCAATATAGGAAATGTTACCTGACAGTTATTCCTCGTGATTTTCATTGAGCGCTAAAATGTTCTATTGTAGCCCACTAGTGAATGAAAAGTCATCAAAGTCCTCTTCATTGAAATCTTCACAATGGCTACTTCCAAAGCATCCTTTCTATTAAGATCAAAAACCCTTGGTGCCAAAGAATCAATTACATCAACGGTACCAACAGAATCATCTTCGTTAGGAAATTTCATGGAAACATATATATTAAATTCAATAACTTCACCATCAAATTCTATAGAGAGGGTACCATCATGCACATCAATTTTAGTTTTGGACATCTTTAATAATGATCTTCTTAACAAAATAGGAGCACTTTGATCATTGTTTTGCATATCAAGAAAATAAAAATCAGAAGAAAAACCAAATTGTTGACTTGCATAAGAACATCCTCAACAACACCTTTAGGATAGGCATTAGATATGTCTGCCAATTGAATTACAACACTAGTTTTGCATAAAGGACCAAGTTTCAAAGAAGCATAAATAGAATAAGACATGAAATTAATTGAACCTCCTAAGTCTAACATGACCTTTTCAAATCTAATACCACCAATTATGCAAGGGATAGTGAAAGTCTCCCATTCTAATCTTTTCAACTCCCTTAAGCTTTTGTCTCCTCTTATGTATACACAATTTTTTGAGAAATTTAGCATAACAAGGTATTTTTTTAATAGCATCAAGTAAAGGACTATTTTACTTCACACTTACAAAAAGCCTCAAGGAATTCGTTTTCTTCCTCTTCTTTCTTAGATTTATTCAAACGTCCTGAAGAAGGTACAATAGATTTATAATTAGACAATGGAAGAAACTTAAGTGTTTTTAGTTTGTCATGTTTTTCAGGAACATTCTCATCATCCTTATGGGGAAAGTTGCTGGGTGAGATAATTTCGTTATCCTTGCATTCTCTTTTGGGTTAAAAATTGTTTGAGATGCAATTTTCCATAACCCCTTAATTCCAAATTACTTACCGTAGTGGCTAATTGGCCAACTTGATTTGCCAATTGTTGGATACTAGTCCTTGTCTGTTGTTGAAATTGTCTTGTCTGCTGTTGCAATTGCAAAGTGTTAGAAGCTAAAGATTTGATAATATTATCTAAAGACATATTAGAACAAGAATTGGAACTAGAGAGTTGAGATGGTTGTTATTGTTTTGGGATATATGATTGCTTGTATTGTTGAAAATTTGGACACAGTTGATTCACTTGTGAGCTTCCATAATTAAGATTGGAATAATTCTTCCATCCTGGACTATACATATTTGAATAAGGATTATATCTCCTTTATGGTTGTTTGAGAAATCCACCCACTACATTAACATGTTTAATATATTCCTCTTGAAGCATGGGACACATATTAGTTGAGTTCCCATCTACCGAACAAATTCTGCAAGCCTTCACCGAGTGCATGTTACCTGCAGCAAGTTGACAAATAAGATAGGTTATTCCAACAATCTGTTGATGTAAATAAGAAACATTCACCTCATTAACATGGTTACAAGGTGAGTCTAATCTTATTCCAAGGTTGTGTGAATTAGTTGTCATGTTCTCAATTAAATTTTTAGCCAGCTTAAGTGTCTTATTCACCAAGGCATCTCCACTAGCTGCATCAATTAGGCTCTTATCTATAGCTAAAAGTGCAGTATATAAGAAAATGCTTGCTAATTTGATGGTTAGGGAAACTTACACATAACCTCTTGAAACATTCATAGTATTCGAATAATGACTCTCTTTTTTTTTGTTTTAAACCACAAATCTCTTTTCTAATGTTAGAGTTCATTGATGTTGGGAAGTACTTCTCCAAGAATGCTTTCTTCATGTCATTCCATACGGGAATACTCCCAAGAGGTAAGTAATAGAGCCAATCATTAGTTACATCTTTTAACAATAATGGAAAAGCTCTTAGGTTGATTTGCTCATCTGTTATCCCGTGAGGTTTTCATAGTTATGCATATCCAATGAAACTCCTTCAAATGTTTGTTTGCATCTTTACCTAGCAAACTATGAAAAGTAAGTAAAGATGTATTATTCTAGACTTCAACTCAAATGAAATATCATTATTTATTGCAGGAAAAGTGATGCATAAGGGTTGTTGGTCCAAATTAGGAGCAACAAGCTCCTTCAAAGTTTGATCTATGTATCCTTGTTCTTCTGAAGCTGGATCACTTGCAAATAACAAATCAAGTCCAATAAGATCGATCTCACGTCTTCTTCTTCTGGTTACTTTCCTTGATGTCCTTGTGATTTTCTCAATCTGCGGATCAAACTTTAAACCAAAATTAGAAGAACGAGGATTGTGTATAAACTAAGTAGCAAAACAAAATAAAGAAAATTTAAACACAAAAAATTTAAATTTAAATTTAAAAATTGTGTCAGAAACTAAAAACTATCGAAACTCTTAGAAACTGATCGAATTTGGCCTAAAACCACTAAGGCTTGTGATCCAAAGGATCAATTAATTTTGTTCAAAATGTCTGCTACCTGCAAAAAAGGTATTTTTGAGCCAGAAATAGATCAAAATTTCTATAAAGCGGAAAAAAAGAAAAAATTATGACAATAATTAAAATTAAAAATTATATGTCTATGTGTGTGTATGATTTTTTTTAGTAGTAGGTAGATGACTCTGTTGATGATGACAATGGCTGGATTTGGTGGTTTTGATAGAGATGGTACGAACACCTATTTTTTTGGTAAGTAAATATTGATTCCTAAATAATTGCTTTCCTTAATGTATGTACTTGTTGTTGGGATTTATTTTTAACTTTAGGGTCAAAGGCTTAGAGTTTAATGGTTTAGGTCCTACGATTCAGTATTTAGGATATATGGTATAGGATTTAGGATATAGGATTAAAGTTTAAGGCTTAGGTTTTGGATGTGGCTTGTAGATTATAGGTCTTAGATATTACGATTTAGGGTTTAGTGTTTAGGGTAAAAGTTCGAGGTAAGGCTTATAGGTTATAGGCTAAGTTATAGGTCTTAGGTATTATGATTTAGGGTTTAGTGTTTTGGATAAAAGTTTAAGGTT
>JAOSBN010000177.1:31488238-31499281 GCA_027563595.1 Erythroxylum suave | reverse complement strand
TCTCCTGGAGACACGACACCTTGCAATCTCCCTCCTCCTTACGATCCCACCTCTCTTCGAGACCTTTTTGATAAAAGCTTCGCGTCAATGAGGCAAGTCGAAAAATGGGAAGATGAATATTGGGATAAAAAAAATAAATCATACTAGTTTTTATTTTCAATGAAAAAACTTTAGCTTTTATCATTTGTTGGAAATTAGGAAAATTTTGTTATTTTTATCCTTGAGTCTTACATCATGAAATTTAATATCGAATCTATATTTCTTATTAATAATTAAAAATTCAACTGATTCAACTATAAAAACCTTAAATCGTCTAACTTTTCGGTTTGATTTTTAACTTTCTAGTTCCATTTATTTTAATAATTCTTATTGTTAAGAATCATTTAATTTATTAATTAATTGATCAATTTTCGTAAATTAATAGATAAGTTCTTATAAACTAAAACAAATAAAAAATTCATATTAAGTGAATTATTCATTGTCAATTGGTTTTATGTAGTAGTGTTCTTTTTTGCTTAATTAATCACTTCATATATTAATGAGCTTGTCAAGGGCTATAACAAATAAACGTTACTCCTAGAAATTAGAATTGTAGTTGTGGGAATAATGGTTGATCTATAGAGAAAGACAATTGAAAATGTATGCAAATTACTATTAAGATCAATGTTTTAAAAACCGTACCAGACATCGAACTAGTCAAATAAAAGGTTTAAAGGTTCAACTGATATTAAACCGCTATAAAATCAGTATATAATAAAGAAAAAGTACAAATTATAAGAATAAGTAAAAATATAATATAAAATAAAGTACCTTGTCAAAATAAAAATGAACTAATAGTGTCTATTAATATATAATAGACTAATACTAAATCTAATAATTTATATTAAGATTGAATCTAAGGTTTGAAGAGAGGAGACAGAGATGTGTGTCGTATTTCGATATTATAATTTACTTAAAAATTTATAAAAGTTGAAGTATATTTTAACAAAGTCAACTCTAAGTTTATTCTAATTTCCTTGTTAATGTCCTTTAAATATACTTCTTTATATTTTAAATATTATTTTTAACACATTCTTAATTATTTTAAACAAAATTTCTTACATATACAAACTAATAATTTAATTTGTTAAACAAATTTATGAAAAAATAATAATTAGATTATAAAAATAATAAGTTAAAAAATTTTAATTAAAATATGAAATAAATAAAGAATAAAAAATTTCACAAATATTATATATTAGTGAGATTAAATAAATTTAGTATTTTTAAAGAATAAAATAGTAATTCGTTTTTAAAAAAGAATAATTTAAAATAAAATTTTTAATTAAAATATAAAGAGAATAAATAAATAATATAATTTTGAAAAATATAATTTTATTTAGATTGTATGAAAGAGTTGAAAAGGAAAAAATTCATTAAAAATTTAAAAGATTCATAAGTCTACCCTTTAAAATCTCAACTCTCATTACGGTGCATTTACTAAAACTCTAAATTAAAATAGGTACGCTTGTGGTTGATGTGCTCGGCTAAAAGAGGAACTTAGTGGTGGGTCCACATCATTAAAAAGATAGCGGATCCAATATCATTAAATGGATCATGTGTCCCACCTAACTTAAAAAGGCTGACTTAACCTATTTTTAGGAAAATTGGGCGGTCTTTGGAGAAATTGGCCCACATAACTTTAAAAGATTGACTTAATCGGGTTTTAGAAAAATTGGGTGGTCTTTAAAGAAATCGGCCAATTTATTACTTAACTGCCCACATAACTTAAAAACACTAACTTAATTGATTTTTAGGAAAATCGGGCCGTCTTTAAAGAAACCGACCAATTTATTACTTAACTGGCCGATTTTTTTTCTTAAAGAGGTTATGAGCACAAACTAGATCAGAAACTTGGCCGGTTCATATTTATTTCATTTGAACCAACCCGTTTGGTCTAGTTTTAAAATATAAAGCTAATATGATTAAACTTAAAGACAATCAACAATAACTAGCTTGGCCAAAGGAAATATCCACCATCAGAACTAATAATTAATCCTTGATATATGATAATTAATTTCACTTTGATTATTTATTGGAGAAACAAGTATTTCCCATCTTTCTTCACGTGTGGTTAACAAAGAATACCAGCGAACCAATTAACCCTAATTATAAGACAATCTACCCCCAGCACAAAATACCTAATCTAAAAACAACATTAAGCAATAGAAAGATCAATAAATCAAAGTTCCTTTAACCACCGGTGATTAAGAGAGACTTAGCCTATTATTCTTCCTAAGACGAAATTACTAAATCCTAGTTGCTTCTTGATTAGTAATAGATTATCAAACACAATTAACTAGTAGGCTTCCTATTAATCATAAACAATAATTATAATAATAAGCATGAAAGAACAATAGAACTTGAAAGTTGAAATTAAAACAATAAACTCATTTAGATCTCATAATTTTGATGTTCCAAGGTTTCAATCCCTTTGTCCAAGAATAAGATTAGCCACGCAGGGCCATAGAAGAAGCTCTTACGTGTGAAGAGAGGAGAGAGAAACCTATGTTGTATGTCAATTTTCATCCTCCACTTTTATGTAATAAATCAGTAGTTAGAAAACCTAGAAAATCTCCTAGTTAGGATATGCCAAATATTATCTCTGCAAAAAATAATAAATTAACAAAAAAAAAATCCAAATAAGAGTCTTCTTGGTTGAGGAGAGTGGCCTTTCAACTAGTATTTCATGTCCAAGTTGGCTTCAGAAGCTTCCTTAATTATTGTGTAGCAATCTCGCAGGTCTGGGTCAGATTAGTGCAATAGTGTTCAATGTTAGGTTGATTTAGGACCTCTTTCAATAGGAATCACTAAAAACTCAAAACATGAAAGTTATCACTCTCTTTGTGGTCTTTCCAATGCCACTTAAATTATCTCAATCAATGTTCGTATGTGAAAGTTATGGCTTAAATTTGATAGTATGTCAAAATTGTCCAGATTCGCGAAATTATCTTGTTTGGTTGCCTATTGCTTCCATAACACACCTAAATCAAAATATACACATAATGATTACTTTTAGGCCAGGAATAAACATAAAAGACTAAGGATTAGTGGAGAAAATTACAATATTATATGTCCTTATCAAATTCCACCCATTTAGCCTTTGACCGTTCTCGGACAAAGTAAAAGTTCAAAAACATCTTCCTTTCCCAATTATTTGAAGGATAGGCGAAGAGATGAATAATAAGATCTCCAACAAAACTATCAACTTGTTAACCAAATCTCAACATCACTATTGATACACCTTTAGCAAATATCCTAAATCACCCCTTTATTACTAAAGAATGAGGAAATATCACTCTTAAAAGAGTACAAGATATTAGGAATTGATTCCCTCTATCATTTATAAACTAATTCCATGAATTTATTTTTGTTTTGAACTATAACTTTTACCTAAACACCCTTTTGGGTTTTCACCTAGCCAGCTTTTTTTTTTAAAACATGAAAATGATTTTAATGTAGTGTTTTTAATTTCGTATCGTACCAGTCGGTGCCGGGTGATTTCATTTAGTTATATTTATTATATTAATTTAACAACACGAAATTATCTTAATTAAATATATTTAAAAATAAAGACCATTAGTAAATCAATTAAGTTTCATAACATTTTTATATAATTATGTGTAATGACTTTTTTTGGTGTTGAGTAAATTTTAAAAATTTAAAAAATTAGTAACTCGTACAAGTGTATTATTTTTAAATTTTCATTACATTATTATAAAACAACAAAAATGTTACAATAGAGTGCATATTTAGTGACTATCCTATGTGTAGTAGATTATGAACTTATTAACTTTCAATTTAACATTAAATTTTAAATTTTATTTTATTGGTAGATATAAAATATTATTGTTGTTAAATTTAATATATAACTTACATAAAAATTTGACCTCCTTGATCTAAATTAAAATTTAAGATAATAACTAAATGATGCCATTCATATTATACAAAACATTTGAATACAAACAATTAAGCAAAAAATTAATAGAATTCTTGTAATCATAATTGTCAAATTTTACAAAGTTGTTGTAAAATTACAAAATGTACAGTAAAATATAATAATGAATTGTTTTGCAATTTTAAAAAAATTCAAAGATTATATCATAAATTTAAAAAATTAATCAAAACGGTACCCAGTGTTGACTGATACCGGTACAATACTGTACCATAACCTAATCTAGTACCAAGTCGATGCAATATTGGTAACATTGTTTAAAAGAGAATACATATCAACAATAGAGTAAATTAGTAAACTACACAAACGATGGAGCCCGTAAATGTAAAAGATCAAGACATGCTCCAACTTAGTCGTATCAAATTGAATAATTAACCCATAATTCACTCCGGAAACCCACATAAATGACTTTCACGAGCAACAACAGAGGGAACGTTACTCAACAACTTCTCAACCTTGGGTTAGTATGTTGTTTTTCAAGTCCTTAGGCTTGTATTACAGGTCAATTAAAGAAATGGGCAATAGGCTCAAAAGGGTTAAACCTAAAGGAAATATTTGAAGGTATGTCATTTGACTAATGTAGTTTAATAATCTAGAAATACTTAATCATTCTTATGTTACACAGAGTAGGAACCAAGGCAAAGTTAGGAGGTACAAGTTCATGAAGGTCACACTTGAAAACAAGTATGAGATTGAATTGATGAGTTAGTCGAGTAGGTCAGCCATCTTACAGAATAATTTGTGTTTACCATTAGTTACTACTCTCCTAAAGGAACACTTATCAATGAATCACAAGAGTAAGCTTACATACCCAAGTTGTTATGAATCTCTCTAGTTATTCACTCTCCACATATAAAGGTACCATTTTATTAAAAACAATTTAACATGCTAAAAACAAAATGAAGGATTTTTTTTTGGCCACAAACAAATCTCAAATTATCCCCTCCGCCACACTTATAACTTACATTGTCCACAATGTAAGGTTAAACGCAAAGTAAGGAATAAATAACAAACAACAAACTAGTTCAAAAAGAAATAAAGAAGGAACAAACTCCCTTTGGGTTGCCTTCCAAGAAGAGCCTTCATTTAATACCAGTGGCTCGACTTAATTTTTGCTTCCGCAGTCTAAGGAACATGTATTTTAAATGTTGAGGAAGGGGTTTTAATTCTAAAATTGGTGCCTATTTCACAAAAGATAAAAGTGTCTCGTTGGAAATAGGTAAATCAATATAGGAAACATTACTTTGCACTTGTTCCTCCTAATTTTCATTGAGAGCTAAAATGTTCTCTTGTAGCCCATTAGTAAATGAAAATTCATCAAAGTCCTCTTAATTAACATCTTCACTAATGGCTACGTACAAAGCATCTTTTTCATTACCAAAGAATCAATTACATCAATAGTACAAACATAATCATCTTCGTTAGGAAATTTCATGGCATCATGAATATTAAATTCAATAACTTCACCATCAAATTCCATAGATAGGTATCATCATGTACATCAATTTTAGTTTTGGATGTCTTTAAGAACGATCTTCCTAACAAGATAGGAGCACTTTGATCATTGTTTCCTATATCAAGAACATAAAAATTAGCAGGAAAAACCAAATTATTGACTTCCATAAGAACATCCTCAACTACACCTTTAGAATAGGCATTAGATCTATATGCCAATTGAATTACAACATCAGTTATAAAGGACCAAGTTTGAAAGAAGTATAAATAGAATATGACATGACATTAATTGAAGCTCCTAATTCTAATATGGTCATTTTAAATCTAATACCACCAATTGTACAAGGGATAGTGAAAGTATCTAATCTTTTCAACACCCTTAAGCTTTTGTCTCCTCTTATGTGTACACAGTTCTTTGAGAAATTCAGTTTAACAAGGTATTTGATTAATAGCATCAAATAAAGGAATATTTACTTGACAATTACGAAAAGTCTCAAGGAATTCTTTTTCTTCCTCCTCTTTCTTAGATTTATTCAAACATCCCCTAAAAGGTACAACAAATTAATAATCAGATAATGGAGGAAACTTATGTTCTTTTACTTTGTCATGTTTTTTGGGAACTTTCCTATCATCCTTATGGGAATGTTATTAGCTGAGATAATTTTGTTATCCTATTCTTGCATTGAAGCTACTGGAGTGGTCTTTACTGTACTTCTAGCTCTTTCCCACTTCTTAAAACAATTACACTTGCATTCTCTTTTGGATTAACAATTGTTTGAGATGGCAACTTTCCATAACCCTTTGCTTCCAAATTACTCATCGTAGTGGCTAATTGGCTAACTAGATTTGCCAAGTCTTAGATACTAGTCCTTATCTCTTATTGAAATTGTCTTCTCTCCTATTGCAATTACAAAGTGTCAGAAGAAAAAGATTTTACAATATCATCTAAAAACATATTAGAACAAGAATTAGAAATAGAGGGTTAAGATGGTTGTTGTTGTTTTGGGACATATGGCTGCTTGTATTGTTGAAAATTTGGATACGGTTGATTCACTTGTGGGTTTCCATAAGTAAGATTGGGATGATCCCTCAATCCTGGATTATACGTATTTGAATAGGGATCATATCTCCTTTATGATTGTCTTGAAAATCAATCCATTGCAGTAACTTGTTCAATAGATTCATCTTGAAGCGTAGGACACATATTAGTTGGGTATCAAACTACCAAACAAATTCCGCAAGCCTTCACTGATTACAACTTACCTACTGCAAGTTGACGAACAAGAGAAGTTAGTCCAACAATTTGTTGGTGTAAATAAGAAATATTCACTTTATTAACATGTTTAGAAGATGAGTCTAATCTTATCCCAAATTGTTGTGAATTAGCTGCCATGTTCTTAATTAAAATTTTAGCTTGTTCAGGTGTCTTATTCGCCAAGGCACCTCCATTGGTTACATCAATTAGGCTCTTATCCATAACTAAAAGTACATCATAGAAATACTGAATTAGTAATTGCTCACTAATTTGATGGTTGGGCCAGCTTGCACACAATCTTTTGGCCAAGTATATGACTCTCCTTGTTTTTTCTTTGTTCCACAAATCTCTTTTCTAATGTTAAAGCTCTTTGATGATGGTAAGTACTTCTCCAAGAATGCTTTCTTCGTGTTATTCCATGTGGTAATACTCCCATGATGTAAGTAATAGAGCCAATCATTTGCTGCTTCTTTTAATGACAACGGAAAAGCTCTTAGGTTGATTTACTCATCTATTACCCCAAAGGGTTTCATAGTTGTGCATATCAAATAGAACTCCTTCAAATGTTGATTGCATCTTCACCTGGCAAACCAGGAAAAGAAGGCAAAAGATGGATTAGTGTAGACTTTAACTCAAATAAAACATCATTATTTATTGTAGAAAAAGTGATGCATGTAAGGGTTGTTGGTCCAAATTAAGAGTAGCAACCTTCTTTAAACCATATCTCCTTGTTCTTTTGAATTTGAATCACTTGCAAATAACAAATCAAGTCCAGTAAGATCAATCTTGTGTCTCCTTCTTCTAATTGGTTTCGTTAATTTCTTTGCAATTTTCTTAATCTCTGGATCGAACTGTAAACCAACTAGATGAATGAGTATTATGCATAAACTAAGTGGAAAAACAAAATCAAGAAAAACTAAACAAAAAAGTTTTAAATTTAATAATTGCATCAGAAACTAAAAACTGTCAAAAATTGCCAGAAACTGATCGAATTTGGCCTAAAGTCAATTAGTTTTATTCAGAATGTTCGCTACTTGAAAAAAAAGGTATTTTAGAGCCATAAATAGATCAAAAATTTTTCTAGACGAGAAAAAAATTCTAACGATAACTAAAATTATAATTTTTGTTTTTTTGTCTAATTAAAGAAATATATGTGAATTTTTTTAGAAGTAGGTCGTAGCAAAAACACTTGTAATCAATTAAAACCGTTCGTTGGCAAAGCTTGTCAAGGGTCATTAAAAATAAACCTTACTCCTAGAAATTATACTTGTAGTAGCGGGAATAAGGGTCGATTCACAAAGAAAGACAATTGAAAATGTATATAAATTACTACTAAGATTGGTTTTTTTTGGGGGAGAGGGGTGTTTGTTTGTCCTGAGGAAAATATAAAGCCAATAAGATTAAGTTTAAAGACAATCAATAATAACTAGCTTCGTCAAAGGAAATATCCACCGTCAGAACTAACAGCTGATCCTTGATACAATGATAATTAATTCCACTTTAAGTATTTATTGGGGAAACAAGTAGTTCCTATCTTTCCTCACATGTGGATAACAAAGAACACTAGCGAACCAATTTACCCTAATTATTAGACGATCTAAACCTAGCATGAAAGACCTAATCTAACAACAACATTAAGCAATAAAAAGATCAATAAATCAAAGTTCCTTTAACCATCAACGACTAAGAGAGACTAAGCCTATTATTCTTCCTAAGATTTAATATCAACAATAGTGAAATTACTAAATCCTAGTTGCTACTTGATTAGCAATATATTATAAAACACAATTAACTTGTAAGCCTCCTAGTAATCATGAACGATATTATAATAATAAACATGAAAGAACAATAGACTTAAAATTGAAATTGAAATTGAAACAATAAACTCATTTAGATCGCATAGTTTTGATGTTCCAAGGTTTCAAACGCAGGGCCATAGAAGAAACTTTAAGTTGTGAAGAGAGGAGAGAGAGACATATGTTGTGTCTCAATTTTCATCCTCTTGTTTGACGTAATAAATAAGTAGTTAGAAAACCTAGAAAATCTCCTAAAGATATGCCAAATATTATCTCCATAACAAAATATCAAATTAAGGAAATAATAATAATCCAAATAAGAGTCTTCTTAGCTAAGGGAAGTGCCCTTTCAGCTGATATTTCACGTCCAAGTTGGTTTAGGAAGCTTCCTTAATAATCTATTTAATTATTGTGTAGCAATCTCGCAGGTCTTAGTCAGATTAGCGTAGCAATGTTCGTTTTTGGGATCATTTCGAAACTTTTCTAATCAAAATCACTAAAAACTCAAAACATGAAATTATAGTTCTCTTCCTGGGCTTTCCTATGCCACTTGAATTATCTCAATTGAAGTTCGTATCTGAAAGTTATGGGCCCAATACGATAATATATCAAAACTGTCTAGATTCATGAAATTATCTCGTTTTGGTCCCTTTTGCTTCCGTAACACACCTAAATCAAAATATACACATAATGGGTACTTTTAGGCCAGTAATAAGCATAAAAGACCTCATCTACTCTTGGTAAGACTAAATTGATGAGTCAGTCGAGTAGGTTGCCCATCTCACGGGATAATTTGCATCAATATCAATCAATCACAAGAGTAAGCTTACATACCTAAGTTGTCATGAATCTCCCTAGTTATTAACTCTCCACATATGAATGTACCATCTTCTTAAAAACAATTTAACATGTTAAAAACAAAACGAAGGAATTTATTTTTCCCATAAACAAATCTTAAATTACCCCCTCCCCCACACTTATAACTTACATTGTCCACAATGTAAGGTTAAATGCAAAGTAAGGAACAAATAACAAACAATAAACTATCTCAAAAGGAAATAAAGAAGGAACAAACTCCCTTTAGGTTGCCTCCCAAGTAGCACCTTTATTTGATGTCAGTGGCTTGACTTAATTTTTTCTTCCTTAGTCCAAGGAACTTGTAGTTTAATGTTCAGGAAGGGGTTTAATTCTAAAATTGGTGCTTATTTCACAAAAGGTAAAAGTCTCTCGTTAGAATTAGGTAAATTAATATAGGAAACATTACTTTGCACTTATTCCTAATAATTTTCGTTGAGCACTGAAATGTTCTCATGTAGCTCACTAGTAAATGAAAATTCATCAAAGTCCTCTTAATTAACATCTTCACCAATGGCTACCTCCAAAGCATCCTTTCCATTAAGATCAAAAACCCTTTGTGCCAAAGAATCGATTACATCAATAGTACAAACAAAGTCATCTTCATTAGGACATTTTGTGGCATCATGAATATTAAATTCAATAACTTCACCATCAAATTCCATAGACAGGATACCATCATACACATCAATTTTAGTTTTGAATGTCTTTAAGAACGATCTTCCTAACAAAATAGGAGCACTTTGATCATTGTTTCTTATATCAGGAACATAAGAATCAACAGGAAAAACCAAATTATTGACTTGCACAAGAACATCCTCAACTACACCTTTAGGATAGGCATTAGATCTACATGTCAATTGAATTACAACACCAGTTTTGCATAAAGGACCAAGTTTGAAAGAAGCATAAATAGAATATGACATGAAATTAATTGAAGCTCCTAAGTCTAACATGGCCTTTTCAAATCTAAAACCACCAATTGTACAAGGGATAGTGAAAGTACCTGGGTCTTTGCATTTAGTAAGGACTTTTCTTTGAATCACAACAAAAACATTCTCCCTCATTCTAATCTTTTCAATACCCTTAAGCTTTTGTCTCCTCTTATGAGTACACAATTCTTTTAGAAATTTAGCGTAACGAGGTATTTGTTTAATAACATAAAGTAAAGGAATATTTACTTCACACTTACGAAAAGCCTCAAGGAATTCTTTTTTTCCGTCCTCTTTCTTAGATTTATTCAAACATCCCACAAAAGGTAAAACAAACTTATGATCAGATAATGGAGGAAATTTACGTTCTTTTAATTCATCATGTTTTTTTGGAATGTTCTGATCATCATTATGGGGAAGATTATTGGGTGAGATAATTTTGTTATCCTTTTCTTGCATTGAAGCTACTGGAGGGGTCTTTACTACACTTCTAGCTCTTTCCCACTTCTTAAAACAATTGCACTTGCATTCTCTTTTGGATTAACAATTGTTTAAGATGGCAACTTTCCATAACCCTTTGATTCCAAATTACTCACTGTTGTGGCTAATTGTCCAACTACATTTTCCAAGTCTTAGATACTAGTCCTTGTCTTTTGTTGAAATTGTCTTGTCTCCTATTGCAATTACAAAGTGTTAAAAGCCAAGGATTTGACAATATCATCTAAAGACATATTAGAACAAGAATCAGAAATAAAG
>JAOSBN010000177.1:31474147-31488138 GCA_027563595.1 Erythroxylum suave | reverse complement strand
CAAAATTTACACATTTGTATATTGGTTAAGTTAAAGATCTGTGTACTTCCAAAATGCATTCATTTAATGGGTTGTTTGTTGTGAATGAAATATAAAGCTTAAAAAGCTAATAAGATTAAGCTTAAAGACAATCAATAATACCTAGCTCGGCTAAAGGAAATATCTACCATTGGAACTAACAACTGATCCTTGATACAATAATTAATTCCACTTTGAGAATTTATCGGGAACACAAGTATTTCCTATCTTTCCTCACATGTAGTTAACAAAGAACACCAACAAACCAATTAACACTAATTATTAGATTATCTAAGCCCAACACAAAAGATTTGATCTAACAATATCATTAAGCAATAGAAAGATCAATAAATCAAAGTTCCTTTAACCACTAGTGATTAAAACAGACTTAGCCTATTATTCTTCCTAAGATCTAATAACAATAATAGCAAAATTACTAAATCCTAGTTGTACTTGATTAGCTGTAGATTATCAAACATAATTAATTGGTAAGCCTCCTAGCAATCATGAATGATAATTATGATAATAAGCATGCAAAAACAATAGAACTCAAAGTTGAAATTAATATAATAAACTCATTTAGATCTCACAGTTTTATTATTATGAGGTTTCAATTCCTTCATCCAAGAATGAGATTAGTTATATAGGGTATAGAAGAAACTCTAAGATGTGAAGAGAGGATAGAGAGGCGTGTGTTGTGTGTGTGTGTCTGTTTTTTTTTTTTTGGTCACGTTATAAAACTAGTAGATAGAAACTTAGAAAATCTCCTAAAGATATGTCGAGTATTCTCTTCACAACAAAATACCCAATTAAGGAAAATAATAATAATCCAATTAATAGTATTCTTGACTGAGGAAAGTGGCCTTTCAGCTGATATTTCACATCCAAGTTGGCTTAAGAAGCTTCCTTAATTTTCTCCTTGATTATTGTGTAGTAATCTTGCCAATCTGGTTGGATCAGTGCAGCAATGTTCACTTCTGGGCTGATTTCTGACTTCTTCTAGTCAGAATCACTAAAAACTCAAAACATAAAAGTTTTAGCTCTCTTCGTGTACATAAAAGTTGTAGCTTTCTTTGTGTGTTTTCCAATGCCACTTGAATAATCTCAATTGGTGTTTTCAAGTGAAAGTTATGGCCCGAATACAATAATGTGTCAAAACTGTCAAGATTTGTGAATTTATCTTGTTTTGCTCCTTTTGCTTCCATAACACACCTAAATCAAAAAATACACATAATGAGTATTTTTAGGCCAGTAATAAACATAAAAGAATAATGATTAGTGGGGAAAAATACAATATTATACTTCTCATGAATAGACTATCTAAATATGCCCATTTTGTTCCGCAATCTCATCCTTATATTGTATTTGGGGTTGCACAAATATTTTTTGATAATATCTTCAAGCTACAAGGGATGCCTCAATCTATTGTATGTAATAGAGATTTAGAATTCACAATTTCTTTTTTGGAAAGAACTATTTAGGCTGCAGGGAACACATTTCAATTTTAGCTTTGCTTATCATCCACCTACAAATGGTCAAACCGAGGTATTTTATTAAACAGTTGAGATGTACTTGTGACGTTTCACCAATTTAAATACTAAGGATTAAACAAAACGGGTAGCTTAGGTTGAATACTGTTATAACACGAGTTGGCATTCCGTCCTTCGGTGCATGCCATTTGAAGTAGTTTATGGCAAGCTACCACCTTTACTTCTATCTTATGAACTCGGAATGGAAAAAGTGCAAAAGTTGGAGGATGTTCTCATGGAAAGGGATAGGATTATTACGGAGTTGCGTCAAAGACTTTCACAGGTGTAGAATCGAATGAAACAAGTTTATGACAAGAGACATAGGGAGAAGGAGTTTGAGATAGGAGATTTGGTGTATATCAAGCTACAACCTTATCGTCAATTGTTGATTATAAATCGCAGGAAACAAAAACTAGCAGCCAAAATTTATGGACCATTTCGAGTGCTTGATCAGATTAGGAAGGTTGCTTATAGGCTAGAATTGCCTTCTTCTAGTAAGATACATCCCGTCTTCTATATCTTAGTACTTAAAAGATATATTGGGGATTTAGAGGTTACATTTGCTGATTTGCCTGAGTATGTTGAGATGGGAAATGTAAGACAACCTCTCACTAGTTTGAATAAATGCAATTGTGGAAAAAACCGAGAGTTTTTGATTCACTAACAGGATGAACCTAAATCTGAAGCTAGTTGGGTAAATCCGGTCTTTTTCAGTCAAGAATTTCCTGATTTTCCTACTTCTTGAGGACAAGGAGTTTTTTAAAGGGCGGGGTATGTTACGTGTCTGAAATCTCTTCCCAATTATCTCTACCTATTAGGAGTGTTCTATTACGTTAGGAGTAGTTATTTTTAGATAGAGTAGGAGTTGTTATTATGTTAAATATTTATTATATTATTTAGCTTATTATTTGGTGTATGCCTATTTAAAGGCTAGTGAATTATAAATAAAGAAAATTTTCAAAATTTATTAAAAATAGTATATTGCCTTGCTATATTTCTCTACTATATTTCTTATCATCATAGCTCCAAGAAAGTCCACAAGCCGTGGATGAGAATGTAGCCAAGGTCATGGAGCGATCCAAGCACTTAACATATCCTTTTTAGAATACAGAATTTAAAGAATTTGTCTAATTAATATAATTAAAATTGCACTACATATATTTGAACTTTAATGTCTAGACAGTATGCTTCATTATAATTAGTTTGTGATTAATTTAATAAAAATTTAAAAATAAGCCATTATCTTGGTCTCTTCTTCTCCCGTATCCATAGCCTTAAATATTCAATTTCCTTGTAGATACTCGCAACAAATGTTGATGGCCTTTAATATATTCAATTTCCTTGTAGATACTCGCAACAAATGTTGATGGCTTTTAACAAATGAAGCTAATTATAATTAGTCTATCATCTATGGACTCTATTTTGAGGGGTCAGGGAGGTAAGTAGCTCAAAACATACCCCCAACAACAGTACACCATGATCCCTCCCCTTCACATAAGGCAGAGAGATCGAGAAAGGTTTTGCGTAATAATGGTTCTTCCAACAAATTTGTACAAGTGAATTTAAGTACATGACATTAACATGAACATGGGGTGTCACGAGCTACACAACGTAGGATTCACGTTTGCGTAGGAACAGGGAAATCTATGTTTTTAGAATGATGCTTTTTCTTTCTTCTTTTATGTTATCCTGAAACCTTCAGCGTGACGTTAACGGTGAGGTATCTAACTAAAGAAGAAGCTTTTTGTGCATGGTGGAGACTGCTCGTTAACTTCTCCCTTTAGTTTAGATATTTTCTATAGTCCGGTAGTTGTCACCTCAGGTTATTATGTGAAGGACTTTACGTAAATTTGTGTTTATTAACAAACCTGATTGATTTAAACATCTCTCCTTACAAACTTGGAATTTTGAGGGAAGATGCTGAAAGTTCCACCTCTAACTTTGGAAATGTTCAACGCGTATTTGGCGAGTATTTATCCAAACCATGTGAAGAAGATGGAGAGGAACTCCAGAAAACAATGGTAAAATTATACTCTTGATCTACTTTCCATTGTAATACGTGTCCATTCACTTTCCAGAAAAGTACTAATTGCTTTCAGTTTACAATCATAGCTAATACCTAATGTGGGATCACACGCCATGCTTGACGTTAACCATCGTCAACTTCAATTTACAATTGCCATATTCTTAATCTCAGAAGATAAAGCAACGAAGGGTATTGCCTTTTTCTTTTTTGTTTTTATCTCTGATTTACTCTTACCTCACTTCAATGTATTATTGCCTTTTTTTCTATGGAAGAATCATGTTTTTCTTTTTTCTTTTGAAGTTATGGGTTTATGGACCAGGCATGCATTCCACCTATATTACCACTCCTGTTCGAAGTTATGGGTTTATGGACCAGGCATGCATTCCACCTATATTACCACTCCTGTTCGAGAAGTATTAGACAAGTTGTAAAAGTTATTCATTACAAATATAGCATTACCTTGAAGGACTATTACGACCTTCTAAGATAAAAGTTATTCATTACAAGTATAGCATTACCTTGAACTTGAAGGACTATTGCATGAAAAACTTGTGAAAGCTAGTGAAGTTGATAATAGATTATTGGATTTCCAATGCTTTTGTTGGTTTCAATTAAATTCAAATGTTATTACTTGACATTGAATATGTTTATGAATTCAACTAAAGGACTTCGCCTTTAATGTCTCGCAGGTCAAACCATTTCTTAGAAAAATTTAAACATTTAATCTCTATAAACATTGGTGATGTTCAGATTATATTATATAAAAGAAAAGGTCTGGAACCTCACATATAATTAAAAATTACTTGGAAGTTACAACTTCAGTCCCCATTATTACCACTGATTTCGTAAATACCCCACTTGCTTCGATTGTTAGTATTGTTATCATTCTTAGAATTTAACGAAGAAAGTCAAGGATCGCAGCTGCAGATTCCAACACCCCTTTGTCAGGGACCAAATCAACACCTTCCATATTATACTTCAATTTTTGGAGATCTTACCACTAAATAGGGAATCGTATTAAAAAATATCTATTGATTTTTATTGGTTGTCTCCTTTTTTGTTGTTCTTTAGTAGGAATTATATCTATAATCTTAATTTCGGTTTGTTTTGAACCACAATTTTGGGGGTTAAGAGAGAGTCAAGGACATCTTTAAAATGAATCACCCCTTGCACTAATCATCTAATCGAGAACGAGAAAATAAAAGGTATATTTGTGAAAATGTGAAATTCAAAAATCTATTTCTTCTACTTAAATTACATATCATACCAAATTTCAAGAAATAATGTTACACATTATAGATATACTTTCATTTTTCATTCTTTATATTATATTATCTTTAAATGTAACCACATAATTTATGGCTTATTAGCACAGCTGTATGCATTTTGAAAATACCGTAAACGAGGTGATGAAAGCCTCTGGATGTTTGCAGCTACAGCATTAATTTTATATGCCAAACGTGTATGCGCTAATTACAGCTATTGATTTGTCACTAAAAAGCCAAAACCTTGTTCCAAACGTCATTTTGTCTTGACAATCAGGCGACACCCTTTCATGCAACATACTATTTGGTGGATTGGTCGATGGTACTGTTTTGTCAATTAGTAAGATGGGGATTTAAAACTAGCGATGTCAGCCCGGGCCACCCGTGGGGGCGTGGTCTCAAGGGATAGGATGGGTCGACTCGTGGCCTGATTACGGATTGACTGTCTCATGTCTCAATCAGATCATAAGCGAGTTAGATCCTTTTTGACATCCCTATTTAAAACAAAAACAACAGTACTCAATAAAAAACTCGATAATTAATAAAATGGGTTAAATCTCGAAAACCATCTATAGGTCTTTTTGGGGAAAAAATATTTCCCTTCTTAGCCTCATAAATAATCAAATTTATTTAAAACACTCAATAAAAAACTCGTAAACAAAAACAACAACATTTAATAAAAAACTTGATAATTACTAAAATGAGGTTAAATGACAAAACGATGTCGTTTTCTAAGTAACAGTCAGGTTCAAGTGGGCTAGGCTCTTTTTGACATTGTTATTTAAATGAAAAACAACAACACTCAATAAAAATCTAAAAAATTAATACAATAGGGATAAATCAACTACGTAATTATCTTGCAATATACTCACTCGAAAACCATCTATAGGTCTTTGGAGGGGAAATTTTTTTTTTCCCTTCTTGCTTAAAATAATCAAATTAAAAAAAAAGAGTAATGATATTAAAAACGCAACTGAATTTTAAGTGATCCAATTCTAATTGGGTGGACTCAGAAGATCGTGGAATTCATCCTTCCGTTTACAAAATTAATATACTATTTTGGCAACTCATATATTTGAAAAATCAATATTATTTAAAGAAACAGTACCAAAGAGTTATCATTTGAAATCTAGAAATTTTACTGGCTTCCAAACAGAAACCTAAAGAAAGAAGGGTCATTATGCGTATCAACTAAACAGATAAAGACATCGTAAATAAGCAAAAGTCAAGTCTTTGGAAAGCTTTAGGAGACTGTACTTTTCAACGATACGGCAATCTCAAAGTCTTTCAATCTTAGATTACGCAAGCATACATATAACAAGGAGTCTCGTATATATAAGGATGTAGACGATTATATCAAAATTAATATAATTATTTATAAATTAAAAATTGGAATTTAATTGAGGAAATCTAGGAAGGTGGGAGTCCAACGAAGGAAGACGCCAACGCAACAAGAATTGTAAGGGAGAGCGCGGTGCCTGCGACGACCGTCTGTCTAATAATTCCAACAAAAGATCGCGCCGTTTAATGGAGCATTGTATTCCACGACGACTCTAATTATCAGAAAATTAGCTCCCGACTCAAGCCTGCTTCTTTTTGTCAGTAACTTTACTCTTTTTACTCTCTCTCGCTCTCTCGCTCTCTCGTGGCTGTCTACAAGACCGGGTCGGGCTAGACTACGATAATTTGGGAGTATGTTTGTGTAGAAAGCGCTCTGGTTTTGCTGTCTGTGAACCCCTTTTCACAATTTTGGGGCTCCCTTTCGCTACAGCTTCTGGAAGTGTAAGAATGGCTGAGTTTGTATACGTAGTTAACAAGGTGCTGACACGAATCCTTAATACTTCTGTTTCATTCTAGTTTTCTTATCTTTATTTTTAGGAGTAAAGCAATGGGTACTTTGTTAAATGTCAATATTTTCCTTCGCAGGTGGTCTTATGTGCTTGTGTTTAAGTTCACCTGGCTTTAAAGGACAGTGCTTTGTTTTCCCTTTTGTTATACTGGTTTAATCATTAATGTGTCGCAAAAAACTGTTGTCTTGCAACTATTCTTATGTTGTTTTAGATTGGTGAGCGTGGAAGCTGTTCTAAATGAATTTTATTTGTTTAGATGTATTCGTATTCCGATCTAGGTTTGATCGAGTTTCATCGTCGTTGATATTCGTAATTAGTGAGCAAAGTTGTTAGTATTCATTCTTCAGCTAATAGCTGTTTTATTCACAGTTTCCATTCCTAAAAAAATGAAAAGAGAAGAACTTCACCGTCTATTTGTTTTTGGTTGTCATTGGCCGACCTTGTCGGAAGGTAGGTGGAGGAACGGTTGAAGAGGACGTGGGTCTCTGTCTTCTGCACCATATTTTAATTTCTTTGATTTTTGTTTTCTCTTGAAGTTAATTAGTTTCCGTTTTAAACATTTTCGCCCATAAAACCTATTTTTGCTCTATTCTGCTTTGATTTAGATCTATTTGACATTATACTAAGTTTGTAGTTTTTCTAAATTGCCCCATTAATAACATCTCCCTGCATTTTGTGTTGCAGGGTACAGTAATCATAAAGCCTCCTAAGAAATCTTCGATTTTGTTAAGGATGATAGTTTTGATGTTCACAATGGTTTGCGGGGTTTATGCTTGCTTTGTTTGTCTGAAGCAAATAAGTACACAAAGTAAAATAGACATCGAAGATATCCAAGTCATTGATGGGCCAACTCCTGATCCTGAACCTATACGATTACAAATTCCTGGGGCACATTACCCTGATCCTAAAACTTTTAACAGGTAATTTACAACTTCAGTTCTTTGGCTTTGAGCTTGAATTTCGATAAGAAATACTTGAATTTTTGTATTTGGCACAATTGTCAGGTCTGAGTGCCAGCATAATCCTGTACAATACTTTGCAATATTATCAATGCAAAGATCTGGAAGTGGATGGTTTGAGACCTTGTTGAATAGTCATGTTAATGTGAGCTCAAATGGGGAGATATTCTCTGTTTTAGACAGGAGGAAGAATAGTTCCTCCATTCAACAGGTTCTTGATAAGGTCTACAACCTAGACTGGTTCACTAGCGCTTCCAAGAATGAATGCTCTGCAGCAGTCGGCTTCAAATGGATGCTTAATCAGGTAGTGTAAACTGTACATGTTTTAGTTCATATTTTATATATGCCAGTATTGAGAAAACAATCTGGTTCAAATGCTGCAGGGAATAGTAAAGAAGAAAATTTTGTGACAATAATGCCAAGGTTTTAGCCAGAGTTTTGTACTAGTCTCAATTTCTATAGTGTTCTATATACTCTCTGCCCGAGCTTGTTTGAGTAAATAAGCCTCCCTTTTATTGACAAGGAAACTGTAAAGCTCTTTGAAGTACAAGCGCTTTCTGTGGATTTAAATATGACTAGAATCTGTTGCTTCTGCCAATTCTTGAACTGACTTCACCTCTCCTCTTTGAACTCTTTCATGTATATCTTCCTATACTAGCTTAAACTTAATCCATAGCCTAGTGTTCACATCACAAGGATAGTTGAACTTCAGATATAATTGATGATGAAATGAAATTACCAACTTTTGAGCATATGATTTTGCAACATGTAAATTGTCTATTCTATGCAATTTAATCCGGGCCAAGCTCTGATGTAAAATTGGTTTAATGTTTTCGATCCAACAGATTTTAGCTGATTCATGGTAAGGAGGTGCATTTGAGTATCTCTATAGCTATTACAGGATATCTAATTAATTAAACCACTCAAAAGAACTTTTTTTAGATATGCTCTTAATTGTACAAGTGAATGCACCAGGCAATATCTGAATTATACTTTTCTGTTTTTAGATGTTTGTCTAACGATCTCATTTGCTATCTCCTTTCCTTGGCAATAGATTTACAACACTACAGGGCCAATTTGTAATTTTACTCAAAAATACACTCTGAGTTCTAAGTGCATTTTCTTAAAACATATTGTTTCTGTGATTGAAGGAGAGGTTAGACTTTTGATTCTTTGTACTGGAAACTGTCAGATGTTATTTGCCTCTAATGATGTCATGGCTTATGCAGGGAGTAATGGTGCATCACAAGGACATTGTAGACTACTTCAACCGCAGAGACGTATCGGTAATATTTCTTTTCAGGAGAAATCTGTTACGTCGAATGGTGTCAGTTCTTGCAAATTCATATGATCGATATGCTAAACTATTGAATGGGACACACAAGTCCCACGTTCATTCAGATGAAGAGGTATCTCAGCATTCCTTCATTTTAACCGTCTTCAATCTCTCATGAAAAAGAAAATAATAGTTCTTTAATGTGTAGCTGTATTTTCGTTTTGCAGGCTAAAACACTGTCAAAGTACAAACCTAAAATAAATTCTACGTTATTGATAGATGATCTGAAGAAAGTAGATATAATGGCTGCAAGAGCTTTAGAATACTTCAATAGCACTCGGCACATTGTCTTATACTATGAGGATCTTGTTACAAATCGCACGGTAGGTCCTGATTGGTGTATGAACAATCAACCATATCAATTTTCTCAACCATGGAGTTGGCTGCTCCATTAGATGTCATTGTGCTTCATGCAATCTGAATGTGCACTGTTCACCATTTTTTGATGCAGAAACTTCAGGATGTTCAAGAATTTCTCAGGTTACCGAAGATGGAGTTAACAAGCCGTCAGGTTAAAATACACAAAGGTTCATTGTCAGAATTTGTTGAGAACTGGGAGGATGTCTTTAAGAAACTTAATGGATCAGAGTACGAGAGTTTCCTCCAAGCTGACTATTAGAGTTGGTGAATCTGCTAATTTTGGAATAATGTGAATATGGAGTCAACTAACTTATGCAACAACCAGCCGGTTCAATGGTAGACCCATTCTTCTCAACTAGTTGTTGGTCCCTATACACAAAAAATCCTGTTCAGCGTCTTGTTGATCATGTATACAAACAATCTAGCCTTACATTAACCAATCCCAAGTAATTGTTCCATAAGCTGCCCTGTTTCTTAATCTTCAATTCTTTTTGAGTGACTAATTTGAAGCTGGTCAATTTTGTTCTGTAAGATGCAGTCATATTTCAAGAACCGATTGAATGAAAATTTTCAATCTTTTAGCAACTTTAGCAGTGACTACTATATTGTTGCCCTCAGTCACTTGTTCGAAAACTTGGTGTTAAGTTGCTTATTGACTTGAGTATTTATTAACGACAGTAGCAGTTTACGGTTTGAGATAATATGGTAAAGCTCTACAGTTTTGCAAACCGTTTTCTAAACATATAGACAACAAAAACATGTGTTTGCCGATTGATAATGGGAAGCATATGATTCATGAAATGAAAAAGCAACTGATCTGATCTTCGACCAGCCCTCCAAGTGGCAGTAAACTTTTGACCACTGCAAGCTTCGACGAATTTGGCTTATATGCAAGGGGAGCTCAATGCTTCTGCGGTGTACGGACAGGTACTGCTTTGTCTTGTTAAATGGGCAATGGACTTATGGCCTACGAGGAAAATTAGACAACGTATAAATTCAAGTGAGGTTTAATATGAGACACTTACGTATGAGTATTCTTTATAAATGAATAACGAGGCTTATTAAGGATTACACGTACAGATTACACAAAAACGTTTAGAACTCATTTGTTGAAATAAATGAACTGAAATAAAATTCTTGAACAATTTGTTTAATATTCAAATAAACATCAGTTGAATTTCTTTTTTTTTTAAAATAAAAAGGAAAGCTAGATTAACTCAAAAGTCTGCGATACACAGTCCCTTACAAATCAAGATACAAAAGATTAGTAATGAGGTTTGGAGCCTCCGAGAGAAAATGTAACCCTGAGCTAGATGAGATGGCGAGTGCCGCCAGCCGATCTACACATTGGTTGCCTTCACGATACACGTGTTGGATCTTAACCTCCCATCTACGATAGAGTAGTTCCCGTATACCTGCAAGTAAAACATTGGGCTCGGTCAGAATTATCGGGGAAGCTGATAAGATATTAATGACTTCAAGGGAGTCCACTTCGACTTCGATGTGGCGATGGCCCTAATCCCACACTAAGAGGAGTCCCGAATGAACACCCCAGAGTTCCGCCGAGAGTGGTGAACCCTCCCCAATGTTGTGAGTAAATCCACCACACCACCTGCCTTGGCTGTCCCGGATTAAACCCCCAGCAGATGTTTGGTTGGTACCCGGGTTGACGGCCCCATCAGTGTTTAATTTGAACCACCCTTCTGGGGGTTTTACCCACCCGACTGCCATCCCCGGAGCCATCCTGGATTGCGGAAACACCCTGGATTCAAGAATACGCGCCCTTTCAATCCACTCCACATAATCCCAAACATACCGCGGTCCATTCTTCGGCCAAGTATAATCATCTTCGAATAGGAATTTGTTCCGCCATTGACATAAGAACCAGCATGCTACCCCATAGATTCGTGACCACCCGATATGTGAAATAGTAGCCCTTGCCTCAAGGTTCGTCAACATCCACCGCTCTTCTGTTTGGTGGAAGAACCCCGGGTTCACTGCTGTGGAGGGTAGTCGGCGCCAGAACGCTTGCACCCGTGGGTAGTCCCGTAATACATGTAAGGTTGATTCCTCCAAGCCACACTCGGGGCAACTGCTGTCATCTGAAAGGTGACTACTCACTCGTTGTTGATTGGTGAGCAGTTTAGCCTTAACCGCCAACCAGAGAAATGTCCTAATGCATTGGGGCCCTTGCCAGTTCCAGATGAGGTCCCACTGCCTAGGGTGATTGGTTGGGGCCTGATCCTCTATGAGTCCATAAGCTGAGGCTACCGTGAATTCTCCATTAGAGGTGAGGCGCCAAAGAACTGAATCTTCCTCCGACGGACTCCGGCTGGGACGGAGTCGCACAATATCCATACAAACAGAGTGAGGCAAATAATTGTTAAATTCACTCCATCTCCATGTCCCATCCTCAGTGAGATATTCCGCCACGGTGTGGGAAAGAATGCCATCCAGAATCGGGGTTACTGCTAAGTTGATAAGTGGGCCTCAACCCGCCACCCAGTTATCGAGCCAGAAATTAATTCGTTCTCCCGTCCCTATAGTCCAGGAGATGCCCTGTCGGACGATATGCCAAACTGCGGCAATGCCCCGCGCAGCAGGAAGATGCACGGCCACGAGTGATCGTGTAGGGTATGGATTGGGTATCAAAGCGGTATTTCACTCGGAGTACCTGGACCCATAACGCATTATGGTTCGTGAGCAGCTCCCATCCTAATTTTGTAAGAAGAGCATCATTAGTAGCACGTACTCGTTTGATCCTCAGGCCCCCAGCTGTTTTGGGTCAAAAACCTCCTCCCAGTTCACCAGGTGTGCCTTTCGCTGCCCGCCCAATGAACCCCAGATGAAATCACGCATAATCTTTTCCAGCTGATCACAGAGTTCGCGGGGGAGGCGCACTGTTTGCATAGTATAAACCGAGAGAGAGGCAATGACGGACTGGGTAAGCGTGACTCGACCCTCGAATGATAAAGCACGGCCTCGCCACCCGGCCAGTCTGGTCTGCACAGTCGCCAAAACATGGTGATAAGTGTTGCTATTAGTACGCTCATGGAGTAGAGGAACGCCGAGGTACTTCCCTAGAGTGGGGGTACAAGTCACTTGCAGAAGCTGACTAATTCAGTCCCTCGCAGTCCTTGGGACATTACTGGAGAAGAAGACCTTCATTTTAGTTGGACTTACTCGCTGCCCCGACGCCTAGCAATAGGCTGCCAACGTATTCCTAATGACCTGGGCTTGCATGTCCTCGGCTGCGGCAAACAAAACCAGATCATCGGCAAAAAAGAGGTGGGAGATGGGGGGACCCGTATGGCTGAGTTTGATCGGCTACCAGCGTCCATACACCACCTCTTGGGAGATTAGCTGGCCAAGCCGTTCAATACACAAGACAAAGAGGTAAGGCAAGAGAGGATCCCCCTGGCGGAGTCCTATGTAAGGGGTAAAGCTCTCAGAGGGAGCCCCTTGCTATAGGACCTGCATGGACACCGTGGTCACACGCTGCATGATGACGGAGATTAACAGAGCAAGCAATCTTATCTCATACAGGGTGTCTCGAATAAAATCCCAGTCGAGAGTATCATAAGCTTTTTCTAGGTCGACTTTAAGGGCTAGGTATCCGGTCTTGCCCGTAAAGTGTCGCATCGAGTGGATGATCTCCTGGGCTAGAATGATATTATCGGAGATTCGTCGCCCCGGAATAAAACTGCATTGATTATCCGCAACAAGGTGTCGCATATGTGGTTTCAATCGGTTCACGATCACCTTTGAGAGGATTTTGTACATCACAGTACAAAGGCTTATGGGCCTGAATTGGGAGATATTAGACGGGGAAGGAACCTTAGGAATCAAGACGAGTAGGGTTTTGTTTAGTTCGGAATCCCAACATTCCAGCCTAAAAACTCGCTGAATAAAATCCACGACCGCCGGATCTATCGTCGGCCATTGACTTTGGAAGAAACGAGCGTTGTAACCATCCACACCAGGGGCTTTATTGAGATTTATGCCGAACACAGCATGTCTAATCTCAGTAGCGTGAACTGGTAGAGCAATGTCATGCAGTCGCTCATCCGAGAGCATCGGAAAAGGGAAACGACAGTTGTTGGTGCCCGGCATTCTGGTCCAGTTGGTCAAAATAGGTGTGGGCCAACCGTTGCGCATCGTCGGATCCGAAATGAGGACTCCTCGATGGTCTTTGAGGCTTGGGGTAAGAAGTTTTTTTCTTTTGGTGAGGGTGATTGTGTGATAATACTTGGTATTGCGGTCACCTTTGGACAACCAATCACACCGCGCTTTTTTATGCCAGCAAATCTCCTCCTCACTTAACACTTGGTACAATTTCTGGCTTAACTGATCTTTAAGGGCCAATAAATAGTCCATATTATGGTCCTGAATATGGCGCTGGATTCTGGCCAGTCGGGCGAGAATGCGTTGCTTCCTAGTATGAATACTTCCTACTTCGGTTTTGGACCACAAAGACAGATGGGAGGATAAATCGTTTAAAGCCTTCTGCATGGCCCCCGCTGAAGGGGACCAGTGCGCGGCCACCACCCCGGCAAAACTGTCCCGACTGAGCCAAACATTTTGGAACTGGAATCTTGTGTTGCCGAGTGTCCTCGGGGCGGGGGGGGGGGGGGGGGGGACAATAGAG
>JAOSBN010000177.1:31451741-31464241 GCA_027563595.1 Erythroxylum suave | reverse complement strand
AATGAGCAATGTCGATAGATCTTAGATGTATAGACGAATATCACGTGATGGTTTCATTAATTTTGAATTTATTGAGGGAGTTGAAGCCTTTATTCATTATGCATGTTCTCAACCTATATATATGGATGGGCCAAAGATCAGATGTCTATGTAAAAAATGCTAACACATTCGTTTCCTTCCTATTGATGAAGTGAACGGGCATTTGTTGTGAAGATGATTTGTTCCCAATTATTTTCAGTGGACATGACATAGGGAATCGTTGATTTGTAGCACCTCAAGGAGTAATCAAGCACAATCGTTAGTTAGCTTCAATGAATTTGAAGGGGGGATTGGATTTAGAACAAATAATGTCGATATAAATGAAAATCCTTACATGCAAATGGTTTATGATGAAGGCGGTTATAGCTTTCAGGAAAATATAGAAAATCTTGAAGAAGAACCCAACCCTCAATCTAAACAGTTTTTTTGACTTATTACACTCAGCTGACCAAGAACTATGGCCAAATTGTGAGATAATGACTCAATTGTATTCAATTTCTCGTATCTTGAACATAAAGTATGAAGAAGATTTCGATGTTTTGAACTTTTCATGTTAGCAATGCAAGCGATCCAGGTATATTATGTTGCTTTTCCCAATTTACAACAAGATAAGTCAGATTGGTTGGCTGTTTGCAAAGTTAAAGCTAGAGGTATTTTTGAATCACATGAAAAAGGAGAACAGAGAGTTGAAAGTGAAGCATTTCAGAAAGAGAATTATGAAATAAATGCATTTTTTGTATATGAGGATAATGAACCTTTGACCGATCCATGTAATGAATATGTTGGAATTTTATCTAGAGACGATGAGGAGGGCCAAAGATCTAAGAAGAGCCTGGGTTTGATTCAAATTCTTTTGAACAAGAAGATGATGTTGATTTACAATTAAGTGATGATAGCGATTAATTTGTGTTTGTAATTGAATATTATATGAACAAATCAATTATTTCCTTTTCAATATATTGTATAAATTATTGAAATGAAATTGTAATGTTTCTACAAACTTCAATCAAATATTGATTTCAGGTTGAAATATGACACCAAAGAGAAGACAAAATATTCAGCGACCAAGATTCAGAACATAATTCAGAGGAACTTACTGTACAGGTGAAGGATCTCATGGTGTAGCAGTTAGAGATGAAACACCTCCACCCTCTCCACCTACTACACTGGCAGATGAGGCTACACCATCCCCCACTCCTTCATCATTTGCTACCCCTATATCGATAGAGATATCAGGGCCAAATAATGCGGATGAAGGAGACAGCTGCTAGCCTAGAGCTGAGGGACCCGATGGACAAAAATACATCACAATCGTCAATAATATGTAAGTGAATATATATGAACCATTATATGTTATAATTAAGTTATAGGTTTAAATTTTAAAAATGGTATAAATTTATTTGTTTTTATATTAGGTTTTTTCCATATGGACCCTGTCAAGAAACATGACATCAAAATTCAAGGAGAAGATTGATCATGAGGGCTATGTATGGAAGCATATCTCTCAGGCGATAAAGGAATTTTACTATCACAAGTTTAAGGTACGACATAAATTGTTATTTCCTTTTTTAATTAACATTTTTATACATTAATTTAATAAATATTATTACATCACAAGTATTTATTGAATATTTTTCCTTTTATTACAGAAACACTTTTTTTAGGATTCTCAATTTGACAGGTTCATTTATAAAGTATGGGAGTCGAGAGCGTGTACATGTTATCACGACTTTATTGGTGCGGTACCTAGGGCGGTTGTACGACCGTCTTACATTTATGAAGAAATATGAAGTCGTTGGCTGCAATATTGGACATCACCTAAGGCCATATCCGTTTCATAGCATAATTCAGCCAATAGACGTGGAGAACCCAAGAGAGAGAGTCTTCCCTTACATATGAGAGGATTTATTACCCACTAAGAGCATGCACAGAGACTTGTAAATATCTACAATTTATAGTTATATTCTCATCTCTTTTCTTTGCTGTATTTTAATTGAATTTGATGTGTTAAAATTTAGAATCAAAATATGTGTTTCTGGTGCCATATATGGCTGTATTTTTTAGTTTTGTTCTTTGTTCAACAAGGGGTAGATTTCATAAAAATAAAGGAAACCTTGTCGAAATTTTTATAAATTCTAATTCACTTGTATTTCTATTTAATTTTATGCACAAATTTTGGAATGAAAATATGTGTTTCTTGTTGAGAATGATAATAATATATTGGTGCCATATATGGCTGTGGTTTTAGTTTTGTTCTTTATTCAACAGGGGGTAGATTTCATAAAAATAGAGGAAACTCTGCCGAAATTTTTATAAAATCTAATTCACTTGTATTTCTATTGAATTTTACGTGTGAATTTTGGAATGAAAAATGTATTTCTTGTGGAGAATGATAATGTTATACTAGTTCCATATATGGCTGTGGTTTTAGTTTTATTTTTTGTTCAACAGAGGGTAGATTTCATAAAAATAGAGGAAATTCTGTCGAAATTTTTATAAAATCTAATTCACTTATAATTAACATTTTATTCTTATGTAGGAAAATTATATGGGCATGAGGTCTACACCCCGTCAGCTATTTTTGCACACTCACACTAAGAAGTATGACGGTGTGACATTCGTCAACAATCGCTGTAGAGAACTCAATGTATGTGAAATTTATGATTTAATATTAAAAATGCTTAATAATTATCACTTACTAATATAAACATTGCTTTCTGAGAGGACCAAATAGAACAAAGCATTGAACGACGGTCATAGCAATCTGAAGATGTTGATGACACTGAAACTTATCTTCAAGCAGTGGGTGGTAAGGACCATCGTGGGAGGATATTCAGCTTAGGTTCATTTGCGAAAACTCGTTATTCGCAATCCTCCATGTCCAGTACAGCAACATCTACTAGGCGGTCTACCATCAATGAAGTGGAAGTGCTTCAGAGCACAGTGCAGACATTGGCGACTCAGTTGCAACAATCTTTAGAACAATAACAACAATCGATCCAGTCCATCACTCAGCTCTGTCAGGAGCTGGATGAGTTGAAGGGTAAGAGTAGCACGTCATCGCACCAACCAGAGCATCTGCCGTCTCCAGATCAATAGTGTACTTTTAGACATTTAGTTTGTAATACAAATACTTATTATTTACAATGTAATGTTTTTATTATTAATTAAGATATTTTAACTTTTAATCATTAATCAAAATTTCTATCTAAACAAATTAAACGTATACTATAAATTTATAATTTTTAAAATTATGCATTAACCATAATTTAAATAATGATAATATATATTATATATTTTAAAAATTTTAGTTATGCATTTACCGACGGAAACAAATGTCCGTTGGTAAAGACATGCACCGTTTACCTAGGGTCCATCCATAATCGTAGAAGAAATTACTGACGGAATATCATAACCGTCAGAAAGCTTTTAGTAAATGTACCGATGGTAAATTTGTTACCATCGATAAATATTCTGACAGAACATGGACGTCCATTGCTAAATGTTACTGATGGTTAAGCACAACCGACAGTTAAAAATATTCCATCAGTAAATTTGCCGAAGATAACAAATTTACCATCGGTAAAGTTGCCAACGATATCTGCTTTGACCGTCGTTAATTGTTAGCTACGGCTGATTCTACGATGCTGTTGTCTGTTGATAAATTCTGTCGGTAAGAAATTCTGTGGGTAATATGTCTTACCAACGGAATTTTTGTGTTTTCTGTCGATAATTTCCATCGCAAAATGACATTTTCCTTGTAGTATTTGGGTCAGGTTTCATTTATCTTCCCATATTATAAATGTAAATACAAAAGGGGGAAACATCACATGCAAGTATAATAAGTAGGAACTTCCTTCTTTTGATTGTTAAATAAGAAATAAAGATTTTTTAAAGAGTTTTGATGTCTTCATGTATGAACCATTAATACTCAATGAAAGGAAATTGCATGACTTTTAGTAATAGTTGATACGTATAGGTAACATGCTTACAACTACACCTTAAAGATGCGTGAAAACTAAGTTGTCATCACAACTCTTTGTCTAGGACCTTACCTTTTAAACAAATATTTTCTTATACACAGTAAGTGGACATATTGCTGTCTTTAATTAGAATTCATGGGCCTGAGCATTGCATTTAATCATCTTGATCAAGTTTAGGCCAGTTCAGCAATGGAATCTTCATTGGTTTGTGGGAAACTAAGTTAAGGGGCTTTTAACTTTTCCTCTTTTGTTTGATTGTGTGGAGAATTTAATCCTTTGTTGTATTGACCTAATTTCTAGGTATCTTCGTAGTATCTTCCTTTCTATATGTAGTAGGCTCTCCATTGTCCTATATATATCTCTTAAGCCCTTAAGCTCACTTAAGCTACATAGTAGAGACTTAGTTCGATAGTTGAACCTTTTATAGCAAAATCTAGCTTCTAATCTGTTAACGTTTTCCTCAGTATGTCTAGAACAATTGCCTTCATTGCTTTGATCATTTTACTAATGATACTGTCACAAGATCTACTTTGCATCGAAGGAAGGCATTTGAAACAAAGAAAAGACAACATGAAGTGATCTAAATGTTCGAACACCTCCACTGGGAAGAACGTACTTGTAAAGAAGGGAAGACAAATAATAAAAGAAAATCTTCGAGGCTATATCCACTATGGAATCAAAGCTAAGTCATCAACAATATCTTGTCTTGATGAAACTATAACTAGAAATATTTAGGAACAATACTTAAATGTAAATTGAATATTATAATTATGATCTCATCATAATTTCAATTGCAGATTAATTATTCTAGAGATTTACTTTTAATATTAAAACATTAATTATAATTAAATTAATACACAAAAGTAAAGAATGCCTTTTCATTAATTAAATAATAATATCATACATCAAATTTCATCCAACTGATTGGCTGCAAGAGTATAAACTAATGATCTCTAACTTATACTGCAGTCAATTGCCTATGTATTTGATACCATATCCATCCATATATCAATTATGTCTCTTTTGAGAAAATGACATAGTGAGAGGATCTGTACAATTCTCTTCAATAAGAACTCACTTCAATACCATGTCTTCCCACTTAATATCTCCTTGATCAAGTGAAGCTTCCTTAGTGATCGTTGATGAGAGCTTGGTTCCTTTGCCAGTGTAATAACACTGTTATTATCGCATTACAATGCTATCCCCTTAACAATGCTAGAAACCACTCCAAGTTCAATGATGAACTTCTTGATCCAAACCACTTCCTTTGCCACCTCTGACATTGAAATGTACTTTACCTCGGTCGTTGAATCTGCAATGGTTAGTTGTTTAAAACTCTTCCAACTTGTCACACCATTGTTTATAATGAATATGTACCTTGACTGTGATCTATTATCATCAAAATTTGATTGGAAACTAGCATTTGAATACTTTTGAATTCTCAGTTCAACTCTTCCATAGTAGAAGAAAATACTTTAGTTCTTCTCAAGTTCTTTAGAAGAAGAAAATACTTTAGTTCTTCTCAAGTTCTTTAAGATGTTTTTCACAGTCGTCTAGCAACCCTCACCTAGCTTGATTTGAATCTTGCATGTTATGCTCAAAGCATAAGAGACAGCTGGTCTAGTACATAACATCACATATATGATTTATCTAATTGCCGAAGTATATAGAATACAATTTATTTTATCTCTCCCCTCTTGTGTCTTTGGACACATAATCTAGGAGAGAGAAATCCCATGCGACATAGGTAAGAATTCCCTCTTGGAATTCTCCATGTTAAACTTCTTTAGCACTTTATCTATGTATGTGGATTGGTACAATTCAAAAAACCTCTTTGATCCATTTTCATAGCTTTATTCTTAGAATATAGGCTTCTTCTCCCATGTCCTTTATGGAGAAGTTCTTGGATAACCAAATCTTTATGGACTAAAGCATAATTATGTCATTTCCAATTAGCAATACGTCATCAACATATGGCACTAGGAAAATGACTGCACTCCCACTAACCTTCTCATAGATACATGGTTCATCTACATTTTTTATAAAATCAAACTCTTTGATTGTCTCATCAAAACTAATATTCCAACCTCGTAACGCTTGCTTAAGTCCATAAATGGACTTTTGCAATTTACATACTTGATTAGGAAATCTCTTGGATTAAAAACCTTCATGTTGTGTCATATACACATCCTTTTGCAAATTTCTATTGAGAAATGTTGTTTTGATATCCGTTTTCCATATTTTATAATCTTGATATGCGGATATAACCAATAAGATCTTTATGGATTTTACCATAGCTACTGCTGAAAATGTTTATCTTTATAGATTTTAGCATAGCTATCGATGAAAATGTTTCATCAAAATCAATTCCTTATTTTTTTTGTAACCTTTAGTCAGTCACCTCGCTTTATACGTACATATATTAACATTCATTTCAGTTTTTCTCTTAAAAACCTACTTAGATCCAATAGGTATAATACCATCATGTGCATCCATCAAAGTCCAAGCTTGGATAGTGTCATGGATTCCATTTCAGATCTCATGACCTTTTTCCATTTTAAAGAATCAACATTAAACATTGAAGTAAATCACTTGTTAATATAGAAATCACGTACACACACAAGAAGGGGGGTTGAATTGTGTAAAATCGTCTAAGATAGTTATCTTTAGAATCTTCTTGATTTTTTTTTAAAACTCAGACGATTACAAAATAACTCATTGAATTTGTTTGAGTAACGTAATAACAAAAATAATATCTATTCTTCTAACAACAAGAAATTAAAGAGATAACGGTTAGAGAATATGACACTGCGATTTATACTGGTTAACCCTTAACCTTTGGGCTACGTCCAGTCCTCAGAGTTTATCTGAGATTTCACCATCTCTTGCAACTTTACAAGTATTATTTTTCTCTCCCAGAACCTCTTCAGGTCTCTTTCACAAAGTATTATTTATTTGCTATCTTAGCCTCTTCAGGCTCTAGCCTTCCTTGTACTTGAAAAGATATTGTTTGAGCTTTTCTAAACTCACGTTACAGGTGTTCTTGATCTCTTTCTCCGTTCTTTTCACTTAGGATATTTTTTTCAGTATACTCACTTGATCACAGAGTTATTTCGAGTAAGTAAAAGTAAGTAAAAGTTATTTTATCCATGACTACAATGATATTTATAGTCTAATTTGCCAATGGTCTTCTTGAAAAAAGCTACTTGTTGAGTCTTTAGAGATTTGTTATTAGTTGAGTCCTATAACCAACTCCAGCTAACTGTCATTGTAGATTATATCGTCTTGATTTGATTTTTATGCTTCATCTTATATCTTTGCTTCGTCCTATGTCTTTGCTTCGTCTTATGACTTCGCTTCGTCTTATGACTTTGCGTCGTCTTATGTCTTCGCATAGTCTTATGACTTCGCATCGTCTTATGTCTATCTGCGCACTTAATAAACTCGTCAAAACAATTTACACACTTATATTATTATTATTATTTGACTTTCATCAAAATCAATAGAAGTCTTCTTAACTTAACAATCTCCCCCTTTTTGATGATAACAAATAATCATAATGTTAGAAGATAAAAAAATATTAAGACGAATATCAATTGTATTCAGACGAATAATATTCAGACAAATAATATAAGATATACAGTGTGCATAAAATTCAAAAATAATTTCTCCTCTCCTTTCTACTATTCTCTCCCTATTTGTTATTAATAAAAAAGAATATCATTTTAGACGCTTCAAAATTTTAGAGAACATATTTTGAATATCAATATGGATTGTCTTGAGGTCTTGTTCAGTAGAAACACGTAGAAGTGCTACTTCCTCATGAAGATCACCCACTGAGTCTCTTAGTTCATCAGCCTTAGTATTTATTTCTTCAATATGTTTAGCTAAGGCTTCTTTAACTTCCTTCTGCTTTAGACTAGCTTCAGTCCAATTAATGAAATCCTTCAAGAGCTTCGAGTTAATAGTAGAATCTTGTAGCTTTTCATATAGTGGATGAAGATACTAAGAGACAGATGGTTTTCTAATTGATTCGTGTAATTCAATAATTGTGATAGAGGGTAATTGAAAAGGTTGTGATTGGTGAGGGATATCAAGATCATCAGGTTTGGGTAGTTTGAAAATTGGTTTTCCTAGAAGGTGTAGGATATCTTTGACTGAAGGAATGAAACCTAAAGGTTTAAAATGAATAAGTAATTATTCAAAGGTTTCTAAGTAGTAATTGATACCTTCAATTGTAATACTTTTGCACATTCCTTCCGAAATTGTCCCAACTATCTTGAAACTTTCATTTTGAGTAGATGTGGCAAAGTTACTTCCTGATGGCCTTGATATGTGATGTGAAATATAGACACCTACAAGTTGAGCTGTTTGACATACATCGTCTATATTCTTCATCACCACTCGAATTTCTTCTTCTGTGAGATCATCTTCTTGTTTCTCAAGAAATTTCTTCTTCTTTCCTTTGTCTTTGCTATCTACCAATTATGGATATCTAGGCTGTACATCTGGTACAATCTTTATTGTTGCTCTGCTTGTCACTAGGTAGATGGTGTAAGGATTTTTTGTCATCTTTAATGGATATGGTTCTGCCTTTTCATCTCACAGAATACCATAAAATCTTCTTCCTTTAAGGGTTAGGAAATGTATCATCTGATCGCTTGCTGTTACAAGTTCAACTTGAATCTTAACTTTCTATATAGAAGGTTCTTTTATGATAACTGAACCTCTGTTTCGATCAGGCATTGATTCTTCTATTATCTTCATCTTCAAGTGTTCTTTCTTCATTAATTGAGGGGGATTGTAAGTTACTTGTTGCGTTCCAACAGTCTGTGTCTTTTGTTGAACATTAGATGATGAAACCTTCTTTTTCTGAGTCGGTTTCATCATTTTTTGTTTTTCTACTGGCATAGAAGATAGTTGTTATTGAGACTTCTTTTGCTCAAATACTACCTTCCTTTTTATCTCTGCTTCTCCAGACGGTTGTTTTATTTGAGTCTAAAGGATAGAGACAATTGCTTTGGTAGGCTGCTGTTGTTTTTGTTGTTGCTCTTTTGCACTTTCAGGACCAAATCAGAGTTTTTTGCCTTTTCTGTTCTTATTGTCGTAAGGTCCTCAATCTTGTTGACCTTCTTGACTTCTAGGGTCTTTCTGATTGGAGCGTCTCAGCTTTTCTCTTTAAAGATACTTTGTGAGTTGGTTGTTTAATTGAACTTTCCTTCCTTTTAGGAATCGTCTAGGCTAGTAGTTACTTATAAGACAATTGTTCAGTTTTTACCTCTGCTGAGATTCTTCGGAATAATTGAGGTTTTGCTTGCATTCCAGTTGAAACATTTTCTTTCCTGCTTCGTCTGATTGAAAGCTTCCCCTTAAACTATGCTTTCGGTGTGAAATCTTTATCCGTTTTAGCTTCATTATTGATCCCCATTTTGTAAATAGTAGAGGCATTGATAACAATCTTAATATTTAGCTTTACTATATTTCCTCTATCAAGTAGGATTCCAGATTCTTTGAAGAATCTTGTCAACAGCATACCGTAAGGTAACGAACCAGTTTTCTGATTATAATCCTCCTTAGTCTTTATCATGTAGTTCAGAATCAAGAATGGAAGATTAATAGATTGGTGTGTGAGTAGATGAAATAGACAATGTTCATAATTCATTGTAACCAAATCCTTTGATCCCACTCTTGGTAGAATACAGTGAAGAAGAATTGAATGAAGAACCCTAGCCTTTGGAATTAGGTTTGAAGACTTCTTGACTCCTAGATTACTCGATTCATATAGTTGTCGATTGATGTTGTCTTCATTTATATGACTTTGAGCAATCCACTTTGTATTGTTGATCAGTTTTTCTCCTTCGTTTGGACATTCAATGGCCCTCACAATAAAATCTTGTGTGAATCACCGACAACCTATCTACCACTAATATCAAGGTTTTATCTACCACCTTTGCATTCTTCCAGAACTTATATACTTCATTTAGATACATTGGGTCTCGGATATTAAAGAAAATTTCCCATCCAGCTACTTTGATCTTAGGTTCAATATCCATTTGATCATCCTTCAAAGAAGTGAAATAGACAAGTCTCCCATAGGCAAGAGATTTCAACATTCTTCTAATATTTAATGAAAAAACGCTGAACACAGAAATATATTTCGCTTAAAGAAGTGAGGTTAGTATGTAGAAGGTATTGAAAGAGAGATATGAAATAAAAATGTGAAAGATTTGATGTAGAGAACAGAGGATTGAATCATCTGTGTTGAGAGCACTTTGAAGCAAGCCGGTTACTAAGAGAATTCTAGAATGTAGAGTGTTCCAGATATTAGAGAATTTTTTTTATAAACACTATTGAAAAGTTACCGTTTGTAGCGTCTGTGACTGATCCACAGGTAATCATAAGATCAATACTACCGAGTGAAAGTTACCGTTACTATTCATTCTAAGAACTTATGACTTTTTTGCTTCATTAGGACGTATCATCTAGGTCATGAAGTTTCAGACGAATGGGCATTTAACATTACCATAATCAGATTTCGTCTGATTTCCTTGAATCTGTCTTCACTTAAGGTTTGGTGAAGATATCTGCCCATTGTTGATTTGTCTCAACAAATTGTTGATTGATGATCCCTCTCTGTACATAGTCTCTTATAAAATGATGTCTAACTTCAATATGCTTTTCCCTTGAGTGTTGTATTGAATTCTTTGAGAGATTGATAGCAAGTCACAGAAGATTAGAATTTGATCTTTTTGTATAGAATAATCTTCTAACTGATACTTTATCCATAGTATTTGTGAACAACAGCTTGCGGCTGATATTTATTCAGCCTCTGCCGTAGATAAAGCAATTGAACTTTGCCTCTTGCTTGACCACAAAATTAGATTATGACCAAAAAAGTGACAATTTCCATTTGTACTCTCTTTATCTATCCTATCTCCAGCATAATCAGCATCACAATAGCCAATTAACCTGAAATCTTTACCTTTCTCATACATTAAGCAAAGATCAGTAGAACCTGCCAAGTATCTCAATATTCTCTTAACAACAATATAATAAGATTCTCTAGGATCTGCTTGAAATCTTGCACACAAATAGACACTAAATATAATATCAGGTCTGCTTGTAGTTAGGTAAAGTAATGAACCAATAATTCCTCTAAAAAGAGTTTGATCAATCTTTTTCCCATCTTCATCCTTAGTTAAGACGATTAAAGGAGTGCATAGGAGTTGAAATTGGTTTAACATTTTCCATTTTATATTTGACTAAAAGTTCATTGATATATTTTCGTTGATGAATAAAAATCTTTTCTTCAGTTTGTTTAATATGTAAACTAAGAAAGAACTTTAATTCACCCATCATACTCATTTCAAATTCACTTTTCATAAGAAACTCAAAACTTGAACATAACTAAAAATAATATCGTCTACATATATTTGCACAATAATAAAATCATTTTTTATACTTTTCTGAAATAAAGTTTTATCAACTTGACCTCTAATAAAGTCATTTTTAATCAAAAAAGAACTAAGACGATCATACCATGCACGAGGTGCTTGTTTCAATCTATACAAAGCTTTATGAAGTTTATACACATGATCTGGTTTATCAATGACTTCAAAACTAGGGGGTTGTTTTACATAAACTTCTTCATCTATAAAACCATTCAAAAAGAACTTTTCACATCCATTTGAAACAGTTTTATATTATGACAAAACAACATATGCAAGTAAGATCCTAATAGCTTCTAATCTAGCTATAGGAGCATATGTTTCATTATAATCTATTCCTTCTTGTTGATTATGGCCTTGAGCTACTAATCTAGCTTTGTTTTTGGACACCTTTCCTGATTCGTCTAATTTATTCTTGAATACCCATCTAGTTCCTATGATATATTTATTGGATGGTTTAGGAACTAGATACCAGACTTTATTCCTAGTAAATTGATTTAACTCTTCTTACATAGATAAAATCCAATCTTCATCTTAAAAAGCTTCATCAATTTTCTTTGGTTCTAATTCAAAAACAAAAGCTACATTGGCCTTTCTCCTAAACTTAGATCTAATTCTCACTCCTTCTGATGTTTCTCCTATAGTTAGGTTTTTTAGGTGAGAAGATTTATATCTCCAATCTTTTCTTAAGCTAATATTTTCATAAATATCTACTACTTTATCAGATGGATCATCTGATGGTGAATCGTCTGGGTTACTGCTTAAGGGAGTAGATAGAGTTTCATCATCAGAATCGTCTCTCCTATCTAGATGAGAATCATCAACCAATTTTACATGCATAGATTCTTCAACAGATTTAGAAACAAGATTATAAAGTCTATAAACTTTAGAACTGATAGAATAACTTAGAAAAATTCCTGAATTGATCTTAGAATCGAATTTATCCAATTTTTTTTTGTATTCAAAATAGTGCATTTGCAACCAAAAGGATGAAAGTAAGAAATATTTGGCTTTCTTCCCTTCCATAACT
>JAOSBN010000177.1:31405770-31445362 GCA_027563595.1 Erythroxylum suave | reverse complement strand
CGTCTTTCGTTCGCTTTGTCTTTGAACCTTTGATTCGCTTTCGATTTGCTTTCGATTCGTCTCCGTTTCGAATTTTTCGTTTCCTTTTCCGGTTGGGGTCCGTTTTTCGGATCGGGTCCCAACATTGAAAGTTCTGGAGTGGGCATATGGAGAGGGGAGATGCATGAAATTTTGGGGTTCTAAATTCAAAATTTTCTCCTCTCCACTTCACCTTCTTCATCCCATCATTTTTTCTATAAGAAATCAAGCCAATCTTAGGTGAAAATCAAGGTAAAAGTTAGGGTTTTCTCTTCACCTTTACCTTTTCTTGCTTTTTTTTATGAATAACTCAAATTATAAGGTTAGAAGTGAGATTGAGATGTGTATTTGTGATGTTCTAGTCGGTGAATCAAACAAAGCCAAAGGGGAAGAGAAGGAAGAATACTAAAAGAAGAGCTAATTGGCAAATTTTAAGGTTTGGGACTTCATTTACTTAATTTCTGTATTTGTGTATATTTGAATATGTAGAAAGATTCATTTGGATATGGAACGATTATTGGGATGATACTTTGGTGTTGTGTCGGTGTTATTTATTCATAGAATTGGTTGAATATGACAAGAGAGTATCGTGTAGTGGAATTCAATCTAGGGTTTATTGAACCAGTCACTTTTTTGAGTCATAACTCAGCCTACAAACCTCCAAATTGTGTGATTTTAGTTGCATATGAAACCTAAGACATAGAGATAAACATCTATAGAAGGGGACTCTGACTTAATTGTGGATTTATAACCTTGGAAATTGATATCAAGAAAGGTGACCTGATCCTACCTTTGTTTTGGAGCAGTTTGTGATATTTTATCTTTAGCTCATGATTTAAAAGTTCAAATGGTCCAATTGTTAGTGTTATAAAAACTAGAGACATAGGGGAACAAATTTATAGAAGCCTTTAAACCCTAATTCAAACGTTATCTATATCCATATTAAGGAATAATTGGGTGATTGAGCATTGGAATATAAGATTGAGCATAATGCATTCGAAAGAAAATTACATATACATAAATTATGTGTTTGCATATTTATTACTCATAGGCATATAGTATGATTATACAAGTGTAATGTTGATACCGTTTTAATGGCGGTAAGCCATGAATTGCATGTATGAACGTAAATATATATTTTATGATTTGAAATATCATTTGTTTTGTCAATATATAAATTATGAAATTAACAAATGATTAAAAAAATGTTACAGTGCTTAGACTGTTACCTTAGTGGTGGATTACAGTGCAATTGCTACAGTTTTGACACTAATGGTATCTTCATTTGAGACTATAGTGTCTCCATAGTTTGATATCTTCGGGTATCCTGATCAACGGTTTACATATAACAAATTTTACTATTTATAACCTCGATAGTTCGCAAGCACACTGGTCATTCGTGTAATACCTAAGGTATCATTCTCACAAGGAGGATAATTTGACCCTAAAATCTAAGGCTTGACTAAATTTCACTATAAATCAAAATAAACAACTAATACGAAAATTTAAACAATCAAACAAACAATATCAAGAATTGAATTCAGAAAATATAAATAGATGGCAATTTTGCACAACCAATCACAAATCAACCTAGAAGTTACCAGTTGAGATAAAGGAGATTTTAATATGAAATTAATAAAAATCTAATTAATTATGTGATTACCGAATTTGATTATGCGATTACCAAATTATTAGGTCTAGATGGTCCTAGAATGGATTACTCTCTCTGGAGTTATAATCTTTAACCCTAATTAATAATCCCTAATTTAAATTATGGAATTATAATCTCTCTATTTACAATTTACCGAAGGCCTAAATTAGTTTTGAAATTATCTAATAACCTACCAAAAACCTATGCACAATCTCTCGCTACACAAATTTAATAGTTTGATTCAATTCTTTATCTATCAAACTACTTAACTCTCCTTAGCCCAATTTGATGATATTCACTCGATTCACCCTCTCAGTTTATTACGGATATTGAATCACAAATAACTCGATGAAAACACAATAAATCAAACTTCATTAATATCAAAGATCGAAATCCCGAAGGTAACTGTAGATAAAAACTCAACATTCAACAAATCTATTCTGAAAAACTATCTCAATTTTATTCGTCAATAAAACTGAAATAAATTGGAAGATACATTTAGAACGGAATAGCAGAGGCAACGATAGCAAGAAGCCACAATTCTGGGAGGTACTTCGCGGCAAGTTTCTTCTCCGTGTCTCTCTTCCTTCGTCTTCTTCCTCAAATCTCTCGATATGCTCTCTAGGGTTTCGGAATTGATTGATGCAAAAAGGATGCTCTTCTATTCTTTAATGTTCTATTTATGTCTTTGAAGGCCTATGGTTGATTTGGGATCGAAACGGCCTGAAAAGTCCTTCAAAATTTGATGTTTTCATGTCTGTTAGGCGTTGGCCACGATTGTGGCCCTGCCATCTCTGTCACGATCATGCCCAAAGTGCACGATCGTAGCCTGGCTCCTACTGGCTCGCCTCTTTCTGTCACAATTGTGGCCTATTATGCCACAATCATGGGCCATAGTTTTAGCTCGAAACTCTTTGAAACTTCTCCGTTTTTTACCGTTTACCCTGAAACACAACGAACATATATAGGTACCTTTAAAATATAATATTTAAGCTCAAAAATTCATACTAACCCATAAAAAAACTTAAACACATAAACTAACACAATTAAACCCTAAATACACACTCAACACTCAATTTAACACTAAATAAATAACAAATTAAACCCTAAGACATAATGAAAATTACATCTATCATATCCATAATTCGATGCACTCGAGTTTTCACAGTTTGATACCTTCTGGTATCCACAGTTCGATGCCTTCGAGTATCGATAGCTTGATATCTTTGAATATCCATAACTCCTATTATCCACACCCACAAAAACTTGCAAGCCTAACACCAAAAGTAAATTAAATGGTTACAAATAAGAAATTTATCATAACAACATAAATAATTAGAATTGATGAGCATTTGCATTTATATTGATAATTTGTATCAATAAGCATTGAATATCAATATTTAGATTATAAATGTGCATTTTCAGAATATGGAAAATATGTTGAGGCATATTTGCATTATGTACTTTGCTTAAGTATGCCACCATTGTTTACATGAGCGTTGAATATCAAAGTTTGACTTTTTAAGGTTAATTTATGGTATATGAAAAACTTATTATGTATTTGATTAAGTATGTCATCACTACTTATATTTGTCATGATATTTTTGAATGTATGTATTTGACGGATGACTATTGTGAGTGATCATCCAACTAAGTGTTACCCCACCAAGCTTTCAAGCTTAACACGGGTGTTAATCAGTGTAGGTCCAAGTAATAGGAGTGAGGTATAGGGAACATTTGCAGGGAACAAGACTAATAGATAGGAGAAAAGGTACTTTTAAAATGTGTTTTAGTTAAAGATGATTGTACATGTAATGGAAAAAGGAAATTGTATGTTTTTCTTTGGATTACCATGTAAATGTAAAGATGTATTAATGTTGTTAAATAATAATGTTAAGCATTTAGAAGTTTTCTACTGTGTATATGTATCGCATTGAATAGAATTGTATACCTTGAACGCATGTCTAGGAATTTGGTTGCTAAGTCTCGTTGAAAACAATAAAAAGGAAGGAGCTTGTTAAATGGAACTGTCAACAAGTTGAAAATAGAAGGGATCTATTATAAAAGTGAAGGAGTCTCTTGTTGAAATGAACACACACACACACAATATAATGTGGAAATATAAAAGATAAAGGGAGAGAGAGAAGGAGGACGCAGTCGATTTATATTGGTTCAACTTACAACCCAAGCCTACATCCAATCCCTAAGCATCCAACTTGAGTGTTTCACTATAAAATCAAGTAGTAATTTGATGAGCTTCTCCAAGCTCACGAGTTAATATTTTTCAAGGTTCTTCAACCTTCCACACTAGTAGTATTTCACTAGCCTCTACAAGCTCTCAAATAAAAAATGTGGTTTGCTCGACATGAGCTTCAGTAATCTCTCTCAATAGAATTTCACTTTCTAACGCACAAAAGATTTTTTCCAAAAGTATCTCTTTCAAGAATGTATATGCTTTTGATGAATTTCAATAATATAGCTTCGCAAGCTTCTGTATCGTTCAATTGTTTTTCATAGTTCCATTGGCTCTTCCTTAAATAGGCATTTCTTCAATTAGTAATTGCTTCACTTGCCTCCCTTAGTCAACTGGATTGATTTGAGTTTGAATAACTTCGATGTCATTTTTTCCAAAAATCTTTCAGTAATCACAAAGCTAATATATGACCTTCATAATTAGTAGGATCTTTCGGATAAACCATTTCTAATAAGGAAGCTCATGAGATGGTTCTTGCAAGAAAGAAAGCATATTTCTTAAGATTTTATTTACTTTTAAGAATTGGACTATTAAATGTTCAAGGAAATGAATTCAATTTGAATTTTGAAATATTATATAGTCATCGTCAAAATCATCAAAAAATAAACCTTGAACTAACAGTATTGAAGCTTATTTTTTGAAATTTGGCTTTAAGAAATGTCCTTATGAGCACACATTGTTTTTTAAGATTGGGATAAAGGGAAAATGCTCTCAATTTGCATGCATGTTGATGATCTTAATTTTTACTAGAAATTGTTCTGCCATTTTTGTTGAGTTTAACAAGTCCATGATAGATGAGTTTAAAATGTCTGATTTAGGCATGATGCATTACTTTCTTGGCATAGAAGTAGTGCAATATGATGATGGCATTTTTCTTTCTCAAAAGAAATATGTGGGAGAAGTCTTGGACAAGTTTCAGATGAAGGATTGTAATCTTGTAAATACTCCGATTGAGTGTGGTTTGAAGCTATGCAAAGATCGGGAAGGGAAGAAGGTGGATAGCACACTGTACAAGCAAATTGTGGGCAATTTGATATATCTAACTGCCACACGACTTGAAATTATGTATGTTGTGAGCTTGATCAGTAGGTACATGGGGAATCAGATAGAAATGCATTTGTTAGCTGCCAAGAGAATCCTCCATTACTTGAAAGGAACCTGAGACTTTCGGTTATTTTATTAAAAAAGTTGACAAGTCCAATCTGGTGGGCTTTACTGAGAGTAATTATGCAAGAGATCGAGATGACCGGAAGAGTACTTATGGTTTTTCTTTTACGCTTGGAAGAGGTGCTATTTTGTGGATGTCAAAGAAGGAGTCTATTGTCACTTTGGTAAGACAGAAGCTGAGTTTGTTGCTGCAACAACTTGTGCTTGTCAAGCCATTTGGCTAAGGAGAGTTCTCAAAGAGCTACTGTTCAAACAACATGGAGCTACTGAAATTTACTCCGACAATAATTCATCAATTAAGCTCTCAAAGAATCCAGTGCTACATGAAAGGAGAAAACACATTGATTTAAAGTATTATTTCTTGAGAGACCTGAGCAATGATGAAACAATTAATCTGGTCTACTGCAGGAGTGAAGATCAGGTGGCTGACATATCCAGCAAAGCCCTCAAGAAGGAGTCTTTCATGAAGCTTAGAGAGTTACCAGGGTCTGCACTATCATGGCTTTAAACTGAATGTTAGTATTTGTTCGAATAAATTCCATTTTATTTTCTGCATGTTTTAGCAATTTGTTTTCTGTAGACTTGGTTTTTTGGTTGTTATTAGAGTCAAAGATTATCTTGTGATTTTTTAGTTGTCGTTATATAATTTTTAGGAGGTAGTGGACTAGTACAGATCATGGTCGCTTAGTTTCGTATTTTCCCTGTATTTTTCTGTTGTAGCTTTTCCTATAAAAAGCTGCTGAGTTCTGAATGAATAAGAAAGTAAAAAGTTTCACAGCCATATCACTTCTCTTCTTCTTCTACATTTTCTAAGTGCCGAGTTTTTATCAATCTTCAAGACACTTAATGGATCGGAATAATATGAGAGTTTCCTCCAAGTTGACTATTAGAGTTCGTGAATCCGATGGTCCCGATAGTATAAAATCCTGTTCAGCGTCTTGTTGATCATGTATACTAACAGTCTAGCCTTACATGAACCAATCCCAAGTAATTGTTCCATAAGCTGCCCTGTTTCTTAATCTTCTATTCTTCTTGAGTGACTAATTTGAAGCTGGTCAATTTTGTTCTGTAAGATGCAGACATGTTTCAAGTAACGATTGAATGAAAATTTTGAATCTTCAGCAACTTTAGCAGTGACTACTACAGCATTGCCCTCAGACACTGGCTCGAAAACTTGGCGGTAAGTTACTTCTTGACTTGAGTATTTATTGACGATAATAGCTATTTACGGTTTGAGATAATATGGAAGCTCTACAATTTTCTAAAAAGTTTTCTAAACATATTGACAACAAAAACATGTGTTTGCTGATCGATAATGGCAAGCATATGATTCACGAAATGAAAAGGCAAATGATCTGAACTTTGAGCAGCCCTCCAAGTGGCAGTAAACTTCTGACCAGTGCCGGCTTTGATGACTACAAGAGCAGCTCAATGCTTCTGCAGTATACGGACAGATACTGCTTTATCTTGTTTAAGGTTGTAAATGAATAACGAGGCTTATTGGGGATTACACATACAGTTTACATACAAACATTTGGAACTCGTTTATTGAAATAAAATTCTTGAGAACTGAAAAGTGCGTTTAATATTCAAATAAACATCAGTTGTATTTCTTCGGTAGAAGCCTCTTGCTTAGCCACGAACCTATAACTCGTTAATAATGATTGCGCTAACGGGTCTCACGGAAACGGTTTGATCTCAGGCCCAGAGTGTCCATAAATATGATTGCACTAATGGGTCTCACGGAAATGGTTTGATCTCAGGCCCAGAGTGTCCATAAAAGTCTCGTTCTCGATCTAGAAAATGTCCAACTTTAAACTCTGTTACTGGTGTTGGCCCAAATTATAATACCGAATTTTCAATGGCCAATATTATTATAAAATTCAATTAATTAAGTCAGTTCAATTATAAAAAATTTGAACCGATAAGTTTTTAGGTTCAGTTTTTAACTATATGACTCAATTTATTTTAATAAATTTTGTTATTAAAAATTAATCGATTTATTAATTAAACAGTCAATTTTTATTAATTAATAAATTATCATAAACTAAAAAAACTAAATAAAATTTTATTCAATAATTGTTTAGTTAAATTTTTAATTTTTGACAATTTTTAATCATTTTTTAAATTCTTTAATTTTAATAAATTTTTAACCAATTTAATAACATTATAATAACGATTTAGCCTTTTATTTGTCATTTCAAATTGATAACTAATAAATGAGTCGCAAATAACTAATTAATATTCAGATTCAATGAACCTAGTCACGAGGAGGCAAACAACTATTTTTATTTTTAAGGATGCTTTTTATCTTTTTCACGTAGACCTGAATTTATAATTATACGCTGTGGACTGTAAGCCCATACTAAAAGCCGAAATAAGTTTTCGACCGCAAATAACTTGAAGGGTTAACTCAACACTCCAACATGGCACATGCCTAAGCATTCGCATGTTTTGGAAAGCTGACACCGTCTCCTGACCTTTTCCTGGTTTTTTATATTTATTTTTGTAATTAATCTTGCAGGAACCCCGCTGCATTAATGACATTAAGATGTGGAAACATTAGATGGAGGAGGAAGTTTCTGAATATGCATGAGAATGTTTAAAGATGATATTATTGTTTGAAAAGAAGTTTGTAAATATTTTTTTAATTATTATTATTGGACCATAAAATCCATGTTAATTAAAGGAGAATTTGCATGAGACTATGTAGTTGGACTCATATCCATTAATATATATTTGTAAGAATGTATCTTTAAGGGACTTCAGGGATACCGACTTGTGCTTAATGTTTTAAATAAGAAAATGTGGTACGAATAGCTTCTATATTTCTTGTTTAATTACGCATATCATACACATTACTTCTGGCTCATCAAATCTGAGTTAACTAAGATCTGTATGGAGATGGAGGTTTTAGATAACACTTCACCAAGTGACAATATGTTGACGGAGAGAAGGATATAAAATGGTCCGTACTCATGCATGTTAAAACATAAAAATAAACGACACACATGCATATGCAAAGTGGAACGCACATTTCGAGCTAGCTAAGCTCCGCCTCAACTTATGGCTTATTTAATCTGGCGAAGTACACTTTTAATCCTTACATGTAGGCTTCAACCCTCTATAAATACCAAGGTGAAGTGAGTGTCTAGCAAGTCAGTTGCCTAGCTACCTAGTTGATTCCATTGAATTCTTGCCCATTTCTCTATCCTCGATAAAAAGATTTCCGAAGCTCTTGTCTGCCTCCATCTTTGCTTGCAATAAAATGGCACAAATGAAGTTGTTTTTTGCCTGTGTTCTGTTCCTGTTAACTTTGTGTCAAAACCTTGAGTGCATTGAGGGAAGGCACCTGAAGCTAGAGAGAAAGCATACTTCCTCAAACCTGCATAAACTGAATGCTGAGGTACTTAAACAACATAAAGTTGTGTTCGTTAACGACAAATTGCATGTTGATGCCGATTCTGGTAATAAGTTAGTAGCCACAGTAGTAAATGCAACTAACACTTCCCCATCTTCAGAATCCCCGTCTGTCAGCCCACCGGCGCCCCCAGTTGGCAGCAACCCTCGTCTGTCTCCACCAGGCCGTGACGTTGAGAACTTCAGGCCAACTGTTCCGGGTCACAGCCCAGGGGTTGGCCATTCCATCCATAACTAGGGCAACTTTTCTGTGCATGGTCACTTTCAGTCATTGTTGTAATTGTTTGAGTCAATGGTTTAATATTACTTTCTTCTCTAGAGTCAGAAAAAAAAATGAAAAATATTCTCTTTCTGATTGTATAAATGCTTTGAATCCACTAATAAAATTTCAATTCCTTCTGTAATTTTCATACTGGTATACAAGCAACCACGATATGACTATATGCGAATGTGGTTCGGGTTAGACATAGTTAAAGCCTTCCCATTTCTTAAAGAAAAACATTCTGACCAACTTATTATATCAACCAACGCTATAGTGGCTTCCAAATGAATATAAGAAATCTACTTAGATTTACCAGATTTATCAACTAAATGTTTTTCTATGTATGTTTATTCATTCCTTGAAAAAACCAAATATGTCGAAGATCAATCAGCTGACAATAATCACTATACTTGAACTTGACTTTATATATGTTGGAGTGATTAACGTACAACCAACAATAATATTATTAAAGTTAATGCATGTATGTGATAGTTATAATATTTGACATTTTTATTCAGCCATTCATTCGATTCCTGGACAATATTAGGACAGGAGATATCGAATGAACCATTATAGAAAAACATGAATTCCTTTAACCCAAACAGTGAAGTAGAATTAAATTACCGAAAGGTATTGCCTTGAAAGCATATAGAGCTCATCCAATGTTAGGACATGCATTAATCACACCTTTGAGATTATAACTTCATCTCATTGCCGTAATAGACACTTTTTAAGTTTTAATATACATACATATCGTCTTGCTCTTTAGATATTATGGCTTGCTGAAGTTTGAGGAGTCCATGAAATATTTGCTTCACTAACTCTTTCTCGAGGAATGAAGTTTATGTCCAGAAACATCTTTTCTGTCTTGTTGCACCGTAGAGTTGTGTATTCGTTATGCTTAAAGGTCAAATTGTTGTCCTTTTCCAAGCTAGTATTAGCAAGTATGCATATGCAAAGATGACCTTCGATTAAATGAGCGATTTTTTAACTCATCTAAACTTTCCTAGTAAAATTTAGTCTCTCTTTCTGTTTGTTCATTCATATTCATCGTGGATTTTATTTGTCATAAGATACAAACCCATGATTAAAAAACTCAAACGGTTTGGTCTATTTAATTATAAAAATTTTAAACCGTTTAATTTTTCAGTTCGATTTTAAACTTTCCGGTTTTATTTACTTTAATAATTTTGTTGTTAAAATTTGATCAATTTAGTAATTAATCGGTCAAGTACGTTTTTATAGACAAAATAAACCAATTACTTTTTATTTAACAATTTTTTCATTTAAACTTTAAATTCTTTGATATATAAAGACAATTTCTTTCAATTATATTTAAAAAAATTTAATTTAATTTAATTTTTTGTCGATTTTATGACTGTCTGATTAAACATTTTAAACATTAAGTCTCTTATTTTATAGATTTAACTTTTGGTTCGATTTTTAAAACATTAATACAAATGGACCCCAAAGAGTAATTATCACTAGATGTATTGAAATTGTTGTATGGTGGAATCTTGAACATATGATAATTTGATGTGATCCTTATTATCTAAAAATCAAATGAGATTTACCTTATGGTTATATAAGATCCAAAAATTTTCAGAATCGTTATTCAAAACTAAGAAAAAAAAAAAGAATTACTCGTCTATGAAAATTAAATACCCACAAAAATAATAAGATTTAATTATAGTTGACGTGAAAGAAAGTATGACTTGCTAGAATAGGCAGCTCCCTTGTTTTAGTTCTTGGCTGAAATACATACCAGCATGCACAGTTACACGCTAGTGGCTACCAGACTTTCTTTCGGTGGCAAAATTAATTAAAATCCCACTTATTCACAAATCAAGCTTAGGAAAAGATCCCATGAGTCCTCAACTTTTGGGATTCCCAAGCAACGTGGAAGATCCTTTTGGCTTTGCCACCAAACCCTCTGCACATTGTCGTAATATATTTATGGTCAGCCACCGTACATATATTAAGAAACAATTCTCGTGCACTGCAGCCTAGCAACATTACAAAGAATCATTTCAATGCTGTTTGTCGCCTACGAGGTCTACTAAAAAAGAATTGATATAAAAGTACTATTTTACCACAGAGATTCAGTGGGCGGAGGCTGAGTGGGGCTTCCTCAACGTCTGGAACCGAACACAAGAGAGTGCTTTTTAACAAGATTCTTCGAAGTGGAACAGCACTCAAGAGAAACTACTCATCATTTGATTCATTTGACGACTTCGATCGGTACAAAAAACAAAGTTTGTTGTCGAGATAGTGACTCCATGCGTCATACACGACCAATCCTTGGCTTAACCAACTACGGTTGGTGGCTATGGAGGAATTGACCTGAAATTCTGTTATTTGGACTGCTTCCTTTTTCAATCTATAACACGAAAAATAAAAAAGGAAACTGGTGGAGATTTCTAGTGGAGTTTTACTATTGTGACTGCCAAAGTTTGAAAGTTTCTCTTTCGCTACATTAGCTTGTTCTTATGTTTTATTTTCTTGGGTAGGAATCGATTTCCAGAACAAGTTTTTTAAAGAAATAGATGGTCCACATAAATAAAAAACTATTGGACCGCATACTTTAAAATTTTCAGTAATGAATTTTCGATCTACAACAATGTTTATTTTCTTTAGTTTAAAAATAGAGATACTCTTTAGAATAATTTTGTAGCTACCTAATTTTATGGTAATAAAGCTTATAATATAATAAACCATTTTGTGCAACTCTAAGTAGTTATTAGCAAGTTTATCTTTAACTTAAAAGTTAAAACAATTGGAACTTTCCCACGAAGAGTTACAAGTTCAACTCATATTGACATTGTCCTAGAAAAATCTCAATAAATGATATTCTCATTCCATTATGTGTACAGAAAAGAAGACAATGTTCAAAACAAGTGATTTTGCAATCAATGATGTTTTAGTCATATAAAAAATTGTGAATTTGAGAAAAGACTCTCCATATAATTATTAAAACTAACTAAAATTAAAGTATTACAAGATTTGACTCATTGATGAGGGTGAAAACCAGTTTTTGTTTTTTATATTCGAAATTTGGACAAATGTATGAAGAACAATGAACTTTTTACTTTATATTTTATATAAATACATTATGAAAAAAATATTTATTTTGTTCCTTGTTGATATTTCAATATTTATATGTTAAAAAGTTTAAGATAAGTTTCATATTATACGAAATAAATTATTAGAATTAGCATACACACACACATATATATAAGACATAATGTATTGAAATTTTACATTAAAAACAGAGTTACTCCTTATATATAAATTATTTAAAATTTAATCCATTGATTCCTTGATAAAATTACATATAATTTTTATTTATTAAATTCAACGTGATTGTATATTTGATATGTTAAAATTAAATAATAATAAAAGTCTTTATCTATTCTCAATGAATCATCTTTAATGTAGTGTTTCAAAAATTAAGAAATTATTCTAAATCAAAATATATGAAACCCTAAAGGTTACATAATATATCCTTAAAATTTACATTATGTGAGACTCTAGAAGTTATGTGAGTCTTGTAATATACTTTTAGGACTCTTATATAATTATTAAGAATTAAGTTTAAGATTTGTTACTTTAAAATATTACTAAAGTATTATTTTTTATATGATTTTATGAGACAATTATAGAAAAGTAAATTTAATTTAGTTTAATATAATTTAGAATAGAAGAAGGTCATTGTTGAGTGGTAACTTAGATAAGAAAATTTTGTTTTCAGAGATGCTAACTCCTAGTGAGAGAATATTTATGACATGATGAAACAACTAAGATGAAAGAAGATTAAAATGAGAGATATGACCTATGGTACGTCACACAAAATCTACTCAAGGATCAATTCATTAACCGGGACATCATATATTCCTAACAAATATATGACCGAGATATCATCTATTGCTAACAAATATATGACCATGTGGGGGAGCTTTCTAGCGTATGGGTTTGGCTTTTTACTGATGAAGGCATGTAACTAATGACTACTTCTAAGTTTAAGTTAGAATATACTTGAGTATTTGAGGTGTGAAATTTTGAATGTTATATGTTAAAAAAATATCTTAACATTATCTAGTTAAAAATTAATTAAATTGATTGATGATTATCATTTGAACATAACACAAATAAATAAAAGGCATAATTTCTACTAAAAAGAAAATTAAATTCAAGTAAATAATTTGGTTGATTAATGATGGATATGAAAATAAAAGATCTTGTGTTCAGTTATATACTTAAAATTTTCTATCATGTGAATATTAATGATCGAATAGTGATGGCATCGAACGGCTATTATATGTACTTTGGAGAAAAGATAGTTATTGCTAAAGGATACAAATCTTTCCTATCTTTCTATTTATTTAAATTTATTTTTATTCTAAATTACATAAATCTTATTGTATTTGAAATTTAAAAAAATAGTTATACTTTTATCAAATCATTTTAATCTAAACTATTATCTAGGTAACTATTGTATAAGGTGTCTAAATAGCTATTTGACAAATCTATATTAGAATTTAACCCAACTTTAACCTAAAAGTTGTTGGAATGATAGGTGGTAAACAATTGCAACTACCATGGTCAAAAAGGGAGGAGGCAAAGGAGGTTGGAAATTAAATTGCAGCTCCCCATTTCATTTGCAAAGCATCCCTTCTTAGAAAGTCCCATTGTTCATATCCAAATCCCCGTATCACTTAGTGAGGATCAATAGACAGTGTTTATCATATTTCTTGTACAGAATATAAAGAGGTTGTAATAACTATTATTTCTTATAGTGAAACTTTTCTACTCTTATCTATAGTTTTTACCCTAACTCATTTAAAGGGATTTACACTTAAAATTTGTGTATTTAATTATCTTAAATTTATTTGCTATGATCCTGATCTAATTCGGTTAATTTTCTCAAAAAGTGGTATCAGAGTCTGGTTTAGGTGTATAGGTCTACGTATTGTATGCTCTGTGGTTGCCACTAAATAGTGGATCCTCCACATCAGAAAATAAGTTAGATCATTATTTGAAGATACTAGGCACTATTCACGTGTACTATTACAATTTACGTGTACAATCATTATTTACGTGTATAGTTACTATTCACGTGTATTGTTACTATTTATGTAAAATAGTGGGAGCTGATTATTTAGTCAAAAAAGTTTGTGATAGAAGCAATGGTGTCAAAATTTGAGATAGAAAATTTCAACGGAAGTAATTTCTCACAGTCAAAGTTAAAAATGAAGGCTATCTTGAGAAAAAATAATTGCCTAACGGCTATAAGTAAAAGGCCAACTAAATATACAAATAATACTAAATGGAACAAGATGGAAAAGAATTCTATTAAAAATCTTTATCTGGCACAAGCATATGAGTGTTGTCAATCATAGAAGAGAAGAAGTCGACAAAGGAGATTTGAGATCATCTCATAAAATTTTATGAGGCCAAATCTTCGCACAATAAAATTTTGATGTAAGAGGAAACTCTATACTCTTTGTATGGCGGAATCTACTTTGGTGACAGAGTACATGAATATCTTGAATACTCTATTCTCTCAACTCATTTCAATGGGTTGTAAAATAGAGTCAAATGAACGTGTTGAGCTTCTATTTCAAAGTTTACCTTATTCATATGATCAACTCATCATCAACTTAACAAATAATATCCCTTACGAATGATCTAGTCTTCGATGATGTTGCGGTTGCTATCCTATAAAAGGAAAATTGCCATAAGAATAAGGAAGACAGTTAGCAAGTTCACAACATGTGGAGGCTTTGATAGTGATGAGAGAGAGATCAATAGAACGAGGTCAAACTACGAGCCATAATCATGGTAGATTAAAATCAAGAATTAAGAAGAATTTAAAATGCTACGATTGGGGCAAGAAAGGTTACCTGAAGAAAGATTGCTGGACTTTAAAGAAAAATTCCAATCCTCAAGAAAATGTGTCAAGTTGTTCTAATGATAGAGGTGCTTATGTTATGAAGTAGCAACAACTAATGAAGGTAGGAAAAGATTTGCTAAAGTATGGATTCTTGAGTTAGGAGCTACATTCCATGTGACCTCTTGAAGAGAATGGTTCCATCATTATGAACCTATCTCTGAAGGATTTGTGTATAGTTGCAGTGATCATACCTTAAAGATTGTTAGCATTGGAACTATCAAGCTAAAGATGTATGATGGTACAATTCATACTATTCAGGATGGTGACATATGGAGGGCCTAAAGAAGAACCTATTATCTACAGGTCAACTAAATGATATTAGATGTAAGATTAATGGTAAGAATGAGATCATTAAAATAATAAGAGAAGCATTTGTTTTTATGAAGGGATAAAAGATAATTACAAATTTGTATATGCTAAAAAGAGAGACTTTGTAGGAAGCTGAAGCATCAATTGTCTCAAGTAGTTCAAGTGAAAGATCAATAATGATGTAGCATTAGAAACTTAGGTATATGTCTAAAAAAGGAATGAAAATACTTGCAGAGAAAAAGCTAGTTCCTAGACTTACAAAAGTATCACTTCCTTTTTGCGAGAATTATATTACAAGCAAGTAGTATTGTTTGACGTTCAACATGTCAAATTCTAGAAGCAAGTTTGTTCTAGAATTAGTTCACTCTAATGTATGGCAAAGACCGATTCCATCCCTAAGAGGAGCAAATTATTTTATGTCATTCATTGATGATTATTCCAGGAGATGTTAGGTGCATCCGATTAAGAGAAAGTCATATGTGTTTCCCATCTTCAAAGTCCATAAGCAAGAGCTGAGCTTGAATCTAAAAAGAAGATCAAGTGTTTGAGGACATATAATTAAGGAGAACATATTGGTGATGACTTTGAAAGATTCTGCAAGCAAGAAGGAATTAAAAGACAGTGTGCAATACCATAAACTCCTCAACAAAATGGAGTGGTAAATCATATGAACATAATCTTTTTAGAGAGAACAAGAGCGATGTTAAAAACTGCAGGCTTATAAAAGAAATTTTAGGCAGAAGCAATCAATATCACCTGTTATATGGTGAATTAGTCTCCATCAACTACAATTAATTTGAAGACACCAATGGAGATGTGGACTGATAAACTAGTTGATTATTCAAACCTTTATATATTTGAAAGTCCAGTGTATGTGATATACAAGCCCCATGAAATTTCAAAGCTCAATCCAAAATCTAGGAATTGCATATTCATGGGGTATGTTGACGGAATAAAGGGGTATCACTTGTCAGATCCCAATACCCACAAGGTCATAGTCAATAGGGATGTTGCCTTTATAAGAGATCAACTACAAAAGTATAAAGGGGATGATAACAACTCAAAAGAAAATTTGAAGACTACAACTGTACATATGGAAAAAGAAGTTGAACAAGAAGATTCTTCCGAAGCAAAACCAGAGGGCGAGGCATAAGAACTAGTTGAAGATGAAGTTCCAAAATTCACTGGTTAGATTACACAAAAAGGAGACCAAATTGGCATTCTGATTACATTATAGAGAGTGATGATACATACTCTCATCTAACAGAGGAATAGGATCCATCAACTCTTCAAGAAGTAATGAATAATTCAGATGCATCTTTGTGGAAGGCAACAATGTAAGAAGAAATTAAATCTCTTTGTAAGAGTAAGACTTGGGAGCTCGTGCCACTACCACATGTAAGAAAGTCTATTGGAAACAAATGGGTTTATAAGATTAAACAAAATGGAGAAGATCAAGTGGAAGATTGGTAGTGAAAGGATATGCTCTAAAAGAAGGAATTGACTTCAGTGAAGTATTTTCTTCTATGGTTTGACTCACTACAATTCGAGTAGTCTTAGTAATGTATGTTACATTTGATTTACATCTTGAACAGTTAGATGTAAAAATAACTTTTCTTCATAGAGATCTTTAAGAAGAAATTTATATGCTTCAACCAGAAGATTTTGAAGAAAAAGGCAAAGATAACTTGGTTTGTAGGTTGAACAAATCTTTGTATAGTCTAAAACAGATGTCAAGATGTTGGTACAAGAGATTTGATTCCTTTATCATGAGCTTTGGATATAACAAGCTCAATGCAAATGACATGTTGAACATGATTTTATTATCTTTCTATTGTATGTAGATGACATGTTGGTTGCAGGCCCCAACAAAGATCGTTTCTAGGAGTTAAAGGCATAATTGGCTACGGAATTTGATATGAAGAACTTGGGACTAGCAAATAAGATTCTAAGGATGCAAGTTCACTGAGACAGAAATAATTAGAAGATTTGGCTTTCTAAAAAGAATTATTTGAAGAAAATCTTACGACTTTTCAACATGCAAGATTGTAAGCCAATTACTACCTTACTTCTTGCTAATTTCAAGTTTTCCTCTAAAATGAGTTCAAACAATGAAGAAAAGAGGATGGAGATGTCTTGAGTATCATATTTATCAACAGTGACAAGTTTAATGTTTGCTATGATTTATACAAGATAAGACATTACACATACAGTGGGAGTGGTTATTTGATACATGGCGAATCTTAGTAAAGAGCATTGGACTTTTGTAAAGAAGATCTGAAGATATATTAAAGAAACCTCTCATATTGCATTATGTTATAGAGGATCATAATTTATTGTTAATGGATAAGTTGATTTAAATTATGCAAGTAATTTTGAAAAGAGCAAATCTACTACAGGTTATACCTTTAAACTTATTGGCAGAACCATAAGTTGGGTTTAAAAATTGCAATTAATTATCACTATGTCAACAATACAAACAAAATATGTAGTAGCTATGCAAGCCAGTAAACAAGCAATATGGTTGAAAATGCTCTTAGAAGAACTCAGGCACCAAAAAAAAACTTTGCTTTATGATAGTCAAAGTACCTTGTATCTTGCAAGGAATCCAAAATTTCATTCAAAGACCAAACACATGCATGCAAGTACAGTATCACTTCATTTGTGAAAAAGTTGAAGGAGTTGTAGATATGTAAAAAATTCATACCAAAGATATCTTAACAGATTTCATGACAAAGGCAATTAATATTGACAAATTTGTTTGGTGTTGATCCTCTTGTGGTCTGATAGGGACGTGAGCAATAAGAAAATGATAAGATAAAAAAATGATGTGAATATATGATTGATACTTAATCAAATCTTTAAGTAGGAGATTGTTGAAATGATGAGTGATCCATAATTGCAATAACCATGTTTAGAAAGGGAGGAGGCAAAGAAGGCTAGAAATTAAATTACAGCTTGGAGTTGTCCAAGACCATGTGAGGGAAATAGGCCTCCCTAATTCATTTGTAAATAATCCATTCTTAAAAAGTCCCATTCTGCATCAATAAAAAGTGTTTAATATCCTTTCACACCATTTCTCTTTAGCTTCATTATTCATCTCACAACAGTTTGTTAATGCATTTGTTGCTTCTCCTTCCATCCCTCCTTTCTTCACTTTCACGAACTTTGAAAGTTGAGCTTGTTCGATCAAAAAACCTCTAAAGATACTGCACTCTCCTTGAAAATCCTGTGGAAAAATCACCACAAGCATTGCAGCTACAATCCATATTGTTTCCAATGAGTATCACACCTTTTGGTTTTAGGATTCTCAAGACTCTCAAGAACTCAGTTCTCTCATCTGGGGATTGTGTTTCAAATGATGGAGCCTAAATTGGGCATAAACTATTAGGGTCTATTCATGGTTGGTGTTGATAACTTGTGGATTGGTGATTTTTAGAGGATGATTATCAAGTCTATTGATTTGCAAATTGATGTTCATAGACTTTGCAAAGCTAAGTAGCCTAATGTTAACATTATCTCCTAGAGATCAGATAAAAAATGGGGTCTCTATATTTTGTTCAATTTCAGAAGGGGCAGAATTATTATAATGCTTACCAGTGGTGGGGGCCCTTCAGATCGTCGAGTCAATACCTCAAGAAGTGTAGGTCATTGCAAACTATGAAAGACTCCAATAACAAGAATATGAGAATGCAAGAGCAATATGTTTCCAAAGTGAGAATTTGGAGGATAGAAGCATTTGCTATGTTGTTAGGAAAGTCAAATCAAGGACTTAGCTTGTAGAATTTAAGTAAAGATTGTTGGAAAAATTTTGGCTCAATAGAAGCAAATTTTATTGACCCTATAAAGGCTAAAGAGGAGGTAGTTGCTAAGGATTATAGGAAACGAGTCAATGCTTGGAGACCCTGAGCTACTATCTGGTAGTTATTGTGAATTATTGGATGCGACGAAACCATTTTGTGCTACTCAGCTACTTGTATTGGCATCAATTTTATTAGTTTTATTGCTAAGACCAGTTCGATTATTGATTGGTTCCTAACAACTTTCCTAACTTTTATCCTAACATTGATGAGATGTACTGATGTCTTTGGTCTTATATGGGTCTTCCAGTGAAGACGGTAGGATTGAAACATATCTTACAAGTCAGTCTAACATGTTTGAGCCACGACATATCTCAGGTTCTTATTCATTTTGTGTTTGAACAAAAACCTATTCTGTTAGAAGGAAAAAGAGCCAAGAAATGAAAATAAGAATTTGTGTTTGGTCATTTGAGTAAAAACCAAAGACAAAAGGTGAAGAAAGTAGTCGGCGTTTTAACTGGAGATGGACCTATTTCTATTTTAAAAATGTCCACGTCAATCGTTGGTGGATCCCATAACTAAAAATTTGAAAAAACACATCAGTAATTTTTTAAACCATTATAAAAAAAATTGACAGTGCCTGAACACCGTTATTGTTTAGGTTTTGATTTAAACATTTTCCAAACTTTCTGGTTCATTTTAAACGTTTTACAAACATTAGAGTTCAATTTGAACAATGTAAAACGTTAAGGACTATTTTGTACATCATTGTAAATGTAAGGTTCATTTAGCCCTTTTGGCCAATTTTCAGAAATAGCCTATGTTACCAAAGCATACTTGGATTTAAAAGAGTGAAAGAAGCTACTTAATGGATTATCTAATTTGTTTAGATGGCCACGACTTTTGGAGATGGAAAGAAGGTTGCAATTATTGAAAGAGAGACCCTTTGCGTGAATGGACTGCCACACTTAAAAAATGTTCTTCATGTGAATGGTCTAAAAACGAACTTAGTGGTAGAAGAAAACCATCAAAATTATCCTCATAAATTAGAACAGAGGTGCTATGAAGCTAAAATAAAAAACTTTCTAGATTCACAGTGATTGCTTTGGAGGAAGAAACCAACCAAACAGTTGATGACAGAGATATTTTGGTGAGAAATAAGGCCAGGTTTGAATTTCTTCAAGGGGTATAGGGACTATATGTTTTACAGTTTTGAAGTATATTGATGTTTATTAAAAAAACAAAACAAAAAAAACAAGGTTCAAAGTAGTTAACATCTAGTCTTTTTGAGTTTTTGATTTATGGGTTTTATAAGGTTTAGGTGATTGTTGTATATCTGGCTTTTTCTTACTTATTCAATGATATATTTGATGTGAAAATGAGGCTTTGCTTGATGATTTGAGAGTTTTGCTTTTGGATTTTGATTTATGGAGTTATGCTGAAAAATTGTTGATGCTTGGTTGGAGATTTGTAGGAAGATTTGGGTTTTCTGTAATTTGGTTTTTCAAGTTTTATCTTGATGTCTTTGTATATCGTGGGTTGTATGAGTTTAGGCAATATGCTTTCATAGGGAACACTTTCCATGTTATGGATATAAGGAGAATGTACTGCTACAAATTCTTATATATCATCTTTAGAAGAGCAAAAGATTTTGGTAGAGGTGTATTTTTATTTACAACTACTATCATGAGTGATCTGATTCACAAATATCCTAATTGTTTTCTAATTTAAAAGCAACTAGTCTTCCTTTTGCTTTCTTGAAAGCTATAATGGAAGGCATCTTTTACTCTACAGAAGAAATAATATGCATTCCTCAATGTTTCTTTGCTTTGTGGTTAAATAACAATGGTCTCCAGGCAACACTTTAAGATGTTTAGTGAAAACTTTTTCTTCTTGAATATATTTACGTGCCTTTACTGGTGAGATATCAGGAGTCTTGTCTAGTGGACTAGATGAACTTATGCATTATGCTTCTTTATTACGTGGACCTAGAGTAGATATGTTGATTAAGTTTTTAAATGCTCTTGCAAAAAATTAGATCTAGTATTGATGCTTCGTGCACATCTAGGGATGTACAATCCTTCTCTATTTTGGTTCCAATGGTAACTGATGCTGAAGAAAAGAGTATGGTTCCATTAGATGAAAGAGAATCTTCCAAGGTTGATAGTTTAATGGAAACTACCAAGGAGCTTTCTGATGCTTCAATAGTCAACACTGAGAACGAAGGTTCTAAGATGTCTTTCTAGCTTGGAGTCTCGCTTCAACCCCGTTTGTTCTTGATCATCCTATAAATTTAGCTGAGTATAAACAATTTAATTTGGAAGAGTTGTTGATTGAGAGGAATTTTGTTACATACTTCTTTATTGCAATAATAATTTGATGCTGATTTAGTGCAAGAATTTTATTTTAATTTAGATAAGAGAGTGTTGGATGATACAGCTATATGCTTTCATATGTTGTATGCAAGGGGGAGACTGATTAAATTTGATTGTGATTTGTTGAATGCATATTTGGGGTTTATGAATTTAACCATTCGTATGCAAATGACTTTGATGTGAGTAATGACTTTGATGTGAGTAATAATATATTGGCTAGTGTTTTGACTGGTAGTAAATTGTCATTTTGGCCTTTTACTGTTGTACTATGAGCTTATGATTTTTTCACTAAATCTAATGCTAATTTTTATATCTCCTTATTTGCTGAGATTGATCGTATTGAAGACATTCTTAGTAAGGGAAGAAATATATGATTATAGAAAATTTGAGACATTGGACGATTTGTTTAGATGATTGTTGGTTGTTTTCTTGACTAGGGATTACTATTTCTTTGGTTATTTGCCATTTGTTTATGTAAACTTGATGAACTTGATGTTATGTGAACTTAATGTTATTTAGAATTTATTTAGAACTCGATGCTCGATTAAGGGAGAGTGTCTACTTATCTAATTAAAGGGGAGTTCCTACATGTGACAAACAATGCTAAAAAAGGGAAGATTTTTAAGATATATGTTTAACATATCTTATTAATTAATTTTGGGCATTATTTATAATTGAACATCTTTGGTTATTTGAGGAATATCGTTGTGATTAGTAATCTACCTTATGTCGGATTTTTGAAGATAAGGTTTATTAGGGACAAAGTCCTAGTGAAGATAGGATTTAATTGAAATAAAATCACCATATCTTAATGAAGATAAAGTGCAGATTTTTGGTAATTTTAGGACTATCTTTGACAGCTTATTTCAATAGTTTTATCTATCTAAGACAACCAGATTTTTGTTGATCTGTTCCATCTTTGGCAGCTACATTCCATGCGCAATAATATAAATTTCTGGACTATTGAGAGGTTGTTTTATGTGAGAAAAATGACCAGTATATGGTGACTTGAAAACTGTATTTTTGGGAACTTTAAGCTATCTTTGGCAACTGATTTTTCAGGAATTATATCTTGATTGGGCAGCTGCATTTTCTCCAAGGCTGCGTGATTTTTCTGGGCTATCTAATTAGTGTTTTTTGTGTGAAAAGTCCAATAGTTTTTGTGTGGTTGCAGCTCTTTTGTTTATGACATTTCGATGATGAAACGTTTATTTGTTGGTTGAGTTTTCATAGCTGATGTGCATGGAATGTTTTAGTGATAATATCAAAAGATTAACAGTATATTTCTTGGTGGACAACTTCTCATACTTTCGTTGATGAAGCTACATATTTAGGGAGTTGTTTTCCATCTCAAATACTATTGTCGTTGTTTTTGTCTTTATTGTTTCAACCATTTAAGTTGTTTAATTATCATCTTTACTATTAAACAGTGTTGTGAAAATCCTCTATTGAGGTTAGCACGAGTTAGTCATATTATTAGGACTGAAATTCTTTCACGGGGTGTGAAAATGAGTTGATAATATCAAGCTTGGGTGGTGTCAACTCAATAGAATCTTGTATAAAACTATTGTTCTTCAATGACAGTGATTAAGTTGGGTGAGAGCTCCACAAACGTAGGCAAGATATGTCAAACTGCGTTATCAAATCTTAAGTGTTGATTTGTTTATTTCATGTTTAATTTTTATGTTTTTCTTTGTGTTAAAAAATTAACAATTGCTAATACAGTTGTTTTATATCAAGCAATCGACATATACAGTTCGAAGCAACTGCAGTTGAACAAGAATTTTGTGAAACTACGTCCTTCGGGATTTTCAGAAGTAAAACATAACCCTTTTAACGATAAGTTGTTTTATTTGACTGATAAAACTTTCTGCACCACAAAAATGTACATAACTGGAGTTGGCGGCATATTCTTTGGTTTCTTCCAAGTAGGGCTGCACCAATGGAAGAACTTGGAGAATCCTGACCGTAGCCTACGGTGCGTGCCAAAAAAGTTCTTCTATGCTTCATTATTTCTTTTCCACTCTTGGGACTTCTATAAGTCATCAAGTTTCTTTCTGGGACTGCCAATGGAGCATTTCTTTTGATGTAGAGATCTAAATTTGCGATTTGGCACTTCCAAGTTGTTTTTTAATTGATAGAAAAGACAGTCAGTCCCCGACAACTTGGAACATCATAAAAAACATTTTAGGATAAGGGAATAGTGTTCAAAGAGCACTACACAAAACTCCAATTACCTCAAGTCACATCAATTTTGAATATGTTACTACTAAATATTAATTATATGTGGGTCTAATTTCGGCTGGTACAAGGACCAACGAAATTGCCTCTTCCGTTAGTGGCAGTTGTCTGGCAAATCACGTACAATGTTCTTGAAGCCTGCAATTAAGTATGATGGATTTTAGTATTTTACTGTTAGAGAAAGTTGCTTAGATTAAGTGAAGAAATGGGATTACTGATTAGCCAACTAGGAACGTAACTAGGAATATAGGAGCAAGCACAGCTTTGAAAAAAGCAGAATACGCACCTGACATGCAGACAATATGGTCTTGTGTGCTGGGATTGTGGAAAAACTGCCAAGCAACACAAACGTTAAGTTGTAAAACATTAACTATGTAGAGGATTCCAAGCCAATTTTTTTTATTTAGTGCATATATTGATTATATGCAAGATTTTCCACTAGCGAATGCACCTATGAAATTTCAACTAAATAGTAAATACCCTAAAAGATTTGGAAGACTTTCACCCCTTATCATGTATCAATTTATCAAATGAAAACTAGGGGTGGCCTAGTGCAAAATAGTAACAATTTGAGCTGTCTAGTTAAAGAATCTTTGGAATTGATGCACTAAATTAGAAATCATTGAACATCGATAGAATGTATATATATAGAATAGTTGATCAAGGACTGAATTTCTTCTGGTTACCACTCATATGGAATCTTTAACTTTCAGCAGCTAGTAATGATTCAGGCCATTTACAAAGTTTACAAGAACATTTTTAAAATGAAGTTCAAACAATGAAGGAATGGACAGATGTGTTTCACTTGAAGTTGTCGACTTGGGATATACATCTGTAAGTGGAGAGTACATGGGAATCCCCATCATTTACGTGTATTTTGGTGGTGGGGAAAACCGACGATATTTTGAGACTCTTTCGACAAAAGAATTGATTTAATAGACTGCCACCCTCAGTACCGTTCTCAATCAATATTATAGCGACGTTTCATATCAATGAAAGGTCATCAGCTTCAACTTCCTATAGATAGATTCAAGACTTTGAGTAGTGAATTAAGGGCAAAACTAATATTGTAGTTGTTATGATCATATGACTCAAGGTTATAAATTACAATCGCAACTTCAATTGTAGAAGAAATATTATAATTGTCCTCTTGTTGCCGCAATTTGTTGTAATTACATCCGCAATATTCATACTTATAGTACTTGCACCATTTATATTATTGTAATCGTTAATGCAACTGTAGTCTACTGTAATATTTCAGCTGTAATCGATACAAAAATTTCAATTTTAACATTAATTATTTCATATATAATCACTATTATCATATATAGTAGGTGAGACTTAAAAATAATGTTAAAATTGAAATATTTGTATCGTGGTTATAGACTTAAAGCTCTGAGTGGATGTGGTTAAAAGCAAACGTTTGAATGAAGGTGAGAAGTTGCAATTGAGGCTATTGTTCTCCCACTCGTAAAACTATCAGACATAATTTCATTAATTAAAAGAAGCACGATTTGAGTTTGAGATCAAAGCTACCACGTCATTTGAAAGGTTGGACCGTTTTCAAGTATTCTATATGTGGCCAGGATTTCAGTTTCATAGGGACCATGACGAAGATAGGACGGTTTAATATAATGATCATTCTTCCTGTTATTTTATATCAAGTCAACTATGAAAACTTTGGTACATTGATGATGACTTATTAAACAATAGAGCAATACTAGTGCAACATGCAGAATTTGGAGGAAGATCTCCAAAATAGTAAACTTTTAGAAACAACTTCTCTATAAATTAGGATAAAGTTAAGTACCAATAAACCTTCTTAGACTCTGCTTATCAATAAAGTTAGTTTCTAAGATAGTAAACTCCTTCGACCCTTTTGAACTATTTTATGACATAGTGTATAAACCGTCCAAATATTGATTATCGTAGCCCACATATTTCTAATATGAAATTATTAGCGGTGAGGAATGTCATTGGACATACTTTTTAGGCTTATAAATGCCTTCCTGGAAACCAGCCCTCAGCATCTATTTGGTAGCTTGCATCTTGTATTAGTCCCAAGTAAGCACATCCTCCTGTAACTACAATTTCCTACAACTTGAATTATTATTCTTCAGCCATCTCAAATTATCATACATTCAACCTAGCTTCTTCTCTTGTCCAATACTTACGAAAAATATCTACCCTCTATCTTGTTTTGCAATGGCACAAACCCTAAATATTTGCACATATGCTACTCTTTTTGCACTAATCATCTCCATTCATTTTCCAATAACTGAAGGAAGGAAAATTAAAACAATGAAAAAGCAGGAGGTTGCAGCCATCAAAGAGCACTCACAAAAGCACAACAGCAGCAATACTATCACCTTGCACAAAAATGCGGAAGGAAACGTCGAAAGTTCTCAACCTGCTATAGCCCCAAATCCCATTGCTCCTAGAGACCACCGATCCTTGGCAGGGAAACAAGAGTTGTTCCCAAGAATAACCCAAATTTCAAGCTCTGTCACAAGTGAGTCTACTTCAGAGTATGATCAGAATGATTTCAAACCAACAAGACCAGGCATTAGCCCAGGTGTTGGCCATCCGTTGGAATCCGATGAAATTGACTCAAAGGTATCATCAGCCATTCATTCCAGCATCAACCATTTTATTTCAGAACAAAATGATGAATTCCATCCCACAAAACCTGGTCACAGCCCTGGCGTTGGTCATGCTTTTCAAACCAAAATTGCAGATCCAAGGGAATAGACATAAACCTGAACATATCTTATCTCATTTAGACACTATATAAATATCCTGTAAATTCCCGATTCCGAGCAGGAAAAGGAACTGCCACATAAATAATTTCCATCAAGATTGTGTATCCATGAACTGTTCATCCGTGTGTAATCAGCTGTATTGTTGTAATAAGGATCTTTGCTACTTTATATGTGTTTCATTATGCATTGATTGACAGTATTATTATTTTCTTTGACTACCTTGAAAATTGGATATATAAAATCTTCCTGCACTTTTGGCTGGTTTAGGTTCACTGACAGTGACAACTTCTTTGCACCATCATTACAAAATCATTGCCACCACTGGCTGCTATGTGCAATTTAATAAAAGATACATCATTACATTTTGAAATATCTTAATTTATAAAAAAAGTTATGCGGAAGAATTTAAAATCCTAAATTTGATTCATAATAAAATTTCTAAGTTTTGAAATTATTATAGTTCTTTAGAGTGCACAATTGACACATGCTTAAAATTTTAAATTGCAACTATTGATACTTAATTTTCTTCGCAAGAATTAGTAAGCTTTATAACTAATTCAATTAATCTTTTAGAATAAATATATCTTTTATTAAATAATTTAAAAAATGATGGCCATTGTCCATCCTAACAATATTAATATTAATTGCTCTATCCGTAATTTTGATATTACGAGACTAACATTTTAACCAAATGGAATACTTCATACGTTCTCTTTTCAATTTACTAAAATTATCCAAGAATTCATGCAAAAACTTCTTGTCTAACTAAAAAAAGGGCAAATTCAATATACAAGGTTTCTCGTTTTGAGAGGGTCGAGTAAGAGTCACTAAATTATACATAGTCTTTTCTTTATATTTTTACAAAGAGACTATTTTTGTAACTAACTCGAACCTATGACCTTTGGTCATAAAAAAAGTAACCTGACTAATTGTTATAAGATTTGCTCTTAAACAATTTTAATGATGAGTTGAAATGCAAATACTAGAAGCAGAAAAGAGAAATTCAAGCATTTTGAGATTTCCCGAAAGTTTGGCTTTGGGGCAAAATGAGGAGACTGTAACCTGTGATGAATAACAGGAAACTAATACGTAAGAAAGAAAAAAAAAACAATAGTGAAGCTTCGTGGCAGTATGATCGGAAAATTTAAGAAAAAGAAAAGTGGTCTTGGACAGGAAGTGTCAAACACTTTTACCATTTGTAACTCAAAGTATCAAGCAGTTACGCCCACAGACGAAAAAGAAAAACTCGACCGTCAATAGACCAATAGGGCACGTGGATCCCAATAGGCAAAGCGTATCACTTTCTCGTAAACAAGTAAATTTTGTATTCTATAAATAGCTACTTACAAACTAAACATTCCCAAAATCAGAGAGGTACTGAGATGAGACAGGATCTTCTGTTTAATTTTATAATGTCTTATTCTGTTCAATGGATTTCAACCATTTATTTATACGGGTCTCATATTTATTTATGCGAGACCTACGTGGGACCTATATAAATGAATGACTGAGATTCATGGGACAGAATAAGATACCATAAAATTGAACAGAGGATCTGGACTCGAGATGAGACAGGATCCTCTGTTTAATTTTATGATGTTTTATTCTGTCCAATGAATTTCAACCATTTATTTATGTGGGTCTCGCATTTATTTATGCGAGACCCACGTGGGACCTATATAAATGAATGACTTAGATTCATGGGACAGAATAAGACACTATAAAATTGAACATTTTACACTATGAAATCTTAGAAAAAAAGTAGTATTCTGACCTCCCCGTTTACCTTTCCCCGTTTACCTTTTTGAAGCCCTGATCCTGGCGTAAATAGAAACAAGAGGTCTATATTAAAAGGGGTTAAGGGAAACCAGGCCTTTCAATTATTTAACCAAGAAAAGAAAAAGGCAGACCTTTCTTCTAATACTTTATTTTGACGCTATTTTATAAGAAATTTATTTATACACACAAATTTATGCACTTTTATCCAATTTAATAGTTTTCTTTATTAATAAAAATGTGAAAAAAACTGACCTTATATTTAACATAAAATATTAACATTAAATTATATTAATGTCATTTCTAAATATGAGATCCAAACAAAAACACTTAGTTCGAAGATGTAATTTAGAACAAAGTATGTAGTATTTACTAAATAATTTGAAATGTATCTAATTTTTATATGTTTAAACATTTTCTTGTTAAGAGTCTTTACCCGTTTGAGCTACCACTAAAATATACATATATATATGAATAGGTATTAAAAAAATGTTGTGTTGGAATTTTGGCAGAGCAAGAAAGCAAATATTGGGAGGTATTGACTCTACCGGTTGTATCATTGAAAATGAGTTGAAGCTCCATTTTATAGGCAATACAAAGAAACGGTGAAGAAAAAGAGAGTTTCTAGCCTATAAACTCTCAACTACTCGATAATTCTAGCGGTAAACTCTCAACTGCTAAAATGTTATCTGCTAGAATATTTATTCTCACTAACTAGAAAATTGAAAGCGCACGTGAGAATTAATTAACTTGAACACTCCCTTTTCATTCAAACGTTGAAACTCCAAGTTAAGAACAAAATTCCTCTTGCTTAACTTGTGGAAGGCTTTTTGTGAACAAATCAGCAACTTGCTTTTTGTGAACAAATCCCCAACTTGTTCTTCAGTTCTGCAACTCTCCATTTTTATTTCTTCCTTAGCCATAAGTTCCTTTAAGAAATGGTGCTTGATTTCAATATGTTTTGTTCTGCCATGGTGCCCAAGATTTTTAGCTAGCATCACAACTGATTTGTGGTCACATGTAATGCTAGTAGCTTATGTCTCTACTTACCCTAAATCACCAAGAATTCTCCGCAACTGTACTACCTGGCATGCAACTGCTATTGCTGCTACGTATTCAGCTTATGTTGAGGATAGTGCCACAGTTGGTTTGATTTTTTTAGCTCCAGGACATTGCTGCTGAACCTAGGATAAAACAATGGCCAGGTGTGCTTCGTCTATCCTCTATACATCCGGCCTAATCACTGTCGCTGAAGCCTTTCAAATTGAAATCCTTTGTCTTGCGAAACCAGATGCCAAAATTTTTAGTTCCAGCTAAGTATCGCAGTACTAGTTTTGCTGCTTCAAAATGATGTGTTATTGGTCTATACATAATCACCAAAGTAGGTTGCAAATAATTGATGTATTTCACACATGATTAACGGGTTACAAGAGCAACATCTATATACAGAGGAAAGCATAACAGGGTACCTAAAGTATCTATGTAAAACTATTCAAATATACATAAGAAGGGCTATCAAGAGAGATATGCGGAAACCAAAATGGAGCCAAATGTCAAAATGGGTGCTCACAAAGGAAAAGATTTAGAGAATGCAACTATGTATCAAAAACTGGTAGGTAGCCTGATTTATTTAACCTTAACAAGTACTGATATTTCTTATGCAGTTGGTGTGTTGAGCCGATACGTGCACAGTCAAAAGAAGTCTCATTTGGAAGCAGTTCGACCAAAGCGATCATAGTGGCCTTGCCTACCTATACCATGCAAACTGTGCGACTCCCGCGGCAGATATGTGATGAGATAGAGAGAATGATGCGCAAATTCATCTGGGGATCTTCGGACGGGCACCATAAACTGCACCTGGTAAGATGGGAGGAAGTGTGCCGGCCCAAAGCCGACGGGGGACTAGGGATTAAGAGCGTACGGTATACCAATGATGCCCTGCTCACTAAGCTCGGGTGGGAGTTGATCACAAACCACACGGTGCTATGGGCCCGAGTCCTTCGCGCAAAGTACCATTTGAACACTCTGACCCTGCCTCTATCGGTGACCTGTACGGGTGCATCAACTTGTTGGCGAGGAATCGCTGCAGTTTGGCCAGTGGTGTGTAGGGGGATCACCTGGAAGTTGGGTAATGGTAACCGCATCCGTTTCTGGTTGGATAATTGGCTGCCGCAAAGGGGTCCGCATATGGCCTTATTGCTGCCCATAGTATGGAGGGAAATCACCAGATTTGGGACCTAATTTGGCGCTGGCCTGGGCCCCAACGAGTACGGACCTTCCTCTGGTTCGTGGCCAAGTTAAAATTACTCACCAATCACCAGCGAGTTCACAGGCGTCTCTCAGGCGACAGCAATTGCCATGCGTGCAGGCAACTGGAAACTATTCTCCATGTCTTACGCGACTGCCATCGAGTGCGCACTGTCTGGAGCCAATTCCGTACTGCCATAGTGGATAGGACCTTCTTCACTGAAGCACAAGAGTCGTGGCTGAGGTCAAATCTTGAACCCCAGAAGCGGGTCTACGGGGTCGGATGGGCCCGGCTATTTGGAGTGGTCTGTTGGTACCTCTGGAAATGGAGGAATCAAAGTATCTTTGAGGAGGGGTTTATTTGGCCGGCGCAAGGGTCGAGGTTCGTCTGGGACTACGTTGCTTGGATCGAACGAGCGCAAATTATGGAATCAAGGGTGTTTTCCCAGCATGGGCTGGCCCTAGGACTGTCGATTGGTTGGCTCAAACCACAAGAGGGTTGGATCAAACTGAATACTGATGGCGCGGTGAAACCGGATCCCCACCTCACCACTGCGGGGGGCCTCTTTTGGGATAGCCGAGGCCAGTGGTGCAGGGGTTTTATTCACAACATTGGTGAGGGGTCCCCGTTCCTAGCTGAGCTCTGGGGAGTCCACTCGGGGCTAAAGCTAGTGTGGGAGCAGGGTTATCGCCGTATCATTGTTGAAGTGGATTCCCAACAGGTTGTAAATCTACTCTCGTCATCCAACAGTGGACTAACTGAGAATTTTGCTTTGATTGCAGATATCCGGGATTTGATTTTCCGAGAGTGGGAGGTGACGGTGCAGCACGTATACCGAGAAGGCAACCAATGTGCGGATCATTTGGCGGAGCTCGCTGTGTTATCACGACCAGGCTTGCATTTCCTCAGGGAGCTACCGGCTGTCCTTACCGATTATCTAGAGGCGGATGCGAACGGCATAATGTATCAACGTATATGAACTAGTGTCCTTTGTTAGCCAAAAAAATAAGAATGAAGGGTTCCCAAATTCAAGTAACCTCTTGTGAGATGCCTACAAACCAGCGATGAGATTAGTCACTGGGATCACCGATGGATACTCTGATTTAGAACCCAAAAAAAATTCAAGTAACCTAATTTAAACTTAGGTATTCATATCTGATCTGAGTAAACTCATCTTAAATATGGTAATGAATTGGATAGAGTCAAGTAAATTGTCATTTCGGCTTAGTCAAGCTTGTGTTGCATTGATTTCGGGTAGGCATGTTAACAGGCCAGGGCATCCCGACCCAACATTGGCCATGGTGACCCACGGGTCTGCCTGTGGCCAAGCTATGGGCCGAAGGGTCATGACTGATGCAGAGTTTCATTAGTTTTTTCAAACAAAAAATTTCAAAACGATGTCATTTTGAAAAAAATAGGTAGGTCGGCCTATAGTTCATCTGTAACCCTCAGGCCCGGCCCTAGGCATACCCTGGGCAGGGGCGAGCTGGGCCTATGCCCAGGGCCCCCTAATTTGCTCTGTTCTTCCGAGTCTCTAGTTCCCTGTAAGAATTAACTGTTTTCTTGCACATAGAGGTAAAGTTAGGGGGCCCACATCTTCTCTTTTGCCCTAGGCTTATAAAACCTCAGGACCGACCCTAGTAACCCTACCAACTTAAGCATGATAATGAATTAGATCGGGTCAAGTAAATTGTCATTTTGGCTTAGTCAAGCTTGTGTTGCACTGATTTCAGGTAGGCATGCCGACCATGGTGACCCGTGAGTTAGCTTGTGGCTCAGCTATGGCCTGAAGGGTCACGGCCGAGGCGGAGTGTCAACTTTTTTTCAAGCAAAAAATTTCAAAATGACATTATTTTGGAAAAAAAATAGAGAGGTCGACCCATAGTCTATCTGTGGCCTTGCCAATTTAAGTCAAAAATAGGTCAGATCATTTTTGCCATCTCTAATTTCGTGTTGAAAAGAGCTAAACTCCAAGCCAATTGTCATCCTTGTTAAGCTCAAACCTATATCAACAAATTTAAACTTAGGTATTCACATCTAATCAAGATCTAACTCAGACTACATGGAAATGAGTAAGATTAATTAAGTTAGATCTATCATCAACCTGACACAATTGGATTTCTTAAAGGCACAATTTAAAGTTCGATGGAGTTTACGTTTCTTGACTTAATTTTGGGTCTAAGCTCGTTTGAACTATCCAAAATGACATCATTTTTAGAAAAATTCTAAAATTGCATCATTTTAATTTCTTAAATTTAATACTAAGGGGACACTTGGTATGAGAGATTGAGAACGAAGAAATAGAATAATTGTAAAAAACAATGTTTGCTTTGAGGTTTTCAATTATAGGAAAGTGGATTTATCCTATTAAATTTGGAAATTTACTAAACCTACCAAAGGGTAAATATCGAGTTTTCATTCCAATATAAGTTTTTATCATGTTTATTTTTTACTTTTTTATCCCCACTATTTGCCCTATCATCCTCTTTACTTTTCATTTTCATTGAGAGTAAAAATGGTATTATATTATCTTCCATTCTCATTAATGCAACAAACCAAACAACATTATTGGTATTAATACAGAAACCTAAGTTATAAACCAAGCATCATTTTTTTATGTTTCTTACCCATCATCATCCTCTTCTATTATTATATCCATATCTATAGTCAATCTCGTGCTCAAACCAAACGCCTAGTAAAATAATATTGTTTTATAGTTAATAGCTAATCAAATTCAAACTTTACTCAAATTTTGATTTAACTAAACTTATCTCGTTGATTTAGGATCAAATTACACTGGATTTCAAATTGGCTGCTATCTCTGTCAAGTCCTGATCAAACCCGACCCGATATGACAAAGGAAAGAAGAAGAAACCTACCTAATTTAAGTTGATAGGATGTCCGTACGAAACTCCATTAACGTAAGTTTAAAGTCGATCAGCTTTGGTTGGAGGAGGGGCCATCGGCTACCGTGTTTTTAATTAGTATTCTCTTGTCTTGGATCCATAAGATATTTATTTATGCAATCTGACTTAACAACTTTTTAAAACTGTTTAATTACTATTTATAATTGTAACGGTCACAATCTAAATTGTTATCGTAATTTGTCACTAAAAGTTCGTGTGTTCGAATTAGGGGTGATAATAGGTCGGGTCAGATGCAAGTTAGCCCATTACCATACCTCGGCCCGGCTCAGCCCTACCTTGGTTATAACGGGTCGTAGGTCAGGATGAGCCGGTCCGTTACTCGACCCATTGACGGGTTGACCAACTCGTCTATTAATTTTTTTTAAAATATCAAAATGACGTTGTTTCGGACAAAATCAGCAAGCCACAGGCCAGCACACTAGCGGCCATGGTCAGTCTATGGCTCCGCCCAAGCGGACCATGGTCGGCTCGTGGCCTGCTCAACCTGGACCAAAAAGCGAGCTGGGCTGAAATTGTCATCCCTAATTCGAATCCTCTTATTTATACTTTTTCGATTGAGCATATCATATAGGATTTGCCTACTCAGTTGACATGATTTGCAGACTATTATGTCAATCTGAAAATTCATCTAATACGCATCTAAATAATAGTGACTACGAAATAAAAAAACTGCTTCAACCATCTCTTAAAAGGGACCAATACTATTACATGATTCTTAATTAATCTACTACTTAGTCATGGCATTCAAGTTGAACTCGGTTCAATTCAACCTAATTCAATTCGAAGTCAATGCGAACAATTTCAACTGACCGAGTTTTAAATTAGGTCCAAACTTTTTCTTGAAAGTTTTGAATTTTCGACTAAACTTAAAGTTGGAGTGTCTAACTTGGGCTAATTAGAAATTTAAAAGTTTTATAAAAAATAATGTCATTTTTTAAAATTTTAAATTAAAAAAATCAAATTAGACTCAGGCTTAATCAGATTTTGGGTCGTCCAAGCCCAATTAAACTTCAAGCTCGAGCTACGAGCCTTGGGCTTGATTAAGTTTTAGACTGAGTTTCAACCCGAGCATTAGTTTTTTTTGGGCCTAAACCTAACCCGACCTACTACTATCTAAACTAATATTTCTAGAAATTGTACGGTCCATTTACCCTACCCAAAGAATATCAATAAAAACCATGAGTTGTTGGAATAATGTGCCCGTTTCTGATTATCTTAAAATAATCCATTTTAAGTGAAAACGACACAACAGCAGTATACGTCTGTCTATATATTAAACATAATACGGTAATAAACGACAGAGATATTAGTTGATGGGTTGTTAGCATTTTTTTTATTGAAAGCCCTGTAAAATCAAATATCACAATTGTATATGTCTACTATTTTAGGCTTGAACCTGGATCACTTTTTTTATTGTCACATTTATATATGAGTTTATCAGAAATAATCCTTTTATTTTGTAAAAATAAGGTTGCTTATTTCTTTATTTTGTAAAAATAAGGTTGCGTATTATTAAACCTCTCAAAATCTCGCATTAGCACAAAATTCATATTAGGTGTGATGATTTGATGATGACTTTTATTCGAGTAAATTACTCAAGAAACAAAAGAATAGTAGTATTTTAGTTTAAAAAAATTTAAAATATTAATTTTTTTGTAAAGATTTGAGAGTAATAATTTTTGTAAAATTAATATAGTATTATTTATTTTTCTATTTAAAATTTAAAATTTTTTAATCAACTAGGTACTCTGTACTAGGCAAGTCCTGTACGACAGGCTCATTTGAGAGAGTGTAGGTAAGGGATTTGAATACAGGCCTTTTTATCTCATGCTTCGTACTCAACCAACTCGACCACCCCCTAGAAGTCATTATGAGAAAATGTTTATACTAAGTGAGGAAATATAAGGAAAATATTTAAAAAACCTATAAGAAAGAGACTGACATCTCTACGTGAGATTCTTTACTCGTATCTTATTATATCAAAGTTTTATATTAAGAGCTCGTTTCCAGTACGTTCCAACATAATCATATCATTCTTAATCACATTTACCCAATTTTTCTTAAGTTTTTGTTTTATCTTCTTATAGTTTCTAAATACAATAATTTCACACTCATTAGAACTTCATAACGTCTCATTTTAACATGTCTAAACTACTTAAATTTTATGTCTCTTAATTTTTTATCAATATTAGTCATTTTTAATTTGTCTCGTACCATTATATTTATTATCTTATCTTTTCTAATAAAAGTACATATTTAACAGAGAGTATCTTCATTTTTATCACCATTAACTAAGAGTATCTTCATTTTTATCACTATTAATTATGATTGTGCACTTATTTGATGAGTTACTGCAACGTCGCGTACGTGTAAATATTATCATCTCAAAATATAAAAATAATAATAATAATTCAGTAAAAAATCATTAAAATATGAGATTTAAAAAGATTTAATAATATATGACTTTATTATAAATAAATTAATATCTGAATGTAATAATAAATATTACTTGTTTTCACGAAGTTATAAAGGTGTAAATGCTCTGTTGCATGGATGCCACGGCACGTCTGGAGAGGAATCCAATAATGGTGTACAAATAAAGAAGGTGATAACAAGTGACGTCAGCCTGAGCTGTGAACCATTTTCTATATTTTTTTTATTTTCAGTGGAATTATAATAAAATAACCGAAATAGAAAATATAATTTCGCAAAATTAAAGCCTCAAGTACATATCAAATCATGACCCAATGTCTGCAACTTTGTCAAAAGCATAGTTCACATGAGCGTTTAAGGTGACAGGACAGGAGGTGGGACTGTGTTTGGAGTTATGATTAATCGAATTAATTAATTAAAATAATACCATATTAAAACGAGGTTATTTTATTTTAATTGACATATTGAATATTTAACATGTGAAGTTTAAATTATATCAAATCAAATAAAATAAATTACAATGAACCAATTTTTATAATTTTAAAAAATTGATAAAACTCACTATCAGAAAAATAATAACGTCCCTTATAGGATGGTCGAGTTGATAGAATAAGAGAACATAGAGCCAAAAGGTTTAGTGTTCGAATCCTCTTACCTACGCTCTCTCGATCAAATTTGTCATACATGACTTACTTAGTGAAAAGTATCTGATTAACGTGATTTGCAGGTTATTGAGTCAATCTGAAAGTTCATCCACTGCACATCTAAGAGATAATAATTAAAGATTCCTTCGCTTCAAAAAAAGAAAAATAATAACTCGTATCAATATAAAATTATAAACTAAATTAAATTAACCGAAATTTCAATTTGGTATTAACTACGATGATCTTCTTTATAGTTTAAGAAATTTTAGGAAAAATGTATAATTTTTAAAATTCTTGAAATTTTTATAATTTTAAATTCATCATAAACTAATAATTTATTATAATTATCTCAAATTATTAATTTAAATCAAATTTAATTAAAACTAAGTTGAATTATCATTTTTGTGATAATTGAACATTCTAATCGCTTTCTTTTGTCATTTTTAATAAAAATAAAAATAGCTTTTATATAAGATAAAAATTTTAAAATATAAAAAAATTCGAAAATTAAGAATTTTTAAAAATTCTTAAATTATAAAAATTCATATCTTTTTTAATTTCAATTAAATTTATTATTTTATAATATTTAAATTTCACTTACTCAGTTGACTAACTTCCTGATTTGGCCTCGCCATGTTCATAGTTTAGAGTATCTTAGTCAAAACGTGACCATCACACCGTTAATCTCGCCTACTTCGCGCAGCAACTCCCTCTCCTTTCACCGGTCAAACAAACAAAGCACTCTCGACCAAACATAAATGAGTTTAAGATCACTCGCAACCTTACTAACTACACTCTCTCTCTCCCGCTCTACCTAAGTGGTCTGGACTCAGGACCAACATGTCGTCCCACGTTGTCTTCCCTCTGTTACTTCTTCCGCTCCTACTCTTCTCCTCTGTTCACTCCTTCCCTTACGGTGAGTTTATATTGTACTGTTTATGGTTTAATTGTTCGTAACGAACTTTTCAACTGACTCTGGACTCACTGTCGGTTGTTGCTTTTTGTTTTCACAGACATTTCTTACTATATCGATTCGGGCGGGTCAACTAACATAACCGACCCGTTTAACACCACGTGGCTCGCCGACCGGTTCTTCTCCGGGGGTTTTACCTCCGTCGTGTCCGAGCCACTCCACTTCCGGTACCCTCAAGAGAAGACACTCCGCTACTTCCCTCCCTCCTCCGGGAAAAAGAACTGCTACACTGCCCCTCTCCCTAACGGCCGCTACTACGTCCGCACGTTCACCGTGTACGACAACTACGACGGCAAGTCGCATTCTCCTAGCTTCGACGTCTCCATCGAAGGAACTATTGTCTTCTCGTGGCGGTCCCCGTGGCAAGAGAACCTCGCGCGCGACGGCGCGTACTCCGATCTCTTCGCTTTTGTCAAAGACGGCGAGGCTGACGTTTGTTTTTACAGCATTGCTACTGATCCGCCGGTGATCGGGTCACTGGAAATCCGCCAAATCGATCCGCTAGCGTATGACTACGCCACAGTTGGCGACCGCTTCATTCTCGTGAATTACGGCAGATTGTCATGCGGCTCTGTTCAGTGGGGCCCTGGATTTAGCAATGACTCCGATGATTTTGGCCGTTCTTGGCAGTCCGACGCGGAACTCCGGTCGGAGAACACCTCGAAGATAGTCAATTCAGTTTCGACCCGAGAAAGAATCTCCGGCACTAATCAGCCACCTAATTACTTCCCAATGAAGCTGTACCAGACGGCGGTGACGGGTAATGGAGTGTTGGGTTTCGAATTACCGGTGGACGCAAAATTGGATTACTTGTTGTGGTTTCATTTTGCTGAGATTGATTCGAGCGTGACCAAAACAGGGCAGAGAGTATTTGACGTTTGGGTGAATGAGAAGAATGTGAGTAGAGTTGATATATACTCGCAAGTCGGGAGCTTTGCGGCTTATAGTTTCCAGTACACGGCTCATAATCTGAGCGATACGGTGTTAAATGTGAAGCTTTTGCCGGTCGTCGGTGCTCCGCTGATTAGCGGAATTGAGAATTATGCTTTGGTTCCGAACGACATCTCAACTGCTCCTGAGCAAGGTAATTGAGAATTATGGAATTGTGTGTATATGTGCATGAAGTTTTTGTCTTTTTTGGTTGGTATGGAGTCTTTTTTTGAAATGTTTCAAGAAACTTTAAATGATTGGTTGGTAGGATAAGTTTTGGGAGCTTTTTCTCGGATAACTCATTCTGGAAACGGAAATCTGATTGCATTGCGTGTAAATGGTGTGTTAAAAGTTAAAAGTTGATATTTGTGTATCAGCTGATGAATCATCTGGCTATCGTGACGATAAGGATACTTATTTGTCTTGCCATATGTCCAAGAAATATAACTTTGAAATCTTGCTGATTAGTTCAAACTGATGTAGTGATGTGTACTAATTGGGGTATTGTTTTGTTATAGTTGTTGCAATGAGAGCGTTGAAAGAGTCGCTTCGCATTCCTGGTAGAATGGGATGGAATGGTGATCCTTGTGCACCTACTAACTGGGTTGCTTGGGAAGGAGTTATATGCCATCCCAATAAAAAAGAGACTGCCCTTGTTATTTCTCAAATGTAAGCATTGCTACATGTGATTCCAGTACATGATATTCATACTCATTTAGATACGGTCAAGGCATGAGGAATGTTCTATGTTGAATCAGACCATTTTACTACTTTCAGAAAAACAGTACACCAAAATTATTGATTACAAAAGCCTTTTATTACAGTAGCCTCTTTTAAGGCCTACTTCTATGCTGGGAATCCTAATTTCTTTCTCTCTCTCTCACACACACGCACACACACTTTAGATTTGAGGCAATGTCACTTACTCATTTACTGTTGTTCAGAGATCTTGGAAGCCAAGGATTGAAAGGATTTATAAGCGATCAGATTAGTCTTCTGACGGACTTGGTAAGCCTGTAAGTATCAACTAATTCGCAGTCTTATGCATTATTGAGTTTGTAAGATAATACCATTCAAAATATAATAACAGTTCAGTTGGTTGCTGTTGGATGAGTCCTTTCCAACTGTCCTACTATATCTGGTGATTGATATAATCTCCAGTTAATTGATTTAGGCATTATCCTTTTTGTTCCCTACTAAAACCACAATGCTTAAGTTATTCCAGTATCTTAAAAACCTGTTTATCATTGTTTTATAATATATATATATATATATGTCGAGCCCGTAGAGGTATGTATGTATGTGTGTGCCTATACATCTCTCTCTATATATTTATATATCTATATCTATCTATCTATCTATATATATATATATAGATAGATAGATAGATAGATATAGATATATAAATATATAGAGAGAGATGTATAGGCACACACACACATACATACC
>JAOSBN010000177.1:31390677-31405670 GCA_027563595.1 Erythroxylum suave | reverse complement strand
TACATTTATACCTAAACATATACACAATAACACTCATTCAAGTTCATTTAATATTTCTAAATTTCACTTAAAAATCGAGGTCCAACATGAAGTTTTCTGTCATCAACTTGGAATTGTCAAAAAGGTGGAAGCTGGCGTTGAGGCAGAGTGTTAAATTGCAAGAACAGCCTATTAAAGACTTAGTCAAATTATCAGTTAGGTGTTTGTTTGTTCTGTTTGAGTTAGTGCGCCAGTAACGTTATGGAGTTAAGTAGGCAAGTTGATTTAGTGGCTTTGTAATTGCCTATATAAGGCTTGATGTTGCTTTAGTTAAGTAATTCAATTTTCAGCGGCAAATGCTATTTCTCTTCTGTTTTAGGAATTCTTGTCTCTTTATTTTCAAGATGGTACGAAGAGCTTCTATATTTCTTGTTTAATTATGCATGTCGTACACATTACTTCTGGCGTATCAAATCTGAGTTAACTAAGATACGTATGGAGAAGGAGGTTTTCAATGATACTTAACTTGTCAAGTGACAATATGTTGAAGGAGAGAAGGAATAATGGTCCGTACTCATGCATGTTAAAACATAAAAATAAAAGACAATGCATCTGCAAAGTGGAACGCACATTTCGAGCTAGCTAAGCTCCGCCTCAACTTGTGGCTTATTTAATCTGACGAAGTACACTTTGAAGCCTCACATGTAGGATTCAACACTCTATAAATACCAAGGTGAAGTGAGTGTCTAGCAAGTCACTTGCCTGGCTAGCTAGTTAATTCCTTTGAAATTCTTGCTCTTTTCTCGATCCTCCATATAAAGATTTCCGAAACTCTTGTCTGCCTCCGTCTTTGCTTGCTATAAGATGGCACAAACGAAGTTGTTCTTTGCCTGTGTTCTCATCCTATTCACTTTATGTCAAAACCTTGAGTGCATTGAGGGAAGGCACTTGAAGTTAGAGAGAAAGCATACTTCCCCAGACTTGCATGAACTGAATGCTGAATTACTTAAAAACCATGAAGCTGTGTTCGTTAAGGACAAATTGCATGTTGATGCCGATTGTGGTAATAAGGCAGTTGCCACAGTAGTAAATGCAACTAACTCTTCCCCATCTTCAGAACCTCCATCTGTCAGCCCTCCGGCGCCCCCAGTTGGCGGCAACCCTCGTCTGTCTCCGCCAGGCCGTGACGTTGAGGACTTCAGGCCAACTGCTCCAGGTCACAGCCCAGGGGTTGGCCATTACATCCATAACTAGGGCAACTTTTCTGTTTGAGTCAATAATATTACTTCCTTCTATAATGTCAGACAAAAATGAAAAATATTCCCTTTCTGATTGTATGAATGCTTTGAATCCACTAATAAAATTTCAATTCCTTCTGTAATTTTCATACTGGTGTACGAGCAACCACGATATGACTATATGCGAATGTGGTTCGGATTAGATAGTTAAAGCCTTCCCATTTCTTAAAGAAAAACATTCTGACCAACTTATTATTGTTAGAAATTTAACCTTATGATTATTATAATCAGATTTCTAAATATTTAATCAACCAGAATCACACGCAGATTGAATAAACTATGATATATGTGCAAATAAGAACACTTACCTTGATCCATTGCACACCGGAAACATAAACAACAAAACTTGTAGGATTTGTATTTTTCCAAGTCAAGATCCAAAAAAACCGAATGGATTCTCTTTATGGAACAGAGAAAACTAACAAAATCTTTTCAAAGAAAATGTTAAGAGAGATCTGACTTGGAGACCACAACCCTATTTATAGTCATCTTTTGACTTACGGGTCATTGTGAGCCCATTAACCACAATGGCTCATAATAGGTTTCTACACATCAGGCTCATACTAAGAATTAATTAATATATCTGTAGGCCCAATTAATTTACTAAAGTTAGATCACATTTATTAGGCCTATAATCGAGATAGAAATCTATGTACATATATTTATACACTTAGCCCATAAAATTCTAACAATTATATCAACCAACGCTAAAGTGGCTTCCAAATGAATATAAGAAATCTACTTAAATTTACCAGATTTATCTACTAAAATGTTTTTATATTTATGTTATTCATTCCTTGAAAAAACCAAATATGTCGAAGATCAATCAGCTGAAAATAATAACTATATTTGTTACCATAGAGCTTGAACTTGACTCTATGTATAATATATGTTGGAGTGATTAATATACAACCAACAATAATACTACTAAAGTTAATGCATTCATGTGATAGTTATAATATTTGGCATTTTTATTCAGTCATTCATTGGATTCACAATATTAGGTCAAGAGATATCGACACCATTTTAGAAAAACATGAATTCCCTCAACCCAAATAGTGAAGCAGAATTAAATCATCTACGTGTTTGCATTGAGACTGAAAGGTATTGCCTTGAAACTTGAAAGCATATATAGCTCATCCCTTTGAGATTATAACTTCATCTCATTGCCGTAATAGATACTTTTAAGTTATAATATACATTTCGCCCCCCAAAAAAAAGTTATAATATACATACATATCGTCTTGCACTTTACATAATATAGCTTGCTGAAGTTTGAGGAGTCCATGCAATATTTGCTTCACTAACTCTTTCTCGACGAATGAAGTTTATGTTCAGAAACGTGGCCTTTTGAATCTTTTCTGTCTTGTTGCACCCTAGAGTTGTGTATTCGTTATGCTTAAAAGTCAAATTGTTGTCCATTTATAGCTTTTCCAAGTTAGCATTAGCAAGCACCCATATTCAAAGATGACCTTTGATTAAATGGGTGATTTTTTAACTCGTCTAAGCCTTCTAACTTTGGAGATTTAAGCTTTCTATTTCTTTGTTCATTCATATTCATTGTCGATTTTGTTTGTCATACGATGCAAACAGATCCGAAAGAGCAATGATCACTAGATGTACTGAAATTGTTGCATGGTGGAATCTTGAATATATGATAATTTGATATGATCCTTATTATCTAAAAATCAAATGCGATTTACTTTTTAGTTATAATTGGAATATAAGAACTAAAATTTTTCATAATCCTTATTCAAAAATAAGACGGAAAAAAAAGAAGCGCTCGTCTATGAAAATTAAATACCCACAAAAGTAATAAGATTCAAGTATATTTGAATTAGAAGAAAAATATGACCTAATGGAATATAGTAGGCAGCTCTCTTGTTTTAGTACTCCACTGAAATACATACAAAGTTACACGCTAGGAAAAGATCCCATGAGTCCTCAACTTTTGGGATTCGAATGCAACGTGGGAGATCCTCTTGTCTTTGCCACCAAACCCTTTGCACGCTGTCGTAATATATTTATGGTCAGCCGCCGTACATATATTAAGAAACAATTCTCGTGCACTACAGCCTAGCTAGCAAATTACAAAGAATCATTGTTTGTCGCCTACGAGGTCTACTATAAAAGAATTGACATAAAACTACTATTTTACTACGGAGATTTAGTGGGCGGAGCCTGAGTGGGGCTTCCTCGAACTCTGGAACCGAACACAAGAGTTCCTCTTTAACAAGATTCTTCGAGGTGGAGCAGCACTTAAGAGAAACTACTCATCATTTGATTCATTTGACTACTGCCATCGGTACATAAAATAAACTTTGTTGTGGAGATAGTGACTCCATGCATCATATAGGACCAATCCTTTAACCAAGTAAGGTTGGTGGCTATGGTGGAATTGACTTGAAATTCTGCTCTTTTGACCACCTCCTTTTTCATTATATAACACTGAAAGAAAAAAGGACTGGGCTGGAAACTGGAGGACATTTTTAGTGGAGTTTTACTATTGTGACTGCCGAAGTTTGAAAGTTTCTCTTCTGCTACATTAGCTTGATGTCATGTGTAAAATATATATATAGCGTAGTATAGATATTTTCAATGTAAGTTAACAGCATAGCTGTTTTTCTCTATAGCTAATATATTGTAACTACAAAAGAACCAGTTATACCAGTTAGTTTGTTATTAGCTTTAACTGAAAAAAATTATGTATATAAACAGATCTTTAAGCGTAAATAAAGATATAACAAATTCTTATTTTTCTTCTTTAGATAAATTTCTACATGGCATTAGAGCAAAAATGGTTACTGGTTGTTGAACTCTGCGATTGATATTTTCTATTAGAAAGTGATCGTCTTCAGATATGAGACAACACTACAGTAGCCGATTTGTTGAAGATCCTCTCCTGCTTCAATTGTCGGATCATCCTGTTATGGCTCTCATATCATCTCCTCTTAATGGATCCAATTATTTGTCAAGATTGAGATCCATAAGAATTGCCTTAGGAGCTAAGGTAAAAATGGGGTTCATCAATGGAACGTATGGTGTGCCAGATAAAACATCACCTGAATTCGAACACTAGGTTCGGGTAGACTATACGTGTTAAGATATTAGTGATTATATCTTATTATTTAATTTTGGACATTATTTAATAATTGGACCTAGTTGTGCTTATTTGAGACTCTTTTAAGACAAGTTTTGATAAGACTTAAAATCCTAATGAAGGATTTTTTTTGAAATTGATTATTTTTGGGATAATGGTTGTCCAAGGATTTTGAATTGTTTATGGAAGATGTAATATGGCTAGGATCCTAATGTGTATTTGACTGAATGTTGTCATTTTTGGGAAGGATTTATTGATGATCTGACAGTTGGGATTTCTAGGAAAAATATCAATATGTTTTTAATGAGCTAATTGTGTGACGATAAATACCTATCTGTTGCAAACGTTCTTGTGTATCATTGGTACTGTAATTTCTGGTGCATTATGAACCAAGTTTGAAGTACGTGAGTTGCGTTTTTCTTTAACGTGTTGTTGTTTATTGGGTGTTCTTGCAGTAGGGAAATTCTATCTTTATTTTAAGCAACCAAGGCCATTTTTGTTAGCTTTATGCTACACTTTTCTTTGGTGGTGTTGTCGTTAATGGTGGGTGTGCAGTAGTTGTGATTTTATTTCTATGGGCTTTTGCGTGTTTTTGGTTGGGTGATTTGTCACTTTCTGCAGCTGAATATCCTTTTATTATTCAATAACAAATTAAGGATATTCTTTGGGAGTTTTGCAGCTAATTCATTGTCTGATTTATGTATTCCTTTCGTGTTGTTGCTTCTCGTCTATTGCATGAATTTTGGTGAACTGAATTGATGCTGATTGTGTGGTTGTCCTTTAAGGAAGTAATGTTTGAAAAATCCAGCAGCTGAATACAACAGAACTGTTGACAAACAACTTTCCGATATGTGATTGAAGGAGCTAAATACATTGGGAAATTGTTCCTTTTTATCTTAAATGTATTTGTCTATGTTCATTATTAGTTTTAATAACATGAGTTGTTTGTACATAATCTTTATCGTTAAAATTTGTTGTTGAGAAAATCCTCTGTTGATGTTAGCACGAGTCGGTTGTGTTACTGGGTGTGAAATACTTTCACGGGTTTTGAGGATGAGAGATAGTATTGAAGGTTGAGTGAGTCGGCTCAGTAAGGCCTTGTATAAAAACTATTGTCGTTAGTGAAAGTATGAAGCTAGGTGAGGGCTCCACAAATGTAGCAAAGATGTGAATTTCTTATGTTTATTTATTATTTTATGTTTATGTTTTCTATTTTTGATTATTCTAGACTTTTCGAAAGTACTACATCCTTTCGGATTTTACAATTGATATCAAAGCTAGTCATCAAATCAGAACTTAGTACATCAAGTTGCTACAGATCCATGTTTCATAATTATGACTAGAAGAGAAGGGGCATCAATCATTAAGTCATCGTTGTTAGATGCTTCACAAGGAACAAAAGCATAGAACTTGGTTTTAAATGGTTGGACACATCTATTGGCGACTGATGAAAACAGAGAAGCAGTGCTTAAAGATGGATCTAAGTGGACAAGGGTAGAAAAAGAGAAAGCACTTGAAAATTCTTAAACCTTGCACGTCATCTTCAGTGCAATTGATGAAGGTTGCTTTACTATGATATCAGCCCGTGAATCAGCAAAAGAAGCATAGGACACTTTGAAAACTATACTGAGGGATCGAAATTTGTGATAGCTTTGAAACTTCAGATGTTGGCTGTTAGAATCAAAGAGCTTAAGATAAATGAAAGTGATAATATTGGAGACTTCCATAAAGGATTGCGTGATATAGCCAACCAAGCACATCAACTTAGGAAAAAGTATTTGAATATGAAACTTGTTAAGAAAACTTTGAGATCACCTCTTCTATGATTCATACCGAAAATTACAGCAATCGAATAAGCCCATGATATCACTAAATTGTCTTTAGATAAGGTATTTGGGATTCTTACCAACTTTGAGATGAATTTGTTAAGAGATGAATGACAGAAAAACAAAGGATTGACATTGCAAACTGAGGTTGGAAAATTTGTGAATGACTTAGGACATGAATCTGATGAGAATGAGAATATGGAGTTATTGACAAGAAATTTTGGCAAATGGTTGAAGAAAGTGAAGAAGGATAGATCCAAGTTTAGGCAAAACGATTAAAGCTCATCAAGTAATAACTTCAAACAACAAGTAAAAACTTAAAAGAGTGAAAGAAAAGTGAAGAAAATTTAATGTATTGAATGTCAAGGCTTCAAACATGTGCAAGTAGAATGTGCTAACACTTTGAAGAAGAGAGGAAAAAAAGAAGAAGTCTTATACGAGCACTTGGAGTAAGAATGAATCCAAAAGTGAGTATGGTAATGAAGGGGAATTTGTTAGTAATGTTGCGTTGGTTGTTTTATATAGCAAAGCCAGTTGCTTGTTTAACAGTAATTAGGAAGGAAGAAACTAATGATGAAACCGTGGATAAAACTAAACAAGATTATGAGAAAAACATAAATGGATTAGCTCATAGTTTAATTTCATATTATGATAGTGATGACAACAATTTAAATGATAAAAGGGAGGATATTTATGAAGCCTATGAATTAATGTATGCAAAGTGGGTGCAAATGTATAAGAATAATGAAAAGCTAAAGAAGGAAAACTCCTCTATGAAGAATATCATTCAAGATTTAGAGAAGAAGTTGTTATCTATAATAAATGAGCTTGATGAAACAAAATTGAAGCTAGTCAGTAAAACAAAAGGAATAAGAATGTTAAATGAAGGCACTAAAAAGTTAGAAAAGTTTATGGAAATTGGTAAGATTAAAGGGGACCTTCAAGGCATTGACTATAAAGGCAAATGTTCTAAGTTGAATGATGAGAAAAATGGTGTAACCAAATCTGTCTAAGGTGAAACTTCGAGGAGGAAACAAAAATTTATACCTACTTGTCACTTTTGTGGGGTAACCAGGCATCTAAGGCCAAATTGTTACAAGCTGCTACAAATGATATTCCAACAGGGTCAAAACCAAAAATCTAAACATTTTCTATTAAATTTCCAGCAACAACCCACGTTACCAAAACATACTTACAAGAACAAATACGTAGTGAAGGAAAAACAAGGAGGGAGGAATCAACCACACATCTGATGACGGAGTTAATGTGACGGGGAAAAAGGCCAGTTTTAAATTTCTTTAAGGGGCACAGAGGTTGTGTTCTTTACATTTTTTAAGTATATTGATTTTTTAAAACAGAAAAAGGGTGAAAAGGAGTTATTGTTTAGGCTTTCTAAGTTTTTACTTATGAGTTTTCTAAGTTTCATTTGATTGGTGTGTGTTTGGATTTTTCTTTACTTGTTGAGTAATATATTTGATGTGAAAATGAGGCTCTGTTTGATGATTTAATAATTCTACCTTTGGACTTTTATTTATGGAGCTATGTCAAGAATATATTGATGCTTAGTTGGAGACTTTTAAGAAGATTCAAGTTTTCTATGATTTGGGTTTCTCAAGTTTATCCTGGTTTCTCTTAATATCGTGGGCTATGTGAATTTGGGAAATTTGCATTCATATGGTTTATTTGAGGAAGAGATTGATTAAGTTTGATTATGATTCATTGAATGCAATTTTAGGTTTTTTTGAATTTAATCAGTCGTATATGGATGACTTTGCTATAAGTAATAATATGTTAGATAGTGCTTTGACCGGTGGTAAATTGTTATCTAGGCCTTCTACTACTACACTACATGTTTATGATTCTTCCACTGTACATACTACTGATTTTTATGCTCTTTATTTGTTCATTCTTTGTTTTGACATTATTTTGTCCCAATGGGGAGATACAGGACTATTTTTGGTGATTATTCAATCTAGAGGGAGATTTGACTATTATTCTTACTTTTTGGCATCTTTTTTTCTAAGGAGGAGAACACTCTGTTCCACTTTTTGATTTGTTTAACTTTTGTTAAACTTAGATATTTGCATTTGTGGATAATTGATTATATTTGAATCTTGTTGACTGATTAAGGGGGAGTTCTCTTGTGGTTTGTAGATGTTATATGTCCAATTATCTCTTTTAGGGGGAGTTTCAAATATGTGACATATAATGCCCAAAACAGAGAGATTCTTAAGATATAGGTGATTATATCTTATTATTTAATTTTGGACATTATTTGATGATTAGACCTATTGTGTTTATATGGAACTCTTTCAAGACAATAAGGCTTAAAATCCTAATCAAGGATTTTTTTTAATTGATTATTTTTTTGGGATAATAGTTATCCAAAGATGTTGTATCGATTTTGGGAGAAGTAATATGGCTAAGATCCTGATGTGTATTGGACTGAATGTTGTCAATTTTAGGAAGGATTTATTGATGACGTGACAGTTGGGATTTCTAAGGAAAATATCATTAGGATTTTATGAGTTGATTGTATGAAGATAGATACTATCTATGGTAAACCTTCTTTTGAATCACGTAACCCAAGGCTGTATCATTGGTGCTATAATTTATGGTGCATTATGAACTAAGGCTGAAGTGCATGAGCTGCGTTTTTCTTTGATATGTTATCGTTGATTGGGTGTTCTTACAGCAGGGAAATTCTATCTTGTTTTTACGCAACCTAAGTTGTTTTTTTTTTTAATTTTTATGTTGCACTTTTCTTTGGTGGTGTTGTTGTTAATGGTGGGTATGTAACAATTGTGATTTTCTTTCTTTAGGCTTTTACATTTTTTTCGCTAGGTGATTTGTGACTTCTGCAGTTGGATATTCTTCTATTATTTAACAAAAAATTGAGGGTGTTCCTTGTGAGTTTTGCAGTTGAATCATTGTTTGATTTATATACCTTTTGTGCTATTTTTTCTCATCTATTACATGGTTTTTGGTGAAGTGAATTGATGTTGATTATGTGGCTATCCATTGTCAAAATGATGTTTGGAAAATCCAGTAGTTGAATACAACAGAACTGTTGACGAACAACTTTATGATCTATCATTGAAGGAGTTGAATTCATTGGTAAGTTGTTTGGTCGGCAAAATGTGTAAGTGCATAGAGTCGTTCCTAGTACTTACACATCAAGTATTCCAAAGTCGTATCCCACGAGGAGTAAAATACTCAATACTAAATTAATCCTAATTACTTGAACCAAAATGATAAGAAAATTAAAAGATGATTGGATTAGAGTTAACAATTAATTGTGATGAATATGAATAAACAAGCAAGAGAAAATTTCAGTGTTGAGACTTAGGGCTTCAGGATTCACCAATTTAAGAGATTGATTGATAAATTATGGAATTGATTGAATAAAAAGTTATAATAACAGCTACACAAATTTACTTATATTCTCTCTTAAGACATACAAGAATACCCAACTAGTTAATTACCATTTCTCAATGTGAAACCTAACTAGTCAAATTCATTAAGAACAAGCAACCCTAAGTTATCACACTAGTTTAGGATATCTCTATCTCTATCTCTAATGTGTTTATCTTCCTAATGCACAAATCACACTTCACCTCTCAGTCCATCATATGATTCCTGAGATTGGTTCTATAGTGATCAAGCATAGACACAACAATGAAGCTCAAGAAAGATAAATATAACTCAAGAACTTTCATACAACACCAATCAATCCATAAAACATCAATCAACCCCGAAAATAGGCTACATTCCTAACCCTAAATAGGGTTTAGTAAAACATTAATCAACCCCCAAAATAGGCTACATCCCTAACCCTAAATGGGGTTTAGTTCCAAAACATGATAACATAATCAAAATACATAGAGACTATCAATATTCAAGACATGGTAGAGAGAGAGAATAGAGAGAGGACAAATCAAACTTGCTCCAATTTTGATGCCATCGCTCTTCTTCCTCCTCTTTTCCTATTTTGGATGCCTCTAATCTCCTTGCCTCATTTTCAGTCTCAGATCCCCTATTTAGGTCTTTAAAACAAATATATATATAGTGTCTTAGGGTAAAAGAAACCTAGTATTTGCGAAATAGGGGAATAAAAATCGTGTCTACGTTGTCAATGTCCGTTAGGTGGATCTTCTCAGGTCTCTGGAGCAGTTTGGATAGTGAATGTCCATTAGGTGGACATTCACGAGTCTGTTAGTATGTCCGTTTTAAGGGACACGATGTCTGTTAGCGGACATACAATGAGCATTTTCATAAATGTGCACTTTTGACCCTTCAAAAAGCCAAATCTCTCCTCGGGATCTTCATGAAGATTAGAGTTCAAAGTCCTCTTGCGTACTCGAATAAATCTAATCCGCCATCTACAATGAAAGTTAAGTGGTTTGCCCCAAAATCTCTCTAATTGTACCTATTAAGCAATAAAATTGAAATGTGAGAATTAACCAAATAAAGTGCATAATTCATATGAAGATAAGTCAAATTAGTTCCAATTCATCCCAAAATCATATATAAATAATTTGAATTATCATTGTTCCTTTTCATCTCAAGTGTGTTTGTCTATATTCATTATTATTTTTAATCACTTAAGTTGTTTGTTCATAATCTTTATTGATAAAAATTGTTGTTGAGAAAATCCTGTATTGAGGTTAGCACGAGTCAGTCCTGTTATTAGGTATGAAATACTTTCACGGGTTGTGAGGATGAGGGATAGTGTCAAAGGTTGAGAGAGTCAGCTCAGTAAGGCCTTATATAAAACTATTGTCATTCGTGGAAGTATTCAGCTGGTTAAGGTCCTGCAGACGTAGGCAAGATGTGTCGAGCTATGTTAACAAATTTCTTGTATTGATTTGTTATTTTACATTTGTTTTTCTATTTATAATTATGTTAGATTTTATGAAATTACTACATCCTTTTGGATTTTACAATATGTTTACATCATGGATTCTGAACTATATTTCCAAAGAGTTAGTTGACGCATTCATTTATGCAAAAAATGCAAAAGAATTGTGGGAAGAACTTTATGAGAGATTTGGAGAAAGTAATGGACCTATGATCTACCAGATTCAAAGAGAAACAAGTTAGATTGTTCAAGGCAATATGAACATTCCTAGATATTATAACAGATTGAAGAAACTATAGGATGAGTTAAATTGTTTACTGCCAATGGCAGAATGTACGTGTGGTTCATTAAAAAGTACAGCTGATTTGAATCAAACAAATAGATTAATCCAGTTCTTGATTGGTTAAACGATTCATTTAATCACATTAAAAATCATATTATTCTTATGGATCTTATTCCTAATGTAAATAAAGCTTATTCAATGATACTACATGTTTAAAAACAATAGGAAATACATGTCATGGAGGATGTTTCTGAACATAACGCATTGATGGCCAGAGGACATGGTTTTTAAGAAGGAATAAGAAGAAGAACATAATCAGTGGAACGATAAGAGAAGAGAAGCGAAGATAGATAGGTATTGTGATTACTACAAAATTAAAGGTCACTTAAAGGAAACTTGCTTCAAATTACATGGATATTCGGAATGGTTTAAGGGCAACAAGGATAGAAAAAGGCAAGAAACAATTAAGAGTGATGGAAAACTTGGCTGACACGCCGTTTGAAGGAGTTAATAAATTTAAGATTATTCAGAAATCACCTAGATGGTCTGCAGTAATTACAAATGTTATACGACAAGAATTTATGAAATATATGAAAGGAATGAGTATGGGTGAAGATAGTAATCGGGTTAATTTTGCTCATTTAACCATTTTTGTAGGTTCTATGCTTAATTTTTCTTTCAGTTCACTTGATTTTGTAGATCCAAGTTCATGGATAATTGTTGTGGGATCCTCAAACTATATGACATCAAACCTTAAGCTTTTTGCTCAACCAAAAATACCGAAAGAATGTACACTAGTGTTTTTACAAGACTAGTTGTGCGAAGCCTTTACATTATAAACAAAATTAGTTTCTCACAAGCCATAACTGATTCGGTGATTCCAAATAAGAAGATGACAAGTTTGCATACATAATAACAAGTAGCTTGTATGTTTACTGAGTGTATAAACAAGAGAAAGCAAACTGATTTTCAACTTTGGTATAACAGATTAGGGAATGCACCTTACTCTATTATTAAACATATTGATGTTATTCGTCCTGCTGATTCAATCTCTGTATCTCAATATGACATTTGTCCTTTATCCAAACAACACAGATTGCCATTTTTTCAATGACAAACTACTTCAACCAATATTTTTGCTATTATGCATATAGACCTTTAGGGACCTTATAAAACTCCATCCGTTTCTGAAGCTCATTATTTCTTAACTATTGTTGATGATTATTGTTGGATCTCATTTCCGAAACCCAACTCTTAATCGAAAATACATATATCATAACCCAATATTTAATCGGAAATATCATAAAACTCTCCATTCTTTACTTCACCATACTCTTTAATACATCATCATTCACATTTCAATACCCTCAACACAAAGTGTTTTACAAAGCTATAATGGCCTCTCAAGCCACAATACAACATAATCCGGAATCTTAAATACATAAGTTACATGAACTACAAATTTCTAACAAATGTGACTAATGCCTTGTGTCTTCCAAAACTAACTCAAAATACAACATAAACAATTTTGGAGTGCTGCCTTGACTCTCTTTCACTCCATCTCTTGCTCATCACCTGGAGGTGGTGACAGGAGGGGGTGAGCTTGAAAGCTTGTGGGTAACAGTTTATAACGAATAACAAGCAAAATCATTTTCAAAACTCTTTGCATTATACCTTTTAGAAACCATAGAAATTTTGCATGAAAAATCATCAAATACTTATTCCTCAAAATCCTCGCTTTCAAACAATTCATGAGCAATTATAATTCATGCATGCATCAAACTTATCAATGTACCATGAACACATATGCACAACAAATGGCTTGAGGGTTCCGTGAAACAAAACAGAGAAACTGAAGTTTACTCTGTGAACGAAACGAGTCCACTTTTCGGATCTCATAGGCCACAAGCGGGTAGTGGGAGAAGGCTTTACGTCGACGTGCACGTGAATACGAAACGGTTCCACTCTCGCCCAAACACAATCAAATTTCATGCTTTTCATATTCTCATGCTTTTCTTTATACAAAATGCCATGACACAATTCAACGGTATAACATGGTCGTACATTTTTCAATGCATAATATCATATAAAACATGTTGCCCAAATGGCACATTTACAAAACATGTCTTTTCATAAATCAATAACCCAAAATCCATCAATTCGGTTCAGAAATCTGAAAGATAGGGCCTAAATATTTCAGACTGTTGTTAGACTGAAACAATACACTATGCCCAACTTCCATCCAGAAATTGAAAGTCCTAGAGACTGAAATAGATTTCAACTTCTTCATACCCTTTATAGCTCCATATCTCTAGTTTATCCTGAAACAAAAGAGCCATCTCATTTGGAATCTTATAGATCTAGATATATTCAAAATACTGAAGTATGTTCAGTAAAATATCCAATTCCCACTCTTCCTACCGATACACTTACTTTGATTCCATCCATCTTTTTTTTTCTAATCAGCACCAGAAGCTATAATCTTTCATGAAGACGTAAAAAGAAAAGTGTTAGGAATTCCAAGGGTTCAAGAATCACTTCATTTGAAGGTCGAATAACAAAATTATGGCCGAAAGAATCAAACTAGATTTGGTCCTCAATCATGTTGGATTAAGATCATCTTAGGATGATTTCAAAGAGGACTTATAGGTCTATAAGTTTCTTGAAGATCTTAGGAACAAATTCTATCATCTGGAGGGTCAAAGATGGACCAGACGATACAAAATAAATAGTATACAGAAGAAGAAGTTTCAGTCACTTGAGCAGAAAGCAGACGAAACAATAATCAGAAGAAGCAATAAGCAGACGAATTTCGTCAGAAGGTAGACGAAGCAAAAATTCAGATGAAATTCAAAAGACAGACGATAGAGGTCAAACACAGACGATAGAGGTCAAACATAGATGATAGAGGTCAAACACAGACGATAAGCAGAACACAGAAGGTAGGAAAAATACAAACGATTCCTTGCGTCCGTGTTTTCCTTACATCTGTGTTATGACGTAAACATAGATGATAAGAGGTCAAAGAAAAGTCAAACACAGACGATTCCTTACGTCTGTGTTATGACGTCATCACAAACGATAGGAGGTCAAAGCAAAGTCAAACACAGACAATAGGCAAAACACAGATGATTCCTTGCGCCTGTGTTACGACGTTATCATAGACGATAGGAAAACATAGAAGAAGTAAAAAGACAAACCATAACTTTCAGCTCAGATATCCAAAAGTTTCATGCTATATATCATTGGAAAGCTAAAAGAAAGATCTACAACTTTCTTCTGCCTAAATTAGCCTAGATTAATCCAGATTTTCCAAATCTTTCTTTAACACAACTCATACCAAGATCGCCTTTTCTACTTCATTTATTCCTCATTCTCATCCCCTGTTGGGACCCGATCCGGGAACCGGACCCCAACCGAAAAATGAATCGAAAACTTCCGAAACGAAGAGGAATCGAACGCGAATCGAAAGAAAAGCAAACCAATAATCGAAACATATCGAATCACCAGCGGAACAAATGATTCATTCGAACTCAAACAAATGTCCGACATTCTGGAACAAAACTTAGCTATCGCGTTGGAAACCTAAAAACTAATCCAATCCGAAACGGTATAATAATTTTTTTCTTCATTTCCTTCACCTTTA
>JAOSBN010000177.1:31368370-31390577 GCA_027563595.1 Erythroxylum suave | reverse complement strand
AAGGGGATTTAACCCATGATTAATCATGAACACCAATAACCGATCATACACATCTTTACATATTCTTCGTCAACTTACTACATAATTTCAATTCCTTTTTCCCATTTCAAAATCTCTTAGCCATTGAAAGTACCAAAGAATATATACATATAAACCTCTCCAATTTTCTTATTTATTAATTCTAATCTTCTGAGAAAAGTTCGGGGTCCAACATCCCCATTTTAAATCAATATCATCCATAATGAACTTTTAATCCATGATCAATCATAAACACCAATAACAAAACATACACATATGTACATACTCTTCATCAACTTACTACACAAATTCAATTTCATTTTAGTTTTCATTCTACTTCTAACTTTCTCCTTAATTCTTCTCATTTTCAAATCTCTTATCGACAAAGACACCAAAGCAAAAATATGAATTCTTCCACATTTCTCATTTATTACTTCTAATCTTCTAAGACAAAGGTCCATATTGTCCTCATCATAACGGGATAGCTGAAAGAAAGAACAAACTTTTATGTCCATATTCTCCTCTGCATCCAATTGATACAAACAATGCTTTTTTTCATGGTTCTCTTAACGAAGAAATGTTCATGTAGCCTCCTGAAGGATATACCAAAGTTGGTCAGATCAAATTTGTGAGCTTCTTAAGTCTTTTATGGCCTTAAACAGGCTTCTAGATAATGGAACTTGTCATTTTTTGCTAAACTTTTACAATTTCGTTTTGTTCAATCTAAACTTGATCACTGCTTATTTGTCATGTCTTATAATTCTCCTTTCTTAGCTCTCATCATCTATGTAGATGATGGGTTAATCACAGGACCTAATGAAGCACCCATTCAAGATTTTAAGTGATTTTTACATGCTTCCTTTACCGTTAGAGACCTTGGATTTGCTAAATACTTCCTTGGTCTTGAGATAGCTCACTCCTCTGATGGGATTTATCTTAATCAAAGGAAATATGTGCTTGATATTTTACAAGAAACTAGTTTACAAGGTGCAAAGCCTATTGTTATTCCTTTCCCTGTCAACACTCGACTTCAGTCCATGATAGATTCTCCATATTCAGATGCAGCTAAATATCATTGTTTAATCGGTCATTTTCTCTATCTTAATCTTTCCCAACTTGATATCTCTTATGTCGTTCAATAGTTAAGTCAGTTCATGAATTCTCCACAAACTTCTCATTATGATGCAGCTGTCCATGTTCTTCGCTATCTCAAAGTTGTCCATCTAAAGGTATGTTTTCCCCTTCTAATTCTTGATTTACTCTCACTGGATATTGTGGTGCTAATTGAGCTACTTGTGTATCTACTCATAAATTTATTACGAGTTATTGTATTTTTCTGGGTTCATCACTTGTTTCTTGAGAAAACCAAGAAGCAAGCTATGGTTTTGTGTTCCTCTGCTGAAGTAGAGTACCATAACATGGCTACAACTATTTATGAGCTCCAATGGCTCACTTAACTGTTGAAGGATTTTTGCATTTCTCCTCTTCTACCGATTCCTTTATATTGTTATAATTAAGCTGCTTTATATATTGCTGCTAATCCCATGTTTCATGAATGCACGAAACACTTGGATATTGACTGTCATCTTATTCGGGACAAAGTTACGCAAGGATTTATTAAACCATCTCATGTTCATTCACTTCAATTAGCATATTTGTTTACCAAGCCTCCTATTGTTCCTATTTTTTCTACACTACTTTCCAAGTTGGGCTAGGTTGATTTTCACCAACCTCGAACTTGAGGGGATATGTAAAATATATAGTGTAGAAATAGTATAGATACTTTCAATGTAAGTTAATAGCATATTTGTTTTTCTCTATAGTTGATATATTGTAACTAAAAGAGAAACGGTTATGTCAGTTAGTTTGTTATTGGCTTCAACTGAAGAAAAAAAAACTCTGTATGTTAACAGATCTTTGTGTGTAAATAAAGATATAGCAAATTCTTATTTTGCTTCTTTAATAAATCTCTACATCATGTTTTATTTTCTTCGGTAAGAATCGATTACGAGAACTGTTTTTTCAATAAATAAATAGTAGAATTTCTGTATTTAATAATTACCAAATTTTGATGAATGCCTTGGATCGGAGGAAACTTTGCATATTTAGCTATAGTGTTTTAGTCATACAATGTAATATTCTCAATAAACACAATACAACACAAACTTTGAATATTTCTAAAAAAATCAATAAACGTATCTGTAATATTCTCATTCCTTTATGTGTATAGGAAAGAAGACGATGTCTAAAACACGTGATTTTGCAATCAATATAGTTTTAGTCATACAAAAAATGGTGAATTTGAGAAAAGACTCCTCGTATAATTATTAGAACTAACTAAAATTAAAGTATTACAAGATTTGACTCATTGATGAGGGTGAGAAACCCCTTTTTTTATATATTCAAAATTTTGACAAGTGTGTGAAGAAAAATGAATTTTTTATCTTTATATTTTATATAAATGCATTATGAAAAATAAAAATTATTTATTCTCTTCCTTATTGATATTTCAATATTTATATATTAAAAAGGTTTAAGGTAAGTTTCATATTATATGAAATACATTATTAGAATTGGTACACATACATACATAATATAGAAAAGACATAATGAATTGAAATTTTACATTAAAAATATAGTTACTCGTTATATATAAATTATTTAAAATTTAATCCATTGATTCCTTAATAAAATTACATCTAACTTTTTATTTAGGAAATTTAACGTGATTGTAAATTTGATATGCTAAAATTAAATAATAATAAAAGTCTTGATCTTTTGTCAATGAATCATCCTTAAGGTAGTATTATAAAAATTAAAAAATCATTCTAACTTGAAATATATGAGACCCTAAAGGTTACATAATATACCCTTAAAATTTACATTGTGCGAGATTCTAAAAGTCACGTGAGTCTCATAATATACTCCTAAGACTTTTATATAATTTCTAAGAATTAAGTTTAAGATTTGTTACTTTAAAATGTTGCTAAAAGATTATTTTTATATGATCTTATAAGACAATTATAAAAAAGTAAATTTAATTTAATTTAAGGCCTTGTTTGGTTAGTATAGATTCTTGCTTGAGAAAATGATCTTTTTTCTTAAAAGTTATATTATCACGTTTGGTTCTTTTATTTTAGTAGGTAGGAAGTAAAAGCTTTCCTAATCTAGGAAAAGTAGTAGCAGTTTACTTGGATTCTAAATCCCATCACCTCCTTGGTATTTAGATTACTTTCTTCAGGAATTTAATCTAAAAATACGCTAGCCAATTCAGCCCTTCACCTTTTCTCTCAACTCTACAACACTCAAACTTCCTCTAAAATATGACTCTTTTGTTACTGCCATAGAGAATCGTGGATCACCTTAATTTTCTTTGAGCTATGAGCCAAACTGTTACTTCACAAACAACGCTTGTTATCCCTCCATCAAACTCCACTAGACGTTGCCTTCACTGTTCAACATAGTTGTCATCCTCTTCCTCACGGCAGCGGCAACAGACCATCCTCCAACCAATGAAGCATGTATCTATAACGAGAAGACCACATTAGGTCTTCTTTTAATTAATCTTGGGTCAAGCCATACCATAATAGTTCAAAGCTTTAGCCCAACTCAGCTCACCTAAACCTAGCAGCCCTATTTACCTCACTAGACCCACTATACCTTATTCCACTCAACACTTCTACCAATTAGGATGGTAAGTTAAAAATAAAAGTGAAATATTAAAATGTTTTATAATATACATATATATATATATATATATATATATATATATTCTAATTTATTTTAATATATTCTCAATATTTTAGGTTATTACTATCTAGTGGATGCGGGATCTACAAACGGTAAAGGATTTCTCACACCATTTCGAGGTCAAAGATATCACCTCAATAAATGGATATATTTAACGATTTCAATTTGTATTCGCTTTTGTAGGGATATAATTAGAAACACAAGTCAAAATTAAACTACACTCTATGAAATACTGTTGCATACCAAATACTATAATAATAATCCACCCAACTTTTCTATTAGAATGCGTATAAGTATCCAAATATGTGAATATCTTTACGTTCCATAGATTTATTTTTTGAAAAATCAAATTCCAAATTCACTTTACTTTACCACCATATAAGAAAATTTTGTGTTCAAAGATGTTGACTCTTAGTGAGAGAATATTTATAACACAATGAAATAACTAAGATAAAAGAAGATTAAAATGCGAGATATGATCTATGGTGCATCATACAAAGTGTACTCAAGGATTAATTCATTAATTGAGACATCATATATTCCCAACAAATGTATGGCTAAGACGTCATATGTTGCTAACAGATATAATGACCATGTGGAGAAGCTTTCTAGCATATGGGTTTGGCTTTTTACTGATGAAGACATGGATCTAATGACTACTTTTAGGTTTGAGTTAGAATATACTTGAGGAATTTGAGGTGTGATCTTGTGATTGTTATATGTTTAAAATGTATCTTAACATTGTCTAGACAATAATCAATTAAACAGATTAATGATTATCATTTAAACATAACAAAAATAAATAAAAGGGATAATTTCTCCTAAAAGAAAATTAAATTCAAGTAAATAATTTGGTTGATTAATGATGGATATGAAAATAAAAGATCTTATACGTATTTATATACTTAAAATTTTCTATCGTGTGAATATTAGTGATGGCATTGAAAGGCTATTATATATATTTTAGGGAAAAGATAGTTCTAGGTAAAGGAAACAAATCTTTCCCATCTTTGTATCTATTTAAATTTATTTTTATTCTAAATTACATATATCTTATTGTATTTGAAATTAAAATAAATTGTTAGACTTTTATCAAATCATTTTAATCAAAATTATTATATAGGTAACTATTGTATATGATAACTAAATAGCTATATGACCTGTCTATATTAGGATTTAACCCAACTTTAACATAAAAGTTGTTGGAATGATAGGTAGTCAACAATTACAGCTATTATGGTCAAAAAGGGAGGAGACAAAGGAGATTGGAAATTAAATTATAGCATGGACAACTAATTTTTAGCTGTCCAAAACCATGTGAAGGAGGCCTATCAATAGGCCTCCCTAGTTCATTTACAAATCATCCCTTCTTAGAAAATCCCATTCTTTATATCCAAATCTTTGCATCACTTAGTGAGGTCAATAGAAAGTGTTTCTCATATTTCTTGTATAAAATATAGATAGTAACTACTATTATTTCTTATATTGAAACTTTTCTACTCTTACCTATCATTTTTACCCTAATTCATTTAAGGGGTTTTCTATATAAAATTTTTGTGTTCAATTATCTCAAATTTATTTGATGTGATCCTGCTCAAATTTGGTTAATTTTCTCAACAAGTGGTATTAGAGCCCGGTTTGGGTGTGCAAGTCTACTTATCGTATGCTTTGTCATCAAAAAATAAGTTAGATCACTATTTAAAAATATTGGGCACTATTCACATGTACTATTACTATTTACGTGTACAATCACTATTTATGTGTATAGTTATTATTCATGTGTATAGTTACTATTCGTGTAAAATAGTGGGAGTTGATTCTTTGATCAAAGAATTTTGTGATAGAAGCAATGGTGAAAATTTTTGAAATAGAAAAATTCAACAAAAGTAATTTCTCACTGTAGAAGTTGAAAATGAAAGTTATCTTGTAAAAAGATAATTACTTAGTGGCTTGGCTATAAGTGAATGGCTGGCTGAGTATACAGATAATACTAAATGGAACGAGGTGGACAAGAATGTTATTGTAAATCTTCATCTAGCACTAGCAAATGGGGTGTTGTCCAGTATAAAAGAGAAGAAGATGGCAAAGGAGATTTATGATCATCTTACAAAATTGTATGAGGCCAAACCGTTGCGCAACAAAATTTTCCTTAAGAGGAAACTTAATACTCTTCGTATGATGGAATCTAATTCGATGACAAAGCACATCAATACCTTGAATATTATATTCTCTCAACTCACTTCGTTGGATTGTAAAATGTGTGTTGAGACGTTACTTCAAAGTTTACCTGATTCATATGATCAACTCATTATCAACTTAACAAATAATATCCTTATGTATGTTCTAGTCTTTGATGATGTTGTAGCTATTATCCCAGAAGAGGAAAATTGACGTAAGAATAAGGAAGACAATTAGGCAAGTTCACAACATGTGAAGGCCTTGAAAGTGATAAGAGGGAGATCAACATAATGAGATCAAAGTGCAAGCTATAATCATGGTAGATCAAAATCAAGAACTAAGAAGAATTTAAAATGTTGCAATTGTGACAAAAAAGGTCACTTAAAGAAAGATGGTTGGAATTTAAAGAAAAATTCCAATCCTTAAGAAAATGTGGCAAGTTGCTCTAATGATAGAGATTCTCTATGTTGTGAAGTAGCAACGAATAATGAAGATAGGAAAAGATTTGCTAAAGTATGGCTTCTTGACTCAAGAGCTACATTCCATATGACCTCTTGAAGAGAATGGTTCCATCATTATGAGCCTATCTCTGGAGGATCTGTGTACAGTTGCAGTGATCATGCCTTAAAAATTGTTGGCATTGGAACTATCAACCTGAAGATGTATGATGGCACAATTCATACTATTCAAGATGTGCGGCATTTGGAGGACCTAAAAAAGAACCTATTATTTATAGGACAATTGGATGATCATAGATGCAAGATTAATGGAGAGAATGAGATCATTAAAATAATAAGAGGAGTGCTTATACTTGTGAAGGGAGAAAACATAGTTGCAAATTTATATACGTTAAAGGGAGACACTTTGCAGGAAGCTAAAGCATCAATTGTCTCAAGTAATTCAAGTGAAAGATCAACAATGATGTCACATCAGAAACTTGATCATATGTCTAAACAAAGAATGAAAATCCTTGCAGAGTAGAAGCTATTTTTTGGACTTACAAAAGTATCACTTCCTTTATATTACAAGTAAGCAGCATGGTTTGAAGTTTAACACATCAAATTCTAGAAGCAAGGTTGTTCTAGAATTGGTTCACTTTGATGTATGGCAAGCACTAACTCCATCCTTAAGAGGAGCAAACTATTTTCTATCATTCATTGATGATTATTCCAAGAGAAATTTGGTGTATCCGATCAAGAGGAACTTAGATGTGTTTCCAGTCATCAAAGTCCACAAAGTGAGAGTTGAGCTTGAATTTGGAAAAAAAGATTTAAGTGTTAAGGATGGATAATGGAGGAGAATATAATGGTGATGATTTTGAAAGATTCTACAAGCAAGAAGGGATTAAAAGACAATTCACAATATCGTACACTCCTAAAAAAATTAGAGTGGTAGATCAGATGAGCATAACCTTGTTAGAAAGAACAAAAGTGATGTTAAAAACTATAAGCTTAAAAAAGAAATTTTAGGCAGAAATAGTCAATACTGCCTGTTATGTGGTGAATCGGTCTCCATTAAATGTAATTAAGTTGAAGACAGTGATGGAGATGTGGATTGGTTAACTAGTTAATTATGCAAATCTTCATATATTTGGATGTCCAGTGTATGTGAAGTACAATGCCTATGATATTACAAAGTTGGATCAAAAATCTAGGAAATGCATAGTCATGGTATATGCTGACGGAGTAAAGAAATATTGCTTATAAGATCTCGCTACCTATAAGGTCACAATTAGCAGGGGTGTTGTCTTTGTAGGAGATCAACTACAAAGGGATGAAGAAGATGATAACACTTCAAAAGAAAATTCAGAGACTGCAATTGTACATGTGGAAAGAGAAGTTGAACAAGAAGACTCTTTTAAAGCAACACCATAACACAAGGCAGAAGAACCAATTGAAGATGAAGCTCTAGTAATTCACGGGTCATATCACACAAAAAGGCAAACAGATTGGCTTTATGATTATATTATGAATAATAATATTTCATACTCTCTTTTAACATAGGAAGGGGAGCCATCAACTCTTTAAGAAGCAATAAGTAATTCAAATGCATCTTTGTGGAAATAAGCAATCCAGGAAGAAATTAAAGCTCTTCGTAAGAATAAGACTTGGGAGCTCGTGCCATTACCATATGGAAAAAAACTTATTGGAAATAAATGGGTTTTTTAAGCCTATCCTTCACCACTAATCTTGCACGATAGCTCTCCACTCCAGTAATTCACAGGTCATATCACACAAAAAGGCAAATAGATTGGCATTATGATTATATTATAAATAATAATATTGCATACTCTCTTTTAACTTAAGAAGGGGAGCCATTAACTCTTTAAGAAGCAATAAGTAATTCAGATGCATCTTTGTGGAAATCAGCAATCCAGGAAGAAATTAAAGCTCTTTATAAGAATAAGACTTGGGAGCTCATGCCATTACCATATGGAAGAAAGCTTATTGGAAATAAATGGGTTTTTAAGATTAAGTGAAATGGAGAAGATTAAATGGAGAGCTATCATGCAAGATTGGTAGTGAAAGGATAGGCTCAAAAAGAACAAATTGACTTCAATGAAATATTTTCTCCTATGGTTTGACTCAATTCGATTTGAGTAGTCTTGGCAATGTGTGCTACATTTGATTTACATCTTGACCAATTAGATGTAAAAACAATATTTCTTCACGGAGATCTTGAAGAAGAAATTTATATGCTCCAACCATAAGGTTTTAAAGAAAATGGCAAAGAGAAATTGGTTTACAGGTTGAATAAATCTCTGTATGGTCTAAAATAGGCACCAAGATGTTAGTATAAGAGATTTGATTCCTTTATCATGAGCCTTGGATGCAATAGACTCAATACAGAACCTTGTGCATATTTCAACAGGTTTGGTGAACGTGAGTTCATTGTCTTGCTATTGAATGTAGCTAACATGTTGGTTGCAGGCCCTAACAAAGATCGACTTAAGGAGTTAAAGGCACAATTAGCTAGGGAATTTGATATAAAGAACATAGGACTAGCAAATTTCTAGGGATGCAAATTCACTGAGACAAAAATAATAGGAAGATTTGACTTTCTCAAAAGAATTATTTGAAGAAAATCTTACGACTATTCAACATGCAAGTTTGTAACCAGTTACTACCCTATTTCCTGTTAATTTAAAGTTATCCTCTAAAATGAGTTCTAATAATGAAGAAGACAGGGGAGATGTCTCGAGTACCGTATGCATCAAGAATGGGAAGTTTAATGTTTATTATGATTTTTACAACACTAGACATTGCACATGCAGTGGGAGTGGTTAGTCGATAGATGACGAATCCTGGTAAAGAGCATTGAAATTCTATAAAAAGGATCTTAAGATACATTAAGGGAATGTTAGATTTTGCATTATGTTATGGAGGATTAGACTTTATTGTCAATGGATATATTGATTCGGATTATGCAGGTGATCATGACAAGAGCAAATCTACTACAGGTTATATGTTTAAACTTGTTGGCGGAACTGTAAGCTGAGTCTCAAAACTACAATCAATTGTTGCTATATTCTTAACAAAAGCATAATATGTAGCAGCTACACAAACCAATAAAGAAGTAGTATGGTTAAAAGTGTTCTTAGAAGAACTTGGGCACAAACAAGAAAATATTTCTTTATTTTGTGATAGTCATATTGCCTTATTGTAAGGAATTCAACATTTCATTCAAAGACCAAAAACATACGAGTATAGTATCACTTCATTCGTGAAAAAATTGAAGGAGCTATAGATACGCAAAAAATTCATACCAAAAATAACTTAGTAGATTTCATGACAAAGGCAATAAATAATGACAAGGTTATTTGGTACCAATACTCTTATGGCCTAATAGGGACGTAAGCAACATGAAAATGTCAAAATAGAAAAAGTTGTGTAAAGATATGATTGATACTCAATCAAATATTCAAGTGGGAGATTGTTGGAATGATAGGTGGTCAACAATTACAGCTACCATGGTCAAAAAGTGGGAGGCAAAGGAGGCTGGAAATTAAATTGCAACATGGATAGCTAAAATTTTTAACTATCCAAAACCGTGTGAGGGAGGCCTATTCAATTCATTTACAAAGCATCCCTTCTCAGAAAACCACATTCTTCATATCCAAATCTTTGTATCGCTTAGTGAGAGTCAATAGAGAGTGGTTCTCATATTTCTTGTATAAAATATAGAGAGGTTGTTGTTGGATCGCCTATGGCTCGGGTATTCACAATACGCAGTGGAATGGACCATATTACACAACAAGAAGTATAATCAAAATTTCACAACATGTACGAAATTATCTATTGACGCGGATTAGTATTTGTTTTTAGATCTGTAGATGCTGTAACATGTGAACGTCCTCTACCAATATCCACAGCAGGATGAACGGTCAGGGCGGCGGCTAATGTGTGCTAGCATGTTCTAAAATACTTTAAAACGCCGCACAAATATTTCTCTCGGAAGAAGAATGAACGGCTAGGCTTTTAGGTGGCTAGGGTGTTCGTCTCACCTTTAATGAGACATAAGTTCTCTATTTATAGAGAAACCCTAATCTATATTCCTATTAGGAATAAGAACATCATAATCCTAAACTTATTGGAAGCCCCACAAGTTTCAGACCATATTATATCTCATATAATAAAAGTCTGACAACTTAATTCAATCTAGCTTAATAAATATATCCATATATATTTATTCAGTGCCTAATAAATTAGGCCCAAGAGAATAAGCCCAGATCATATCACTTTCTGTGTGCGACCCTGTAGGCTCATTTGATGTTGGCAATGGGCTTGATCACACTTCAAGGCCCATAAGTCATAAGCGGCCTCTAGCAAGACATTATGACTACCCAAATCAAATGAGGATCGGTAATCCGATTTAACTTGTAACCATAGTTATAAACTCAGTCCCTTTGTAACACGATATCAAGATTACTCACAAGGCATGGTACATGTCAACCTTTGATTAATCATAGTTTTTTGATTTGCAAGTTGACTGACTATAACATATGACATTGATGACTCCTCATCAATTCATTTGAGCACAGCCATGTATTTCTTCAGTCATACTTGTCAAGAGACCCAAATGATATCTCTCTCATTTAAGAGAGATACAAATCCCATCAACGTCACTCACATCCCTCCGCATGATTCATTTAATGTCCAACATAAGACTACTTGTTATCCGCTTAAAGATAACTTAGTCTATTGTCAAAACATTTCCTTATGTAGGGAACCATGATGACTTTAGGTCAAAGGACTAAAGTCAAATCATATTGAGAATCACTAATGACATGAAACCATGTAGTGTTCTCCCTGTGAGTCGGTCCAATATACGTTCTCTAACATATATCTATGTATCTAATTTGATAACTTATATCTATGATCAGTAAAATGTGATCATCAATTAAAACACATACTAGCCTTAATTCATTATTGTTCCACCAATAATGTTCAACTAGGGATATTTTAGAATAGTATTATAATGCTTATGGTTTTACTATCAAGTCACATACTTAATAACATAAGCCTAATACTATTCATGGAATGTAAATCATATTACGTAAACAATATACATGCATATATAAAAGGATACCTCATAATATATTATTAATAAGTCAGAATGTCAGTACAAAAGTCACATGTCCATTGGCCTAGGGCACACTAGTACCAGTTGTAACTACTATTATTTCTTATAGTAAAAGTTTTCTATTCTTGCCTGTGATTTTACCCTATTCCACGTAAAATATGTATGTTCAATTATCTCAAATTTATTTGTTGTGATCCTACTCTAATCCAGTTAATTTTCTAAAAAAAAGTCTTGTCTAACAAATACTACACCAAAATAAGGAGGTTTTAGACGTTTATGCCTATATGCATCTAATAATTATCTTAAATAATATAAGAATTGGTAGAGTTTTTAGACATTTATTTAAGACGACAAAATTTGTATTAAAAATATACTAAAAAAGAGTCTAAAACTTCTAAAAACTGGATGAATTAATTTATGGTATTATTAAATTATTCAAATATGTTTAATTATATAAGTTGGATGAATTAATTTATGATATAATTAAGTTATAATAAGTATATAATAATTAGAAATATCACGTTTATTAAATTAACTCTATAAAATTATTAAAATATTTTTATAATAACTAAAATAGATCTTTTCTTATCGTTGGTTAACCAATCAACTCATTAGATTAGACCCACCATAATTATGAACACGTTTAAATGTCTTGCTCTTTCGCACCCTCCTTCCCCCCCCTTATTTCGACTTCCACCATTTTTTTGCAATAAGAACGTATCATTATCGCAAGATTCGTGACCATTTACGATTCATTGACCTTCTCAATTTGCAAGCCGTAATTCGTTGTTTGGGTATTTGTTAAATGCTCTGCTTTTTTTCTTATTTCCACATGTTTGATGAGTTAACACGGGAGGTGTCGAAGTCCTTTGGAGAGGTACAAAGTCTAAAAACGGGTGGGTATTTTGCTAGGCATGCTGGAAAAAGAGTGGCTTTGTGTGAGTGGGGAAGCTCTGGAATTTGGACTCTTAGGTATTTTGATAAATCGCCTCGAGGCAATCAGCCGCAGCGTATTCGTTGAAATTGTTTCTTACAGTAGTAAGGGGACCTTGGATCGCGGACACTTCTAAGGGAGAAATTTGCGCGGAGTTTAGAGAATTCAAGACAGCAGAAAATCCCGTGGGTATGAAAATTTCACGTCATTACATAATCTCGGAGGAATATACCTGACCCTTATTTTAAGTCTTCAAGTAAAAGATATAGACATTCTTTATACCTTAAAAATCTTAGAAAAATTTTCAGATCTTTAAAATTCTAAAAAATAAACTCCTACCTTTTAATTTTTCAGAAAAAACTTCTTTAATCTTCAATCAAAAAATAATAATGAAACATATACTGAATAAGCATCATATGTGAAATAACCAAATATCACTAATATTATAATTCAATTCAATTTTGAAACTCGATTCTAATTACTTAAAATTGATTTAAATTAATAATTTAAAATAATTATGAAAAATTATTAGTTTGAGTCAAATTTAATTTGTTTGGTTCGAATTTAAAAGATAATGTTAAATTTTTATACAAACATATTTCGATGTTATTTTTTAACCGAAATTTATGAAAATGAGTTCTTTTGAAAATTTAAAATCTTTGAGAAATTTAGAGATTGTAGAGTTTTTTAAAAAATTTTAAACTATATGGAATGTTCATTTATTTAACCCTTAATTCTTAGTCACTTTTTTATACTAAATCTTTTATTATATTCCTTAAATTCTAGAAATCATCAAATGATTTAATGCGCTTAATTGTGGACTTTAGAAAGGCTCCTGACATCAGCTGCCTATTCAAATTTCGTATTCGGCTCAAAACCAAGTCTCATAAATAAAAGACAATTTGATAAATTTAAAAATAATTAAATTCCAATTTAATGTTCTGTTACATTAAATAAAACATTTAAATGCTTTGATTAACATAAAATGACGCTTTAAAGATGATTTTTTTTTCCTTTGTCTAAATTAGACTGTCTTCTTTAAGTGATATACATTTAAGTTGTTGATTATTGTTAAAGCTATTTAATGACGATTAGTACGAGAGGGTTTCATTAAATTCACAATTAAATATAACGAGATATACAATAATATTTAAATTTTATTGGACTATGAAATTTATATTTTAACTATAATAAATATTTAATATTTTAAAGAAATTATTATGAAAAAAAGGCTTAAACTACATTAAAATTTAATTTCTTTAACTAAACCTAACTTCTAAGTGATATATATGTAAGTTGTTGATTATTGTTAAAGCTATTTAATGACGATTAGTATAAGAGGGTTTCATTAAATTCACAATTAGATGTAACGAGATATTCAATAATATTTAAATTTTATTGGTCTATGAAAATCATATTTAAGTATAATAAGTATTTAATATTTATAAGGAAATATTAAAAAAGGCTTAAACTACCCCAAAATTTAATTTATTTAACTTCAGTTAAATTCTAAGAGACAAAATTTATAAGAAAATCAGTCCACAGAATAAATAAAAATAAGAAACACATAAATAGGTAAATAAAAAGTTTTTCAACGGATTTTTTGTATTGAAATGTGTAAGAACTCCATCAAAGTTCAATCAATCACACTCTTATGAACGGGAACCTTTTTTGCAAAGTATTTTCGATCCCTAAAAATAAGTTCTGTAGTTGAAGAAAAACATAACCCTTTTAACAATAAGTTGTTTTATTTGACTGATAAAACTTTCTGCCCTACAAGAATGTACATAACTGGAATTAGCGGCATATTCTTTGGTTTCTTCCAAGTAGAGCTGCACCAAGGGAAGAACTTAAAGGAGCATCCTGACCCTAGCCTATCATGCATGTCAAAAAAGTTTCTTCGATACTTCATTATTTCTTTTCCGCTCTTGGGATTTCTATCTTTTAAATAAAGTCATCAAGTTTGTTTCTGGGACTGCCAATGGAGCTAGCATTCCTTTATGTAGAGATCTAAATTTGCGATTTGGCACTTCCAAGTTGTTTTTTAATTGATAGAAAAGACAGTCAGTCTCCGACAACTTGTAACAACATAAAAAACATTTTAGGATAAAGAAATAGTGGTCAAAGAGCACTACACAAAAGTCCAAATACCTCAAGTCACATCAATCCTCAATATGTTACTACTAAATATTAATTATATGTGGGTCGAATTTCGGCCGGCTTTAGGACCAACCAAATTGCCTCTTCCGTTAGTGGTAGTTGTCTGGCAAATCAAGTACCATGTTCTTGAAGCCCGCAATTAGGTATAGTCGATTTTACTGTTACAGAAATTTGCTTAGATTAAGTGAACTAATGGAATTCCTAGTTCCAACTAGGAATGTAACTTAGGAATGTAGGAGGAAGCAGACCTTTTAAAAAAGCAGAATACGCACATGGCATATGCAGACAATATGGTCTCGTGTGCTGTGATTGTCGAAAAACTGCTAAGCAATACAAACTTAAGTTGTAAAACCTTAACTGTGAAAAGGGTTTCAAGCCATCATTTTTCTATTTAATGCATATACATATTGATTACATGCAAGATTTTCAAAGAGAACGCACTTATGAAATAGTATATCAACTTATCAAATGACAACTAGGGGTGGACTAGTTCACTACTGGCAAATAAAATAGTAACAATTTGAACTGTCTAGTTAAAGAATCTTTGGAATTGATGCACTAAATAACAAATCATTGAACATCGATAGAATGTATATATACAGAATAGTTGATCAGGGACTGAATTGCTTCTGGTTACCACTTACAAGGAATCTTTAACTTTCAGCAGCTAGTAATGATTCAGGCCATTTAGAAAGTTTACAAGACCATTTTAAAAATGAGGTTCAAACAATGAAGGAATGGACAGATGTGTTTCAATTGAACTTGTCGACCAAAAGATATCTGAGCCTGCGTACAAACCATCAACATTTAATACTATACATCTCTAAGTGGAGAGTACATGAGAATCCCTATCATTTAGTTGTATTTTGGTGGTGGGCGAAACCGACGATATTTTGAGACTCTTTTGACAAAAATATTGATTAAATAGACTGCCGCCCTCACCGTTCTCAAACAACATTTTAGCGACATTTCATTTCAATGAAAGGTCAAGTGTCAGGCTTCAACTTCCTATAGATGGGATTCAAGACCTTGAATCGCGAATTAAGGGCAGAACAAGTATTGTGGTTGTTACGATCATATGACTCAAGGTTTTAAATTACTATCGCAACTTCAATTGAAGAGGAAATATTTGCCGCAATTTGTTGTAATTGCCTCCGCAATATGCATACTTATACTTGCATCATTTGTATTACTGTAATCATTAATGCCACTGTAGTATAACCTACAATATAAGATATATAATAGTGATTATATAAAAAATGATTGTTAAAATTGAAGTACTTGTATCGTGGTTATATATAGACTTAAAATTATGAGTGGATGCAGTTAAGCAACAAACTTTTGAATGAAGGCGAGAAGTTGCAATCGAGGCTACTGTTCTGCCCACTCGTAAAACTATAGACATAATTTCATGATTAAAAGAAGCAAAGTTTGATTGAACGGTTGGACCGGTTTCAAGTATTCTAACTGACCAGGATTTCAGCTTCATAGGGACTACGATGAAGATAGTACGGTTTAATATAATGATCACCCTTCCTATTATTATATATCAAGTCAACTATGAAAACCATGCCACATTAATGATGACTTATGACTCATTAAACACTAGAGTAATACTAGTGGAATATGCAGAGTTTGGAGGATCTCCAAGATAGTATACTCCATCTGAAAGAGGACCCTTTTGAACTATGTTTATGACATAGTGTAATAAACCGTCCAAGTTGATGATCTTAGCCCACATATTTCTAATCTGAAATAATTAGCGGTGAGGAATGTCATTGAGCGTACTTTTTAGGCTTATAAATACCTTCCTGGAAACCAGACATTAGCATCCCTTTGGTAGCTTGCATCTTATATTAGTCTATAGTCCCAAGTAAGCACATCCTCCTGTAACTACAGTTTCCTGCAACTTCAACTATTCTTAGCCATCTCAAACTATCATACATTAAATCCTTGAGCTTCTTCTCTTGTCCAGTAGTTGCGAAAAATATCCAATCTCTATCTTGTTTTGCAATGGCACAAACCCCAAATATTTGCACGTATGCTATTCTATTTGTACTAATCATCCACATTCAGTACTTTCCAATAACTGGAGGAAGGCAAATCATGACAATAAGAAAGCAAGAGGCTGCAGCCATCAACGAGCGCTCACAAAAGCACATCAGCAGCAATACTATCAACTTGCGCCATAACAATGTGGCAGGAAATGCAGAAAGTTCTCAACCTGTTATGGCCCCTAGTCCCATTACTCCTAGTGACCACCGATCCTTGGCAGGGAAACAAGGGTTATTCCCAAGAGTAACCCAAATTTCTAGCTCTGTCTCAAGTGACTCTACTTCAGCGTATGATCAGAATGATTTCAGGCCAACAAGACCAGGCATTAGCCCAGGTGTTGGCCATCCGTTAGAATCCGATGAAATTGACTCAAAGGTATCATCGGCAACTCATTCCAGCATCAACCATTTTATTTCAGGACAAAATGATGAATTCCGTCCCACACAACCTGGTCACAGCCCTGGCGTTGGTCATGTTTTTCAAACCAAAAAAGTAGAACCAAGGGAATAGACATAAACTTGAACATATCTGACCTCGTTTGGAAACTATAAAAATATCCTGTAAATTCCCCATTCCCAAAAAGGAAAGTAACTGCCACAAAAATAATTGCCATCAAGATTGTGTATTTATGAATTTCCGCTATTTCAACCTGATGTATGTATGTTAATTAGACTCTTCATCCGTGTGTAATCAGCTGTATTGTCGTAATAAAGATCTTTGCTACATTAGATATGTTTCATTATTCATTGAGTTTACAGTATTATTATTTTCTTTAACTACTTTGAAATTTGGATATATAAAATCTTCATGCACTTTTAAGTTTTAGACGGTTTAGGTCCACTGACAGTGACAACATCTTTACACCATCATTACAAAATCATTGCCACTGGCTGCTGCAGGTGACAAAATTAAAAATAACAGTTAATTAGTATGAAAGGATCGAAGAGGATGAGATGGAAGTTAAGTTTAAATTAAAATTTGATATACCTTTACATTTCGAAATATGTCAATTTATAAAAAATTTTATGCCGAAGAATTCAAAATCTTAAATTTGATTCATAATAAAGTTTTTAAGTTCTAAAATTATTACAGAGCTTTAAAGAGCATAATTGGCACATGCTTAAAAATTTTAATTGCACCTATTAATAAGTAATTTCCTTTCTAAAAATTAGTAAACTTTGTAACTAATTCAATTATTCTTTTAAAATAAATATATCTTTTTATCAAATAATTTAAAAAATGATGGCCATAATATTGTCCATCCTAACAATATTAATATTTTGTTTAACAACAAAATTACTATATGCTTAACTTTGATATTACGAGACTAACATTTTAACCTAATTGAATACTTCGCAACTTCTCTTTTCAATTTATTAAAATCACCCAATAATTCGTACAAAAACTCCCTGTCTAATTAAAAAAGGGCAAATTTAGTCTACAAAACTTCCTACTTTGTAATAATCGGGTAAGTGTCATCAATTGTACGCAATTTTTTTTAATATTTTTATAAAATGATTATTTTTGTAACTTAAATTCATAACCTTTTAATTACAAATAAGTAACTTTACTATTTATTCTAAGATTCGCCCTAAAATAATTTTAATGATCAGTTGAAATGCAAATGGGAGAAGCAAAAAAGAGAGATTCAAGCATTTAGACGTGTCCAGAAAGTTTGACTTTGGGGCAAAATGGGGAGAGGGGTAGCCTCTGACGAATAACAGGAAACTAAGAGTACGTAAGAAAGAGAAAAATAGTGAAAATTTTAAGAAAAAGAAAAGTGGTCTTGGACAGGAACTGCCAACCGAACACTTTTACCATTTGTAGCTCAAAGTATCATCAAGCAGCTACGCCAACACACCAAAAAGAAAATGAAAAAACTGGCCTTCAATATACCACAAGTAGGGCACATGGATCCCATTAAGCAAATGCCAATCACTCTCTCTTGTAAACAAGCAAATTTTGTATTCTACGAATAGCTACTTTCAAAGTAAACAATCCCAAAATCAGAAAGGCACTCCGATACCCTCTACACCATAAAATTTTAGAAAAATAGTATTTTGACCTCCCCATTTACCTTTTTGAAGCCCTGATCCTGGTGTGTATAGAAACACAACACAACACAATAATATCCAAATTCTCGCCTAACTAGGATATGGGGAGGGTAAAATATACATAGTCATGCCCTCATCTCTTAAGAGATACAAAGGCTATTTCCTTATAGACCCTCAGTTATTTTGGTGACTCGAACTCAAGACCTTCTTAATCTTAAGTGAGGAGTTAACCAACTAGGCTACTCCTTCTTGTCCCTGGCGCGTATGGAAACAAGAGGTTTATGTTAATATAGGGGTTAAGGGAAACCAGCCCTTTTGATTATTTAACCAAAATATGAAAAAGCAAACCTTTCCAATAGTTCTTTATTTTGACGCTATTTTATAAGGAATGTGTGCTCATATTTTCTGTAAGATGCACACAAATATATACATTTTATATCCAATTCAATAGTTTTCTTTATAATAAAAATAAAAATGTTAAAAGAACTGTCATATAATTTTTAACATAAAATTTTAACGTTCAATTACATTAACGTCATTTCTAAATATGAGATGTAATTTAGTACATGATATGTAATTTAGTACATAAAGGAGATGTAATATGAGATGTAATTACAAACAAAAGCATTCAATTCTAAGATGTAATTTAGTACATAATATGTAGTATTTACAAAATAATTTGAAACTTGTCTAACTTTTATATGTTTAAACACTTTTTTGTTAAGAGTCTTTACACGTTTAAGGCACCACTAAAATATACAAACATATCTGCATACGTCTTTAAAGAATGTTGATCCAATCAAATTGTGGTAAAAAGAAGGAAAATATAAGTTGCTTGTCCATTACACCTGCATGCGCAGAAAAAGTGGATCCAATTTGCTTGTCCATACAGTTCAGCAAGTCACCTCAGAGCTCTCTAATTTAACGCAAAATCAAGTTTGAAAGAGCCAATGCGGCAAGTGATTTACTATTTACGAGGAATGATAACCTTTGATATTTTTAATGGAATCTGAGCTATAGAGTTTAGTTACCAGACAAAAGATACAACAGACCATGTGAAATATGATCAAAAAGAAGGAAAGTCGTCCCAGTGGCCGTCAATGTATTTACTATAATAACAAAGTTCACGAACCAAAAGTACCAAGTAGCGTCTGGTTGGGCACCAAAGAATAGCGCCGCAAAACTTTTAGGGTTTTGGATCCATTAACGTTGGAGTTCTACATAGATAGCTAGATTCTCGTTTCTGTAAGAGAATGTTATATATATTGTAACTAAAGGTCTTGTCTTTCCAAGTTGTCAGTGACAATCGCAAGGATGATATTGCCGTCAAGTTGAAATTTATGTTGTGTGGTCCTTTTAATTAACTGCTATTTACAGTTGTGGTCGAGATCTCTTTCTAAAAGGCCAAACATATACATGTATTTATCACAAGATAATAAAATCTTCTGAAGCATATCCTGGGGCAACTTGCAGTGGCAGCTATCAGCTAGCAGCCAAAGTGCATTCCAATGCAAAAGGTGAGGTTTACTGTTATTTACATGTTAAAGCCTGAAAAAGGCCTAGCCATCACTTTGGTTTATATATATCTCTAGAGTCCAGAACAGTGGCAAAGGGTAGGCCAAAAGAATCTCTCCGACCTTTTTGGGTTAGGTTTCGTTTATTATAATTGTAAATACAAAAGGGGAAAACATCACATGCAAAAGTAAGAACTTCATTCTTTTGTGTATGAACCATTAATACTCTAATGAAAGGAAAACGCTTGACTCATAGTAATAGTGGATACATATAAGTAACATTCATGTTGGAAGGTGGAAGAGTGAATTAGGTAAGAGAATATGTCACTCATATTTTTGACTTGTTTAAATAGTTATAGGGAGCTTAGGATTAGTACTACTACTTAAATGTCCACCAACTTTCTACCTAACCAGCTTATTAAATGCTCTTTAGAACAATATAGTGCTCTAGGGATATCTACTCACAAGATTATTCTAAAAATAAATCCTAGCAATAATTGCAATTCTAGAATAAAAAGAAATTTTTCAAGAGAACTCTAGAAAGTCTAAAGTTCAAATTATATTTTTAACTCTCCCTTAATTTGAACTTTTCTTCTTCGTCCCAAGTCTTGATCTTAGTATTTGAAAGTCTATGAACTTAAATGCCTTTGTGAAAATATCAGCAACTTAATCTTATGTCTTCACGTACTTGAGCTTAACTTCCTTTCTTGCAATACAATCTCTAATGAAATGATATCTTGTATCTATATGATTACTTCGATTATGATACACGGAATTTTTGGCAAGTGCTTGGGCGGACTTGTTGTCAATGTAAATCTCTGTTGCTTCTTCTTGAATCAAGTGAAGTTTCTTTAACAGTTGCCTTAGCCAAATCGCATGACAAGTACAAGAGATTGTCGCCACATACTCAGATTCATATGTAGAGAATGTAAGAAGTGGTTGCTTTTTTGAACTCTATGAGATTCCACAATTACCCATGTAAAATATAAATATGGTAATGCTCTTTATGTCATCAATATCTCCAGCAAAGTTGCTATTGCAATATCCTATAAGCTTGAAATTATTAGAGGAAGTATAAAATAACCCATACTCCAACATTCCTTTTAGGTATCGAAGTATTCTTTTTGCTGCCTTCATGTGAGTTGTTGTAGGAACTTCTATTAAACAGCTCACTACTCCAACAACATAAAGAATATTGAGTCTTGTACATGTCAAGTACCTCAAACTTCCTACAAGGCCTTTGAATAAAGTGAGATCTTCCTTTTTGCCTTCTCCAAACTTTGATAGTTTCATTCCACACTCCATGGGCATGTCCATGAGGTTGCAATTAAACATCTTTTATTTCTTCAATACTTCTTTTGCATATCCTTCTTAAGAGATAAAAATTCCTTCCTCTATATGCTTCATCTATAGGCCGAAAAAATAGGACATGATCCCTATGTCGGTCATCTTGAACTCGTGAGACATCTCCTTTTTGAACTTTTCAAACAATGTCAGATTGTTGCTGGTAAAGATGAGATCATCCAGATAAAGACAAACTAGCAAAATGTCTCCATTATCATAGGCTTTCACATAAAGAGCACACTCATTAAGGCAATGAACAAATCCACGTTCTTGAAAGTACTTGTCAATGCGATTATTCTACACCCTTGGTGCTTGCTGTTGGGTCCCTATTTTAGGATTTTATATTTTATTTTTATTTTCTTTATTTTATTAAATTATATAACATGAAAATAAATTAGAATTTATGAATTAAAAATTTTTGGAGTCTAATAAGGTATATTTTTAATTTTATATGGTGGTATGGATTAAAAGAAGTAATTAAAATTACGTAAAGGAGTTAATAGGAATTTTCTTATAAAGAAGGGGTAAAATAGTAAAAATACAAGAAAGTGTCTTATTGAATAAGACAAATAGGGAGGAGTCGTGTATGCATGTGTGAGTGAAATTAAAGAAGATGA